>CM052649.1:21207783-21218683 GCA_028533165.1 Leontopithecus rosalia | reverse complement strand
GGGGAAATAGGGGAGGGACAGCGGCGGGGTGGGGAGGGGGGAGGAATGGCATGGGGAGAAATGCCAAATGTGGGTGAAGGGGCAGAATGCAGCAAAACACACTGCCACGTTGTACCTATGCAACTATCTTGCATGTTCTGCACATGTACCCCCAAACCTAAAATGCAATAAAAATTAAAAATAAAAAAAGAGAAGAAAAAAAGGAAGGGCTACTATTGCTTTTTTTTAATATATGAAATTTTTTTTTTTGCTCTTGTTGCCCAGACTGGAGTCCAGTGGTGCCATCTCTGTTTACTGCTACCTCCACCTCCTGGGTTAAAGTTATTCTTCTGTCTCAGCCTTCCGAGTAGCTGGAATGACAGGTGCCCGCTGCCATGCCTAGTTAATTTTTGTATTTTTAGTAGAGATGAGATTTTACCTTGTTGGCCAGGCTGGTCTTGAACCCCTGACCTCAAGTGATCCACCTGCCTCAGCCTCCCAAAGTGCTGGGATTACATGTGTGAGCAACCACGCCCAGCCTATTGCTTTAATAAAGATTCCCTGCAAATATGTTCTGTAGCAAATTGTAGATGGTGGAAGCTCTTCACCTCTAATCATTGTGAATGGAACTGGTGACCTTTAAGGCAAACTTTATGATTAAATACCTTCATTTGTACTATTTAATTTTCTATGTATGATGTTTTAAAACAAACATGCGTGAGCTATAATAAATATAAGATTCTTCCTTATCTATGCCTCATATTGAAGGAAGAAACCTTCCCTTGAGAATGAGAAGAACAAAAAAAGGCAGAGCCTAGGGTACTGTATGTAACGAAATGAAGGAGAGACCAACTTCTCAGGAGACCAACTGTGGTCCATTCATTCAAATGACACAAGACATTGTCATCTGTTGAAGTTTGCTTATATGTAAGAAACTATTTATCACTATTTCTCTTAAAATGCTGACCCTGAAAATATTGTATAAAGACCTGCCATCAGTGATATTTTACCCAGCCAATTATAAGTAAGTAGGTTGATTTTTCTGATATTTTGTACAGTTTCAACATTTTAATATAAATTTTGATATTTTAATTATTAATAATGCAAAAGGATTAGGTCTCATTTTAAGCAGGAAACTATTTGTGTCCTCTGCACTACGTAAACTCAGAATATAAGATTCAAGAGCAAACTAACATTATGCTAATAGATAAAACCACACATGAACTGTGGTGGAAGGACTGGAATTGCACTATCACTGCAGTGTAAATGTATATCTATTTTTAAAAATTTGAAAGCTTACACTTTCCTCAGCTTTAGTTAAAAAAAATTCTAGTTTCATTCTCTCCTTTATTGACTGCTGTTTCTGCTACATGGACAAAAGAGGCTTATATTGCTCGTTTTTGGTCTGTTTTGCTTATAGTTAAAGCTTATAATTAAATACATAGGGCCAAGAAGAGAGGAAATTAAGGAGAGGAAGGAGAAAATAAGAATGACGGTCACTAAATACTGAAAATGTTGATGTTTCTGTCTCCTTCACATACAGCTATTGGCCTCCTGCTGTAGCCTTAAACCATCTGATCCAGAGAAATCAAAACAAGAACTTTTTAAAAAAAACTTCTTTCTCTTCAGCAAGTTTTCCTTCTCATGAAATACATCCTCATCCCTCAAGTCACTTGATGTCATGTAGTAACTTTTAAAGCCCCTACCTCAAATTCGAAAACAGTATTGTGATGTGTAAAATCATTGCATATTTTATAAGCAATCCTAAATAATCAGTTGAATTACTTTACCTATAATCATCTATTAGCTTGGAAATTTGCAGATCTATTTCATTGATGTATTTACAGTGCAAGCAGAAACAACTTTAAAAATACACATATTATTTGACATTTTTGTATCTTTTGAGTATGAGAGAAAGAAGGTAAAAGTAGAAAGTAGAGAATCTTCTGTCTGCATTTAAGTGATATAATTTCGGTTATAGTCACGGCTTCTCTAGTATTTATCACATAGTTTTCCCTGGAGAAACATCATTTTTAAGTCTTGTCTATTATTGTTTACTTCAAACTGTATAATGTATAGTAAACTATTTATGGATAAGATAAATTACACTGCAGCTTTAATTTTCCGGGTTTACGGCTCTCACTTGTGACATAGAAAATGAAGAGATTTAAAATCCATTTCAGGCATGTAACTATAATTTCATAAAAATTTTATACCCTACAATATATAACATGTGATAAAAGATGTGAAATGCAGAAAATATTCATCATTTACTGCTTCTTCATGGCCACAACTTTCGGGTCCTTTAAATAAGGATAAATATTGAAGGAAAAGTATCTTTTTTCATTGTTGAAAAAGTTCTAAACTAGATTCCAATAAAATTTAAAATAAAACAAAAGAGAAAGTGCATTACTGAGCCAAAGTCAGGACACAAGAGTTTATTCCCAGCCTCTGACTGCAATATACTGGACAAATATTTTAATATTCCTATCTTTATCCTCCTCATCTTGATTACTAAGAAGAAAAAGATTGTTAATAATGTCAAAGAAGATAATATTCATAAAATAATTTGTTTCTGTAGAAATTATTCAAATAAAAATATTAATGTAATTGTTAATAAACAAATGATCTCATTTCTTTTGATTTACATTTTTCTCTTCAAACATACCCAAGTCAGATAATGAGGCTGGTATCTACTAATTTTACTCCATGTTATATTTTTCTGTGTTGCTACTGGAACTTGAACTTCATGTCGTCCTTTCTAATCTTGGCAGCCATCAATTCTCAGTCCCTGAGACTTTTTGTTTCAACTTACTTTCTCCTCATTTAAATGCTGTAACACATTTACATATGAAATCATTGTGAAATCCATTGAATGTAATGCATTTTTATCTGAAACCATCAGAAAAACAAACATGTTTTACTTTTAACTGTTTTAAATTTTATAGGAGCATAATATTTTAATTTATGAAACATTAAAAGGCTGCTGTAATGAACCACCTAGCCCAAATAGCAGCAGGTGATTTTATCTGGTATAACAGAAAGAACCCAAGGCAGAGAGTTGGATAACCCAGTTTCTATTCTGATTTCTGTAATTAACTAGCTCTATGATATTGAGGAAATCACTTAGCCTTCCTGATTCTCAATTTCCTAATTTGTGAAATGAAGTAATTGAAACAGTGTTCTCTAAGGAACTTCCTTTTTCCAACAGCTTGATTTTATGCTGACAGAAGCCACGCATGAAGACCATTTTGTTTCCTTTTAAAATCAACACTTTCTTCTTACCAATTTATATTACACTAACAACATTTTTTGCAATATCTTATCACAAGTATCACTAGGTTTAGAAGCTACCTATGGTCAGTATAATTGGGAGGCAGCTGGCGTGGCCAGGGCCAGTCCCTCCAGCCAAGGAATGGTCAATGGTCTAGACTGACCAGCTTGAGTCACAGTAGAAATAGTTCTAGTACAAGAAAGACATGGTCTACACCTCAAGTAGGTATTGGGGGAAAAAAAGTGTGTGTATACTGATAAGTACCTGAGCCGACTGCTCAAATACCTTATTCTCCTTTTTATGAGAAGGTCAATAAATGTCAAGCTTCATTAGCCTCAGTGTGTACTCAGAACCAACAGATGGTTAGTTCTGAATCCTACTACTCAGAGAAGGATTCAAGACATAAAATGGGCTGCATTTTTTATATCTGTAGGCTTAGAAGGATCAGAGAAGTAAAAGTACTCAACATTTTATAATGCACTAAATGAAGCCTCTTATAAAGTAAAATACAGCAGTATTTGTGTTGCTTTTTTTTTAATGCAAGCAGCATCAAAACTTGGAATTAAAGAACAATAAGGTTGAGGACAAAATGTTTCTCGCAGAAAAGCATAGGAGAGAGATTAGCCTGGACAGTAGACAAATAGTGTTACCACAAAGTTTCAAGCAGAAGACTTAAATGTGTTCTGTGAATGATGGTGATTTTTCCTGTGTGTGCCTCTGATTAGGGAAAAGGAAGTGGGGAGAAACTATAAACCCTGGCCCCACATTTTCCCACAGACATGTAGCATATTGAGGTGGCTGCTAAGCTTTCATTTTCAGAAATCTCATGTTTTAAAAAATGCTTTGGCTAAGTTGGAAAATACTGGCATGGAACATGGTAAAATTAATCTATACATTAGTTTAAAGTTTAACTGCCACTATTTGAATGGAAGTAAAAGAGGCCTATACCATGACATATCAGTAGACAGCTCATTCCATTTGCCTTTGGACAACAATTACATGATAAAAGCTCTGTCTCTATATTGAGCTCATTGTACACTAGATCAAAGGCCCAGATTTTCCTCCTTCATAAGTTTGCATTGGCTGACATTTCACTTTGACCTAGTAGAAGAAACAGAGTTGTTTTGAACTGTATATAGGACGATTTAGTTCAGCAGTGAGTAAGCAAAACCTACTGTACTGACTTTGATGTATAGTAAGGTTTCTCTTCTCATGTTATGTTTGGGGATGTACTGATATACTTGTCCCAAATATGTGAAACTTGAATACAATGAGTATTCAGTAAATGCCAGTTATATGGAGAAAGAAAGTGGGAAATTGTGTTTTGGGGGTCACTTAGGCTGAAAGTTGGTTTTCTTTTGTTTGTTCTTTAGAGTAACAAAAACAAATTCAGAGTAAGACTGATTAGGTCATTGTACGTGGAAAAGTCAAGAATGTTTGTTGGAATTGACAGGATGCTGTTAGAACTTCTTCCTCTCTCATTTCCTTATTTTCTTACCTCAGTCTCCCTTTGTGTGTAGTCTCTATTTTCAGACACCTCACATTGCCCAGGGTGCAAAGTGAGGTGGGGACCATCCGAGTAATGAGGCAGCTACTCTTTTTTCTATAAAGCTGGCCATGATTATTGGCCAGACCTGAGACTCTTGCTCAGCTTGTGGGCAAGGGACAAAATGTAGTAATTACCAATATCACTATATTCACAGAGAGGATAGGTACCAAAACACTGATAAAATGAAGGGGTAGAGGTGTCAATCAGAAACAGTGGAGAAAGAATACTGGCAGGGAAAAATAAATATTCAAACAAATTAAAATGTATCAGAGAACAGTAGCACATAACCAAGAAATAAAAATTCTCTTTAATCTTAAGGCATAATGATTTTAATGAAGCAATGCAAATATTAGATTTCAGTATTTATCTGTATTTACTAGTATTCTATTGCTGCACTACCAATTCCCACAAACTTAGCAGCTGAAAACGACCCTTACTTATTAACTCAGAGTTCTGCAGGCAAAAATTCAACCTTGTGTGGTGGGGTTTCTTGCTCAGGGTCGCACAAGATTGAAACCAACGTGTCAGCAGGGCTGTGTTCCTCTCTTGAGGCTCTTAGGGAAGAAGAGCAACTTTGAAGATAAGTCATTCGTTGGTAGAAGACACTTCCTTGATATCTTAGGGTTGAGGACTCCTTTGTTACTGCCAGCCGTGAGCGAGGTTGTATGTAGTTCAGCACCTGCAGGTTGCTTCTCTGCATGCACAGCTTACAACATGTGTGTTTGCTTTCTTCCAAGCTGACTGGAGCATGTGTTTTGGACTTCCTTTTCTTACACCTGGAAAAAACTTACTGCTTTAAAGGTCTAATGTGATTGGGTCGGGCCCACCCTAATAATCTTCTCTGAAGGTTAACTGTGCCATATGACATAACACAAGCATAGGAACAAAATCCATTGTCTTGACAGTCCTGGGGATTATGCAAGATGTGGTCACTCAGGGGAGAGAGTGAATTTGGTTATAGAATACTTCCTACCATGCTGTAGGTTTCATTTCAGTCATAATTGAAAGTTGAGATATGGTTTGGATTTAGTTCAGTATTGAGTAAGCCCAAGTGACACATTTTGGCTCTGGGTCCTCCCTGCATCCACAAATCTCATCTGGAATTGTAATATCCACATGTTGGATGAGGCGCCTAGTGGGAGGTGATTGGATCATGAGGGCAGATGTCCCCATCATCACTCCGATAATGAGTAGTTCTCATGAGATCTGATGGCATTAAACTGTGGCACTTTACCCCTGAGGATCTCTCTTCCTGTCCCTCCTGCCACCTTTTAAGATGTGCCCTGCTTCTTCCCCTTCACCTTCTGCCAAGGTTGTTGGTTTCCTGAGGCTTCCCAAGCCATGCAGAACTGTGACTCAATTAAGTTTCTTTTCTTTGTAAATTACCCAGTGTCAGGTAATTATTTACAGCAGTGTGAAAATTGGACTAATACACCATGTTTTATGATGTTAAATAATACAAAGAAGTATGTTTGAACCCTGATTAGTCTTGGCAATTCTGTCTATAAATTCTGTATGTAACTTATCTTACTAAGCAACCAATGACACATGGGAAAAAATTGTAATAAACAGTAGAAAATCAGTAAAACTATCTTTTTTTAATCTTGGAAATAATGCACTTCTACAGTCAATAACATTCATGTGTCAGTTTTAAGAAAATGTACTACGAACACATATGCACACATATAATTTCATAGACTCCAAGAATCATTAGGAGAAACTTAGAAATAAAAAATTCAGTTTCTACTGAAAAGCAACCAAACTCTAAAAGACATGTTCAGTATTTAAAGCCTCAATCAATGCCAAAGTAAGCACCTGCTTTAATAATTCTGAAACTCATTTTTAAAAAAGTATCTGACCTTTAAAAATGCAATAGCCTGAAATCAATTTATTTCAGTCAGGCATTCAATAATACATACTTGCTAAAAGAAGTCGAAGTTCAAGTTATAGCATCCGTAGCAGCTAGTTTTTATTTTTTTATTTTTTTGCATTTTTGCCTTCTAATTTTATTTTTTTTCTTTTAAGTTAAAGTCAGAATGGAACTATTATCTCTTTGTCAGTTTCTCATGAACCCTGTTAGCCTATGGGAAATAAGTGAACTCTGAGAATGATTCCTTTCTTAATGTGTTTATAATGAGAGCTTTAGAAAAACGATCTCTCAATAACCTGTGTTTAGAAACAAGATGTAATTTACCACATTTCTTATACAGAATAGTTACTATTTATCTTTGGGATTAAGATTACTCATTTTCACACTGTGAGGCAGAAAATAAATATTAGGTATAAATTATCATGCAAATAAGATAATATACTATTATAGGATATAAGACCATGAGATATGAATTCTTAGCAATAAATTTGACAAAAAGCAACTTGACTCATAATGCAAAGAAAGCAAGCTAAGATCTTGTATTTATTTTTTCTGCATTTGTGATATTATATTTTTAGATCCATTTAATGTAGCTGCTGTGGAATAAGGAAAGGAAATAAAAGATTTCAGTAAGGTGGCTTCATGCTTTAACACACTAAGCAATCCCAATAGTAATAGATGCTACCAAAAATAGGTCACCTTCAAACCACCCTTGAAAATGAGCAGACACTGTAAATTCAGATTGTGTTATTAACAACATTTTTAAGCCTACTGTTTTATATATGTATAAATATTTACATCCATATTTATATGTAAAATAAATGTTATATATAAAATACATGTTATATATAAAAATATATGTATTTATACATAAAATACATGTTATATATAATACTTGTTTATATATTTATATATAAAATACATGTTATATATATACTTGTTTTTATATATATAAATTCAGATTGTGTTCTTAAGAACATTTTTAAGATAATTGTTTTTATATATATGTAAATATATATAAATATGAATGTATATTTTTATATATTGTATTTATTGTATATTAATATATATTAATATTTTTATGTATATATAAATATATACATATAAAACAATGGTCTTAAAATGTTCTTAAGAACACAATCTGAATTTATATATAATTAAAACAAGTATATATATAGCATATGTACTTGCTATATATATTATATATATAACATATTTCATATGTAACAGATATATGTATGGCTTTGTATTTATTTTGCAAAAATTGTGCTTGTCTGAGCACAAGAAAAAATAATCTTTTCCTCTTTTTTTCTTTTACATAAAACATATATAAAACATCATCACACACTTTTGCAAATCTGGGTAGTTATTAGTTCACTGTGAGAAAGAAAGTAGGTGTTTTAATGACCATTTCTCTTCTTAAATGGAGTTACTGTATTACCTTTTTAATATGATGGATTTTATGTCTTTCAAAGCAAATTATGGCACAATGTGCACAACAAAGAAAAATGTTTTCATTCAAAAAACGGATTCCCTGAAAGCAAGTACTAAAGTGTTTTCTGTTCTAGTACCCAGGACAATTACTAATGGGCAGCCAGAAGTACTTTTCAATGAAACTATTTTTATTAATGCATTCAGAATAACACAAATCTGTCTTTGCTCAAGCAAACCGATGTCACAAACAAAACCTTGTGTAGTTTGCATCTGTTGCTAATTCAATTCTCTGACCAAAGAATCAGCTTCTTTGTTATTTTCTCTTCAGATAGTTTCCAAAGTTTTTATGACATTGTATTATCAAATTAAAAGTGAGGTTATTTGGTTTAAATGCCAGTCCCAAAGACGTGGGGTTAGACGACCTGGTATAGTCTCTGCTCTGCATATTTTTACTTGTGTCTTTTGAGCCAAGAGACTTGCCTGTGCCTCAATTTCTGTATCTACAAAATGAGAATGCCAATGGTAGGGTTGTAATCATAGCGTCTTTCTGAGTTCTAAAGTGGGTTTAGACACATAAAGCCATTAGAAAGTTGCCTGGCAAAATATAGAAGCTTGATAGCTTTTGTTACCATTATATTGAATCCAATTAGTTTTCTCATGCACATTTATAGAAGTTAATATAAATGGAAAGAAATATTGCTACACTGGGCTTATTTGGATGTGAAGGGAGAGAAATGAAGGAAAACAAATATTATGAAGCCAAATTTTCTACAGTATTCTCCAAATTTATGATATAAATACTACAATGTACGTTTTACATATGAAGATTCCAAGGTACAAAGAAATTTAGTAATGTATACAGTAACACAAAGGTAATAAATGATGTGTTTGGGATTCTACCCTTTGAATATCTCATGCTCATGCTCATGAATTTTAGCTCTTTTTATATTGTGTACACTCTATATGCTAAACAAAAAAATCAAAAGAGAAGAACAACATTTAAAGATGGGCTTGCTCTATGTGCAGCATTCATTCCTTTAAAAATTCATTAGTTCATTAAACCATTACTGAGCATGAACGATGCAGTCTGTATGAAACACAGACCTGGTGTGTTTGATCTGGTGAAAACACAGAACTCACTAAATATAGTACAATTGTGTCTAATTTCATATCTCAACCTCTAAAGTTAGACTAACTCTGATAAAAATTCAGAACAAAGGACAGAAAGAAGGATAAAATTAAATGGGAGGGATGAAAAAACATACATCAAACAGAGAAAGAATAAGATTAAACAAAAGGATCTGATATCAGTGTATCATATTGCTGCATTATCTCTTATTGGGAATTGATCATATCTCTCAACTAAGTTAACATCCCTTTGAGGGTGAGAAAGAGGGTGAGAGAAAGCCACTGACAGAATTAGTAGCATCTAAAACAAATTTCAATGTAAAAAGGGCTTTATATTATCTCCATTTTGTAGGGTCATGTCATACTGGTACAGGTTCTGCAAAAGCAAACCACTGATTTGGAAATCACCAATATATTCCAAATGTTAACATAGTTAGTTATGTTAAACATTATATCTTAAAATTTTAACATATTATTTTTGACTGATTAATCATTTCCTTTTTAAGTCAAATGAGTGAGTCAGGAAGGCAGACTCTGTAACAATCTGAGGACTTGTGGCTGGGGAAAGACGTCACCTACTTCTAAGTCAAGAGATAAATGTTTTACCTGCTGATCAGGAAACTCACCCGAAAGCAAAGAGAAAAGTCTGGTCAAAACATTGCATTGCATCTACTGAAAACTAATTAACTGGTTTAAAAACAAAAGATCCCTTGTTACTACAAAATTCAAACACTTTCACAATAAATGGATAAACTGCTTTGTGGAAGAATTTACTAATACATTGAAGAACCTCCATTAGAAACTACATGATTATTTGATTTCTTAAAACTTATTTAGGAATAATATGTGTTCTAATTATTTTCATTTCATGAAAAAGAATACTTTTTCTTATACAATTATTATTTTTTTACAATCTTGTGGCTGCACTTTTGTCTTTTCTTTCCTCCTTCCTTTCTATTTTTCCCTCTTTTCCCCCTTTCTTCCTCATCAAAATTCTTAAGCCTTCTAGAGCCAATCCTGTCACAAGGAAAGTACATTAAAATGGCTGTAACGTTTAATCCACGACCTTTAGTGAACTCTAAACTCTCCTCAAATACACACAAATGTATAGGATTCTTACATTTCTCCTAATTTCTGCTAGAGAATCTACCTCTTATCTCTTCTTCTCCAGCCGTTCCTTCTGTTCACCCAATATTAACCCAAACATGAAGAACAGCCCTAATATATGTGTGTGTGTGTGTGTGTGTGTGTGTGTGTGTGTGTGTATATATTTTTTTTTTTGAGACGGAGTTTCACTTCTTGTTACCCAGGCTGGAGTGCAATGGCGCGATCTCGGCTCACGGCAACCTCCGCCTCCTGGGTTCAGGCAATTCTCCTGCCTCAGCCTCCTGAGTAGCTGGGATTACAGGCACGCGCCACCATGCCCAGCTGATTTTTTGTATTTTTAGTAGAGACGGGGTTTCACCATGTTGACCAGGATAGTCTCAATCTCTTGACCTCGTGATCCACCCACCTCGGCCTCCCAAAGTGCTGGGATTACAGGCTTGAGCCACCGCGCCCGGCTGCCCTACGTGAAGAGATGGAGACCATCCTAGGCAACATAGGTGAAACCCCGTCTCTACTAAAAATACAAAAACTGAGCTGGGCATGGTGGCGTGTGCCTGTA
>CM052649.1:21117330-21207683 GCA_028533165.1 Leontopithecus rosalia | reverse complement strand
GAGGCAGGAGAATTGCCTGATCCCAGGAGGTAGAGGTTATGGTGGGCCGAGATCGTGCCATTGCACTCCAGCCTGGGTAACAAGAGTGAAACTCCGTCTCAAAAAAAAAAAAAAAAAAAAAGCTTGTGAAGTTTTAACAAAACCCTAGAAATACAGAAAGTTGAAGATTTAATGTCTGTCTCCCGTCTTTGCAGAGGTCTTCTATGCAACCGTTAGACTGACAGACTCTTCATGGCTTGCCTCAAGGTCTTACATGCTTTTCCCACAGCTTTTGTTGTTCTACTTCAGATTTTCTGTTTTTACCGAACCTTGATGTTTCTGGAAATGTCCATGGATACCCCAGATTTCTTCTTATATCCTAAAAATTAGGAAATCAAGCATTTTTTTTTATTTCTAACCTACTGTAGGCATTTTTCTTTCTTCTTTTTCCTCTTTTTTTTTTAGATCTCGCGCTGTTGCCCAGGCTGGAGTGCAGGAGTGCAATGGCGCGAGGCACGATCCCAGCTCACTGCAACCTCTGCCTCCGGGTGCAAGCAATTCTCCCACTTCAGCCTCGCCAGTGGCTGGGATTACAGGCATGCGCCACTGCACCTGACTAATTTTTGTATTTTTTAGTAGATTCGGGGTTTCACTTGTTGGCCAGGCTGGTCTCGAACTCCTGAGCTCAAGTGATTCATCCACCTCGGCCTCCCAAAGTGCTGGGATTACCGACGTGAGCCACAGCGGCCGGCCAGCATTTTTCTGCTATTGAAGGGCTATGATCACATCCTGTAACCTAAGCTACAGTTGTGGTGTTATTTGGGGGCATGAGGGGAGTACTTCTCGCTACTAGATTCGGAAACATTGTATTCTGTGTTTTTTATTCACCTTTCCAGTTACAAATAAAATTGGTGATAACGGTGAGGCAGACACCAATTTTCTATCTATTCCCCGTGTATGGTGGATTTTTTTTTCTAACTGTCTTTAGATCGTTATTTACACAAGTTTGCCACAAAGGGCTTTGTGAGGGTTCCCCCCCACTTCTGATGATTACAAGATCAACTGGGAGAACAGACGTAAATAAAACCTATACATTGAATATTGATCTCTCAAGTTATGCAAAAAAGTGATATTAATTCACAAAGGTTCATAAGCGGCAGATGCTTTTCCTTAATATGTCTAAACATTTGAGATAACATGGCACTCATCATTATACTTAGATCGCAAAATTGTTTGACTTATTAAAATAGTCCTATTAAGAACAATCAAGGAGTTTAGTCATAGCAACCAAATTTTCACTTCCTATGGTATCAGTAAAGAATAAATCCAGAAAACCTGAGACCCAACTTTTCTGTTCTGGTAAAGACATCCTATTTATGAAGGGAAGATCATGAAAAGTGTCAGTTATGGACAGAAAGCCAGATAGATAGCTGCAATTGTTGAAATCCTTGTCTTCTTCAGATGATGCCTTTAGACTCAGCATTACCCCTCTTGTTCTCTCTTGAGAAAGAAGCTGTTTCGGAGATATGCTGCTAAGAGTAGACACTGTGGAACAAATGCTTGATTTATCAGTCGTTTTGTCTATACTGCCATGAAGAAATGTGAACATAGTAAATCGTTTTTAAAGGTTTATCCCAGATGTGTTAAATTTTACTCATTAATAAATCGTGTATACTTTGGCTGTATCAAAAAATGCAGAATTTTTAGCTTGATCTAGCTATCTTTTTGAAATCTTACTTATATTTATCTTATTATTAATTGATTTAATTTAATGTAGCAAGACATTTTATACCATCAAATAAAAGGGTATTTAAAATAAGAAAATAAAAACTAAATAGTAAGGGAGAAAACAAAGCATTAATAGAAGCAACTATAATAATAAAGACTAACAAAGAGAGATTAGAGTAGATGGAGTTTGACATTCGAGTTCAGATTTGGGTTCAGCTGCTTTATTGGGATTATTAAGTGCATATGCAAATAAATTAGTGTAGGACATATAGTTTTATAATTATATTTTGCACTTGGGACTATTTGAATTCAGTTAAAAGATTTCATTATCATATTTGTCATGATAGCAGATAAGTGGTTAGTCAAAATTAAATAAAACCTTTCAGGCATGTAACAGTATTTAATATTCAGTAAGGGCTAATAATAGTAACAATGAAATGATGAAACAGTAGTAATAAGAAATGATATCTAACTAATGTATTGTTACTAATAACTGATAGTTATTGGCATTTATTTTTAAATCTAGACTAAATCACATACATTTATCTAGTATTCTGAAAAATATCTACATTGTTTGAAATAATACATCAAATTTATTGTTACTCAAAATAGAGATTCCATTACTGAAATTTTGATATGAGTGGTTTACTGTCTGTAAATGTTTTTCCTTACAGCCTAGCTTTGTGAAATATGTTTTACAAGTTGGAAATGTAAGAAAGAAGCTATTTTAATCTTCTTCTTTCATATTTTTCTTCCCAAATCCTGGGTCCAAGTCACTGACCGCTCTAACTTTTACAGAAGTACTTACTCACGTACTGTGACACTCTGAAATAAGAGGTTATAATTGGAGTGAGCTAAAGTTGTAAAATATGAAAATCTGAGAAAATAAGATGGCTTTTATATGTAGCCATGAATGCAGTATTCAAGCAAAGTAAGAAAGATGAAAGACAGCATTGGGGAATAGTATGTTGTTGTTTTTTATCCTGTAACAGGATGTATAATATATCCTAGCGCATAAGCTTTTTTGCTCTTGAGCATTGCAAATATTCTTTGTTCTTCTGTGCACTTCTTTGGCATACCTCTGGGGAGGCATGGGGGCCTTTTTGAGATTGATTTTTACTCTCTTCAACAGAAGGTGAAATATTTCCAGATGACAAATAGCTCTGGGTCTGTTACCCAGGCAGGGGAGTTCTCAACTCACATTGGGCTGTTAGAGGGAATTCCTAACCTTGTAAAGTAGTATTCCTCTTGCTCATCTGGCAACAATTAAACTAGGAAGAACAAATGAGTCTCCTCAGGAGAGTAGACCAGCACAGAATGTTAAATATTATTGGGCATTCAATGGCTTTGGAAAGAGAGAAATTTGCATAACATTACTCAGGCAGAGTTATAGATCATCTTTGGGTCTGATCTTCTTTTATCTGTAAATACCTTAAATATAATCTAATGGCTTTGTAGTTAATATAATGGCCACTATGATATTCTTGAGCTCTGAATAAGTACAAGCATGAAACCAGGCAGCTTCAAAAAAGGAAACACTGTTTTAGTTTACCAAGAAGAATCCAGTAAAAGTCGTTTGTGTTGTGTATAATAAAATTATTTCAGACACAGAAATGAATTTTTTTATATTCATATTGACTGGCTTAAATGAGTAAATCCTGTATGTAAGGAAATAAATCAGGGACAGTATTACTTTAAATCTCAAGCACTAACTACTAAACCATTCTACCAGCACTTATAATCATAGATTTCAAGAATGGTAACCTATCTCAGTACAACAAAAGGTACTGAGAGCATCCTGTACAGGAAACATATCCCTTACATCTGAGTGAGTGTATAGAGCTGACTGGCAGAAGACTCTGTAACGGCTTTTATAAACATCTCTGCGTTAAGTACAACAGACCTTTATATGATTGTTTTTGTCCATATATATTTTGAGACTAAAGAAGAGTGATGGTAAAACAAAGCAATAAAGATTTAGAACACATGTCTGGAAGGTTCTCATTTTATCAGAAAGATTAAAAATGGTGACCTAGTTCCATGACAAAAAATAATGACAAACAAACTGTTAATATTTAAATGTGTGATCCTCTATATTAAGAAATGTAAAGACATAAACCTAAATGCAATGCTTGAAACTTATGGGGATTTGTGTTCAAAAAACAAAGAAAGAAAGAAAATGCTGCAAAGATAATTGGAGAGAGAAGTGGATATATTGAATATGATTCATTATTAACAGTCATTTTAATTAATTTTCTTCACTGAAATTGTGACAATGTGGTTATGCAGAAAAAGGTCTTATTTTCAGGAAACGGGTGCTGAAATATCGTGTAGTGAATTAGTATGATGTTTGTAAATTATTGTCAAATCATCCACACGTGAGTAAAGCAAATACAACAAAATGTTAATAATCGTTTAATCTAGATTGTGAGAACATAGATTTTCCTCATATAATTATTTATATGTTTTCTGTTGATTTCAAGTTTTACTTAGCATAATTTTGGTATAGAGAAAAGGCATAGATCCCAAACACTTTTAACTCCTTTTCAGAGAGCATCAGTAATTTATAACAGGGGAACAAAAATAACAACGCATAATCCTGATGGGAGTGGCACAGAGGTCATCAGAGAAGATGATCAGTTTCTGTAACATTGCAGATAGGTGAAGGATTGGTGACTGTTTAAACAAGCCTTTGTTTACACCGAGAGGGCTCCAGCAATGAAGGCACAGCTCTGAAAGAGACCTAGATTTGGCAGTGACCGCAAAAAAAAAGGCATAAAATTTGCCAGGGAAAACACAGAGATGAACTAATATTCTATATGCAGAACTTCTCCCATATGCTTGACAATGCATAAAATATAGGAATTAATAACTGAATGTAAACAATAAAGAAATAATTTTTAAAATAAGTCATTCTGTAGATAACCTGAAAAGAATTAGGGCAGTGTTGGGACACCACTATCCTTAGAAGACACCCAACCAAATACCTGAAACTAAAAGAAATGACTGACGCTTTTATTCATTCTAGGACAAAACTCCAATCAATAAATAGAACTCAAAAACTCAAAACTTCAAATGAGGTTATTTATTCTTAAATATGAACAGGAAACTCAGAGTCATCAGGAATTTGAGGAAAGCCCACAAAATGAATGGCAAAAATTCAAATCGCAAACACAAAAGTTATCCTGAAGGAAGGGATAATTTAAAGAAACCACACACACAAACTAATTAGAGTTTTCAAAAAGTTTCAAGGAACTCCACGGTTTACAAAATAAGAATATGATTATTTTGCAAAAGAACACTTAATTCCTGGAAATGAATATATCTGTGGTATATGTGTGTGTTAGTATGCTTTGCGTGTATTAAATTTGAAAATGAAGAGCATTACCAATAAATAATAGTAATATAATTTTATTGCTTTCACAGAATAGTCCAATGATATGACAATGGATAATATGAGCAAAATATACATGATATATTGAAGATGGGTAAGGTCTAACATTGAACAATTGAATGCTAGGTAAAAACATGAAAAACAGTGGATAGGAAATAATCGTAGAAATAATCATTGATAAAAATTTCTGGGTGCTGAAGAAAAGTAGTTTTTGAATTGAGAAAATTTAGTAAGTGCCCAGCCTCAAATAGGAAATATAAACACACATAAACTCACACCTCGATACAATGTTCAAAACGCAAGCGGAAATAAACACCTACATGGAGACAGTGTTCTAAATAATTAGACTACATTTATAAAAATAAGACTATAAACACTAGAAAAAGAGAAGAGGAAAATAAACAGATAGAAAAGAGGGTCTTATACCAACAAAGAAAATATAATCAAGCCTACTCTTGGTTTCTAAAAGATAATGAATAAAATTTTAAAAGGAAATGTATAAATTCTTTCAAATGTATAAAGAGAAATTATTTCCAATCTGGAAATATATGACCACATAAAAATAATTATATGTGAGGGTAAAATAAAGACTCACTGTGATATGAAAAGACTCAAGTAAAATGTCTAACCTAGACTCATTATTAAGAAGTTATATAAATTAGCACAAGCCAACAAAACAGTAAACCAAAGTAGGAGAGAATATAACATCCAAGAGGGAGTGTTTCCAAACCAGGAGATTAATAAAGTAAATTCTAGGTTGACAATTGTGCAGATGTTCTTGTTTGGATTAGCAAGAAAGGAGCCTCCCAAAGAGACGTGTGTAGTGAAAAGTTTTGATGTCAGTGTTGAGAAGTGGAATGAATCTAAGGATATTAAAAACAACAATGAAAACACTAACAGACCAAAATATGACAGAAAAAATTCATGGAAAAAATAAATGGCAGCAATTACATAGGAATTATACATTATTTGGTAATGAAACAAAAAGGTTTAAATTGTAATTATTGTAAAAAGTGTATTAATTGTTCTCTTATTTTTTAATGTTTTAGCATCAACTGATAGACAAAATTGAGAAGGCTTATTTGTCAGTAAGTGTTCTCCAGAGGGAAAAAAACAAATTGGATGTTGATATAGTTATAGATACGTAGAGATATGTTGTAAGGATTTGGCTCACACAATTATGAAGGCTGGCTTGTCCGAAGGTATGCAGATGGCAAACTGTAGACCCAGGACAGCTTCTAGTTCTAGTTTGAAGACTGGCAGGCTCAATCCCAGGAAAAGCTGATGTTTTAATTCAAGTTCAAAGGCAGATAAAAAACGTCCCATGTCTAAGATTGAAGGCAGTCAGGCAGGAGGAGATCTCTGTCATTCACAGAGGGGTTTGCCATTTTGTTCTATGCCCACAGCTGTTGAACGAGGCCCACCCCCCTTAGGAAAGGCAATATACTTTATTCAGTCACTGATTTAAATATTAACCTCACTCAGAAATAGCTGCAGTGATACACCCAAAATAATGCTTGACCAAATCTCTGGGTAATTTATCTGTCAGCCAAGTTGACGTATAACATTAACTTCCAGGTTTATTTTTCAAAAGAGGCCTGGCCACACAGGGTGTCTCACACTTGTAATCCCAGCACTCTCAGAGGCCTAGGCAGGTAGATTGCTTGAGCCCAGGAGTTTGAAATCAGCCTAGGTAACATGGTGAAACCCAGTGTCTAAGATAAAAAAATAAGTTAGGCATGGTAGTCCGTGACTGTAGTCCCAGCTATTCAGGAGGATCACTTGAACCCAGGAAGCAGAGGCTGTGGTGAGCTGAGATAGTGCCACTGCACTGCAGCCTGGGTTACAGAACAAGACCCTTTAATAAAATAAAAGGTTGAACACCTAATTCACAGATTTTTAGAACAGATTCTGTAAAATACAGATGTTGGAAGCTGGTGGGTGTCGGGGAAAGAAACGGAAAGAGAAGCAAGGGGAAGTGTAAAGGTGTTAATGCTTTGATCCGACGAAATAGAGAAGCCAGAGATACATTCTAACATCAATAAAAAAATAAATAAGTAAACCAGTAAAAATTGTACTGAAGGGTGTTAGGCTGATGGGTATTGGTATCTACAACCTACTTTTAAATGCATCAAAAATTAATCTGGGTTAACAGATAGATAAATGGGTGGAAAATGATTTTAAAAATTCTAAAAGTATGTAATAATATAGACTAGGAGTTAAATATATAGGTGAACATTATATACTTTTATGAATTTGAAAATCTCATAATAAAATGTTGGAGGAAAAAAGAAAAAAGGGATACAGCCTATGAGTGAACTGAAATTTAGAAACAAAGACACTCAGGTATCACTTATTGTTTTATTGACAACTCATAGAACAACTGGTGGTACAATTTGACCGGGACACGGCAAGGGGTGTGCAGTATGAAAGTCAACAAATATTCAAATTTATCATTAAAGAACTCCTATAATATTTAATCATTGAGCCAGTAGTCATATATGTATTTTTTATAAGAACTGAAAGATAAATAGTTAAAATATAAACAATTAAAAATGTCCCTAGGTGGCTAGGAAAGAAAAGAGTATCATTTGGGATTATAAACTCTTTAATTATTTGTGATATTTAGTAAGTCAATTGCATTACTTTGATTAAAATGTTTTTGATCAGTTTAAGCTGATGTAATAAATTTCTATTTATTGATACAGAAAACTATGATGTAATCCATCTAAAAAGCAAGTTATAAAACAGTACACGGTGTACAATAGCACACATGAACACAAGATTAGTGAAGTAATTTGCAGGGCCATATACCAAATCAGAAATTATTTTGGTAATGAATTTATGATTTTTTTGCTCCTGTTTTCTGATTTCTTTTTCCTGATCTCATATACTCTATTCTCAGAAAACAAAAGACCAAATCCCACACATACACAAAAATAAACGAGTGAGTTCATTACAACCCCCGAGGCTAAGTCAGTGGGAAAAGAGGGAAAATAAATGGTTACCATCGTAAAGACAGGGACAAATAAAACAAGTCGGGAGCACAGGGAACAATTTACAAATCAACAGTCATTTTAAAGACACAGAAATTGTGGTTTTAAATATCATTCCATAAGCAAGGAGACTATTAAAATCATTTTTTGTAAAATCACATGAAAAATGTTTTGTAATAACTTTTTATTTTTACCGTTCTCATCACAACCATCCTCATTACCTCGTAAGAGCCATATGTGGTAACTGTCCAGGGTTGTTAATCTGTATCTCCTGCCAGGAAATATACTGAATTCTAAGAAGTAGGTACTACATAAAGATGCATATTTTATATTAAGCAGTTATATTTAGCAGTAAACTGGTAACTCAGTGGCATTTCTATAGTATATGCTATAGAAATGTACAGTGTCCATATATATATGGCACTCATGTAAAAAAAACACATATCCACATATGGGTTAGTAATAGTATAATAGTATTTGTTGAACACAATATTTGGTTTCCACACAAATCCACCTTTTGAAAATCAGTTGTTCCTCCTCCCAACATACCCCAGGCTGGCAAAAGACAAGTGAAAATAAAATCCCTGCCAGACATAGTGGTATAAAAAGCATTTTCCATTTTATGTGCACTTTACAACCCAGAGAAAATAAGAAGTTCATTTTATTTTTGTGCAGTAGTTTCTAAAATATAATCAGAGAAATGCTAGTAAACATTTAACTTCACATTAGCTTTTTCAAAACTTTTAAGCTCTGGAATAAAAGATTTGCTTACACTCTGAAGCGGGTGCTGGGCATCTTTTTTAAGCTTCCCTTGGCATCTCATTTTCATACGCCATCTGAGATGACTTGGAAAACACCAGAAAATAACAACACCACTTCCACAAAACAACTGCCTGGACAGTGCCTATTTCTACAGCCATCATTTATAGAACACTTTTTCTGGGGAGAAATTTTATTTTAAGTGTCAATACTAAAAGATGATATATTTGGAGTTGGCTGCTTCAATCAGTAAATGCAGTCAGCAACTACTCAGAAAGAACTTATTTTTAATAATTGGAAGAAGAAATATTTCTAGCTGTTATTTTAAAATGTCTAGAAAGGAAAAAAATATTTTTGTGGAATTATTAGCATGCAGTCTGTGTAGTTTAAAATGGCTGTGTAAAATGTCATCCTGTGATTTTTTTACAGTGAGCAGGACCCAAAAATGAGGAAAAGACTATGAGTCTATTTTTTCTGTAGCCCTCCTTCCTTCTTTGTGCAAATAAGACTAAGAACTTCCTCGACACTGTAAGCAAAGCCTGAATGCCATTGCTGAAATATTTGAGAAAGCAGTTTTATCAGCAGAGATCAATTTCTAGAATCATTCACAATTCAACATTTTCTAAGATGTGTAAAAATTATTATAGCTTTCGTCTTGACAGCTGCCTTTTTGTTTTAAGGAAATAAATAGCAGAAAACACATAAACACATGCATATACATATATACATACACACATGCACATTTGCCACACAGTTTATGAAGAGATATACAGTGTCCATTGGATCACTCATCTTCATTGAATGAATATGCAGACATTTTAAAAAGTAATTTTGAAAAATTTCAAGTGATACTGAAAAATAATTTTGGTATTCTGTTATTACAAATGTTGACTTACTCATATATATATTGTGTGTATATGGAGTTAGATACAAGCAGAGAAATATATATCAATATAAATGTACAGTAAATATGTATTTTTACATATATTTAAAATATAAAATAAAATAACAAAGAAGGGCCGGATGCCATGAGTCACACCTATAATCCCAGCACTTTGGGAGACTGAAACAGGTGGATCACCTGAAATCGGGAGTTTGAGACCAGCCTAGTCAACATGGTGAAACCCTGAATCTAGCAAATACAAAAATTAGCCAGGCATGCTAGTGGGGGCCTGTAGTTCTGGCTACTTAGGAGCCTGAGGCAGGAGAATCTCTTGATCTCGGGAGGCGGAGGTTGCAGTGAGCTGAGATCAGACCACTGCACTCCAGCCTGGGCAATCAGAGTGAAACTTTAACTCAAAAAAAAAAAAAAGAAGTTTTCTCTAGGTAAGATGATGATAGAAATTTTCATTTTTACTTTTTACTGTTCACTGCTGAAATTATTTTATGATTGAAATAAAGAAAATGTTATAATAGCTAACATGAGGCCAATGTCATTTATTTAATGTCAAAAATAATATTGGAAATACATCTATACTTTAGGCTACCACTTATCTGCCTGAAATAATTAGCATGAATAACTAATTTTAAATATTTCCTGTCAATGCAGATCTCTTGAAGATATTATCATGTGATAAACTGCTATAAAAAGTCTAATTGCCTCCAGAGTTTTATAGTCATCAACTTCATTTTCAGTTCAACATTTTAACATATTTTCCCATATTCTTTTTCTGAAGCTTTAATCTCTGCAAAACCCATCTTTAAATTAGAAGGAAAAGATAGACAGTGAGGGGAGCAGCAATTAACTATAATTTGGATCTTGGATATAACTAAAAACACATTTTGCTTCTTTATTTTTTATGTCAGTTTGCAAAGAAAACAGTTTTGACTTTAGCTAAATAAAGAAATTTTTGTTTTCTTTTTCTTTTTATAATTCTACTTGTATCATATTTCAAAACCTACTTTGAATTTTCACTCAGTTCCCACAATATTACCATATATTCTTTGAGCTGTTGGCAAAATGGACCCATTTTATAAAATCATTCCTTTTGCATTGAGCTTTGCCTGTCTTATATATTTAGATAAATTTGAACGCAAAAGCAAT
The DNA here is from genome assembly GCA_028533165.1 of Leontopithecus rosalia. NCBI lineage: Eukaryota > Metazoa > Chordata > Mammalia > Primates > Cebidae > Leontopithecus > Leontopithecus rosalia. Next base: position 21,196,783 of record CM052649.1, on the reverse strand, counting down.
ACCCACTGTGTTGAATATCTTTAATGGCATGGTTGAAATTTATAATTTGAAATTCATAAGTTCAAAGAACATTTATCTACCGCTTGATTTTACGCTTGAAACTTCCTAAGCTTCACAGCAGTTTAAAAAAAATATAGGAGGACAAAAAAACTGCCTCCTATCATTCATAGCGATTTTCTTTATGTTTAAGTAAAATATGCAGAAACTTTTAATGGAACATCAAAATTGTGTTCCTTCTTATTGTTGCCATATTATTTTTAATATATTACCCAATCAAGTTTTTATGCTATGCTTATGCTCTTACACAAACATACTTTTAGAACAAATTTGAAAGGAACTACAAGTCCACAAAATGAATAAGTTTACATTGGTAACATTAACACAAAGAATGATATTATTTTATTGAATTTAAACCAGACTCTTGAGTTTAGGAGCGCAGATGTAGCCGCAGTTGAACTTACATTTATTCAGGCTATATTTGTGCTGTTAATTACTCATGCTAATGCACAGGAAGCTTATTTGCAACAGGATATTTATATAATTTAAAACATATTCAGAGTTCTTTTGTGTGTGTTGAAATGTTAAGATAACAAAATTCATTATTATTATTATTTTTTTGAGACAGAGTCTCGCACTGTCACCCCAGCTAGTGTTCAATGGCCTGATCTCGGCTCACTGCAACCTCTGCCTCCCAGGTTCAAGCATTTCTCCTGCCTCAGCCTTCTGAGTAGCTGGGATTACAGGTGTCTGCCACCACACCCAGCTAATTTTTTATATTTTTAGTAGAGATGGGGGTTTTACTATGTTGACCAGCCTGGTCTCAAACTCCTGACCTTGTGATCCTCCCACCTTGGCCTCCTAAAATGCTGGGTTACAGGCTTGGACCATCGCACCTGGCCAAAATATCTCATTTTTAACCAAACCTTTACAAAAGAGCAATGCTCATATGCAGATGTTAAGACATAGCCCAAACAGAGATGCTGCAAAGTTTAACATTTTTCTTTTGGGTGATCTGTTGATTGAAAAGAGCTTTTACACATAACAATTTGTATGCCAAAATCAAATGGCTGTACCCAAAGGAGCAAGAATAGTTTAAAACATTTACATCCGCATCTGCATAAAAATTAATGTATGTATTATTTATAAAAATATATTATGTATATATGTATATATTTAATGTATAAGAATATATTTATAGAAATATATATTACTAGAAAATTGTATATGATGCAATATTTTATTTTATGTAATATTTTTATGTACATATCTGTTTATTAATAAGTAATTTATAGACCTTTAAGACTATGTACATTTTTCATTTATTTTTGGTCCCCAGTTTGAATAACACTGACTTACAGCATTACACTGATAATTTTCTCTACTCTTTGGTTCTCTTCCTTATTGCTCGTTATGTGTATTTTATTCCATGCTATACCGTAGTGTACTACACGTGTTGAATTTTAAAAGAAATTAACAGAATTTCAATGTTTTTTTATATTACTCAACATAAATATTCTATGGATAGGATGAATTAGAACAGGCTATTTGTGAATCTGAAAGAATAATCAGTGATTCTGCCAATCATCTGGTTAAGAGTGGTAAACTCATTTAAACTCAGCCTGTTAAAAATGAGATATGCTCTGCTTTATATAACTAAAAACCTCTTGGTGTGCCAGATTTCTCCTTTCTTTAGGAATGAAAATGCTTAGTGTTTTCTGAGTTCCTTTGCATTATCTGCCACTGGCTTCAGGTCACTGATTTCATCTTTAGAACATTCGGAAAGTTTATTTTGTGAATGTTTACGAGCTAATTTATTTTTATTGCAATGATTATTTAAAATGAAACAATAAGTACACTGAAGATTTGTGCATTTCATCTTATGAAAATGTTATCCCAGAAGAATACAAAAAAACTCAAAGCAAATTTTCAAAATTTGTTGGTTTTTTTTTTGCCTGCCGATGTATCTGAGGTTGTACTTTTCTTCTGATCTCCAAAATACCTCAAAAGAAAAAAGAAAGATGGATAAAGAGAACGATGAACAGGAGAATGGATAGGAAATCTATCTGATAAGGCAAATAGATTAAAAAACGAATAGAGAATGTCTTGAATATATAAGCATATATGTGTTCATTGCACAGTTTTCAACTCTTTGTGTTGCGATTTTTATAATAAGAAGTTGGAGAAATAAAAAACAAGATAACAGAACCATAAGATTTTGGTTTAACATTTGCAATTAAAGAAATTGCATTGCAAATTATGACTTTTTAATATGGCAACATCCCTTTAATGGTGTTCTTTCTTTCTCCTTCTCTTTCTCTCCCTCTCTCTCTCCATCTCTTCCCTAAAGCTCCATTCCGACTTAGACAAGGGAGAGGGCACTGTTAAATACACCCTCTCAGGAGATGGCGCTGGCACCGTTTTTACCATTGATGAAACCACAGGAGACATACATGCCATAAGGAGCCTAGATAGAGAAGAAAAACCATTCTACACTCTTCGTGCTCAGGCTGTGGATATAGAAACCAGAAAGCCCCTGGAGCCTGAATCAGAATTCATCATCAAAGTGCAGGATATTAATGATAATGAGCCAAAGTTTTTGGATGGACCTTATGTTGCTACTGTTCCAGAAATGTCTCCTGTAGGTGAGTAGGCAAATCAAAGTTCTGTGAGATGCTACAAGACCTCTTCAATATTTACTTTTTGCAGGTTGATACAAACATTTTATTTGTCATCGAAAAGACTATCTTTCAATTCTAGAAAATACAATGTTTTTCATTTATTTTCATAATTTTTGTTTTACTTTTTGCTTCTTATGAAGACAGATACTAGAATATATAACATTCTTTACTGTTTTTCAACCTGTTAATTTACCTGAACTCATAGAATCCTTGTGTGCTTTAAGTAATAGATTTATTTTTTGTTAAAATTGATTGTCATCGTAATTTTGGACACCTATATAGTGCTGGAGATACCTGCCCTACACCGTGAAATACCAGATAGTAATTCTTAGATCAGAGCATGCATCACATCTGATCAGAAGTGGTCCAGAAACAGATGTGTTGCATCCTTTGTAGCAACAGCCATCATTTATAGAACTCTTTTTCTGGGGTTGTTAGAGATCCTGGAAGGGTGATAAGTTTCCTTTTCAGGGTAAATAACCCACACTTGTTATGCCATCAAGCCAAGCAGCAAATGAATAATGTCACCAAATCATTAGAATAACAAGTAGAATATAGTAGCACCATCATTCTAAAAATTTAAATTTGACATAAATATACATTTCTGTATCAGCCTAAATTTACAAACTCCTGTAATATGTAGGATATAAGGTCAATAAGTTAAAAATTCCAGCTTTAAAGATGATTTTAAATTATAATTTTTATTCCTCAGTCACCACTGCTAATCCTTCAATTTATTTCAAAGTAACTTCTGGTTTTTGTTACATTTGGAAGATAAAGCAACTTATCACATGTAGTTTACAACTTAAAACTCCTGCGTGAGCCATTGCTAGTATTTTCTAATTCTGACGTGCCTCAGAGGGGTTCTGATGCTCCTACAACTACCTAGGACATGGGAAAAGATTGGGCACGCTACCCCTAGGGCAGAGCAGGTTGGTAGCTGTAGGAGCTGTCACATAGATTTACTATAAATGCACTTGAAATTGTGTATGTGACCTTATCAGGCATTTAAAGACTGTAATCTCTCCTTGACCTGAGAAATCAGCTTGAAGTAATTCACTTAGATTTCAAATTTTAATGTGCATACCCATGCCTGCAAATCCATTATTCAGTACCTGCTACACTTTTGGGTTGCCTCTTTTATACACTGTTATGATTGCTGGAAATTTAGAAGTCCAATTAGAAAGAAGCATATCTTGCTAGAAAGTAGTCCCAGAAAGCAGGGAGGCTGTATTTTAACTGTATCTTGATTATACAGAAGGAAAAATAAAGTTAATATTTTGAGGGGAAAAAAGGCTTTAAAAATGACATACTATATAGTAGACAAATAGTTTAACTCAGTACCTACTTCAGGTACACTGGACATGTTAACTTGAATGTATGACCCTCTGTGACTTTGTATTACCGAAACAGCTTCCTTAAAGCAAACACACACACATGCCTCTACAGTATTGGAAAATCCCGTCTTATTAGATAAAACAATCAGGATTTTCTTTTGCCAATCAGAACAACTAGGGCTGCAGAGCTGAAGCCCTCGTATAAAGAGTTTGCAGCTCATATCCAAAGAGAGAAATACACATAGAAAGTCAAAAATGTAGGTGAGAACACAGAGTAGTTTCAGCTTTTGCAGTTGGAATGGGATATAACTTATTGTGCTGTCATAAGATATTGGAAACATCTTTGAAAGAATAGGTTCTTAAAGTGTTTGGTCTCCTGCCCTTAATGAAATTTCCCATTGGGCCTTCAAGACAACTCTAGTAAAGACTTAAATGGATTTTCGATGCACCACTTTCTTTTATTTTTCTTTATTTATTTAGAGACTGGATCTTGGTCTTTTGTCCTAGCTGCAGAGCAATGGCCCAATCTTAGCTCACTGAAGCCTTAAATTCCTGGGCTGAGATCCTCCCAACCTCAGCCTCCTTAATAGCCAGCCGTGTGCCACCCACTGCCTGGCTAACTTTTTTTGTTGTTGTTATTAACTTTTTGTAGAGAGAGGATCCAGCTATGTTGCCAGGCTGTTCTCAAGTAGTTCTGGTCTCAAATGATCCTTCCACCTTGGCTTCCCAGAGGACTGGGATCGCAGGCATGAGCCACCCTTCTGGATCCTTTTAAAAGTTTTTAATAGCAGAAGGGTATTTCTTTTGAATATGAAATTTTACCACATGGTATGAGTTGGTCTAGGTGTTTTTATATTAAATTTACATAATATGTACTTTTCATATAAGTACAAAGAAGTATAAACACTAGTTATGAATTGAATGCTAAAAATTAAATCTCTATGCATTACTTTTGCCTTTCCCCATAATCTCACGTATACATATAAAACAAGAAACAAGGATGCTCAATTACAATTGTGATATCTGCTGTTTCTGCCTTGAAATTTCTAACCTGCAGCCTACTGTGCATCCGGAACTTACATGTATGTTCCCAGAGTACTTGAACTCCACTTTCAAGTGCACCCTTCCTATCTGATGAAAATAGTTCACTGCTGTAATAATCTAAGAAAAGATGATGTCTTTCTCTATTTTTTCATCTTATATAATCTAGGCAATTTTGCCTCTGTATCACTTTCCTGAGAATACTAAAATAATTTTTAATCAAGACCAGATGGAACTTTGGTATATTTACAGTATACCTATTGATTTGACAAGTCTCACTGTCTGTTGTAGATATCAGTATTTGAGGTATTCCCTATGAAATAACTTTTCTGTCCCAATAATTGAGAAGACTACTGTTTTGTTTTCAACAAAAGAGAAGATTTAACCAATTAAAAAATACATATAGTGAAATAACATTTTGTAACATAAAACATAACATGAAGAAATACCAGAACATGGAGATGAAGTTTAACAGTAATGGATTCTATATCCAGAAATATAAACAAATAAACTTGCCATGAAAAGGTACTAATGTTACTAATTTTCACTTGTGTAAAGAGAACATAACAAAGAACATAATGTACAAAGAGAGAATGGTGGTGGGTAGGGAGGGTCAAGATCTCAGAGGAGAATCAATATTTAAGACTTACAGCACTATGGAATATATTCAATTTCCTAAAGTTGAAAAAAATTCCAGTGAATCTATGAATTGTTTGAGAGAAAGGTCACTCTGTTACTGACTTCTGATGTATCTAATATTCCAGGGAAGTAATATTTCAAGATAAAGAGCTTTTACTCTGACCTAAGGAAATTACTTACTGATACAGATATTCCCAAACTCAAAGCTCCTCCTTGGAGACAAATTTGAACTTTATGAATGTGGACTTAATTTTTTAAGATTACTAGAGCAACAATAAATTACAGGAATGTACCCTCTTTAATATCTGATGATTATGCATAAGTGGGGTGTGCAGTTTTAAGTTCCTTTTCCTAGAGTGCTGACAGGTTTAGATTGTTAAATCCATACTCAACTTGTATTATATTCCTCCACTTGAGTTATGCCAACTTGAGGAAGCTGATTTGACTATTTATAATTAGATGCCTAACCTATGATACGATATAGTAGATGTCAATAGTGACTCATGATTTATGTAGTAAGTCTTACCATTTTGTAATCAGTAGTCAATCGCCATGTGATCTGAATAAGGTTTGCATTTTTAATCTTTAATAACCACATGCAGTATTGTTTACTGTTTCATTTTTTTTAATGTGAAAACTTAATAATCCCAATGGATAAGAAAGTAAGAATGACTCTTAGGTGCTTTAGAACCAAATTAATCATAATCAGTTATGCCATTTTGTTTAGGTCTCATGGCTGCTAAAACATCTTTGGGAAAGTTAAATTTGGCTTTCAATTTCACATGATCTGGTTAAGAGTTTGGAACCTTTATATTATATTATTTGAGAACGGGGATGCCTGCTTAAACAGTATCTAAAGGATAGGCATCTTTTATTCAATATCTTAAAAAGAAAGTTTAGTTGAAATTTAGATAAAACAAGATACACCTAAAATAAAGGAGGCTATTGGCTTAAATAAAAATAATGGGCAGGTACTCCCTTGCTTTTCTTATTTTCCCTGAACTCTATTTTATTTTACATGAAGTTTGGGGAGAAATCTAAGATGAAATTTTTGGTGGAGATTTTCCGAGGTTAATATAACCAGAGACTATTTTCTTTTCCTTTTCCTTTTTTTTTTTTTTTTTTTCCTCAGATTCTCACTCTGGTGTCCAGGCTGGAGTGCAGTGATATAATCTCAGCTCACTGCTACCTCTGCCTCCCAGGTTCAGTGATTCTCTTGCCTCAGCCTCTCAAGTAACTGGGATTACAGGTGTGTGCCACCGGGCTTGGATAATTTTTGTATTTTTAGTAGGGACGGGGTTTCGCCATGTTGGCCAGGCTGGTCTCAAACTGCTGACCCCAGGTGATTCTCCCGCCTTGGCCTCCCAAAGCTCTGGGATTACCAGCAAGAGTTACTGCACCCAGATAACCAAAGACTACTTTCTACATGGCAATATTTAAATGGTCCAAGAAGGAAACGTGAAGACTGTGTGTGTGCTTTACATTAATGAACTATGATAATTTAGAAACACATATGTCCCCACACTTTCTTATTTTCACAAAAATGCCATAGAGAGACAAATCAAGAAATAATAAAGTGTATATATATATATATTTTTTTTTTTTTTTTGAGACAGAGTTTCGCTTTTATTACCCAGGCTGGAGTGCAATGGCGCGATCTCAGCTCACCGCAACCTCCGTCTCCTGGGTTCAGGCAATTCTCCTGCCTCAGCCTCCCGAGTAGCTGGGATTACAGGCACGCACCACCATGCTCAGATGAATTTTTGTATTTTTAGTAGAGATGGGGTTTCACCATGTTGACCAGGATGGTCTCGATCTGTTGACCTCGTGATCCACCAGCCTCGGCCTCCCAAAGTGCTGGGATTACAGGCGTGAGCCACCGCGCCCGGCCCAGTAGATATATTCTCTTATCCTGTGAGCCAGCTATGGTAACGAAAAGCAGCTCAATTAGTATATCAGAGGAACAGTTGAACTATCATCAACTTCTAACTGTGCCCTAAAAGCAGAGTTTTTTCAGAAGCTTGAAGACAGAATATTGACTATTTATTTTCTGCACATAAAGACATTCTCCTTGTTTAATCAAAATAAAATGTCTGAAATCAGGAAATTACCATTCATATATTATTATAATTGAATCCTTCTGCCTTATTCAAACTTTTTCACTTGTCTCAATAGTGTCTTATATAACAAAAAGTTCAAGTTCAAAATCAAACATTGTATTAACGTTTTAGGTTTGTTTAGTTTCCTCCAATCTGAAACAGTTTTGTATATTTTCTTGGCTTCGATGACTCAATTTTTTTTTTTTTTGAGATGAAATCTTGTTCTGTCGCCCATGGTGGAGTCCAGTGGCGTGATCGTGGCTCACTATAACCTCTGCCTCCCCGGTTCAAAGGATTATCCTACCTCAGCCACTTGAGTATCTGGGATTACAGGCATGTGCCACCATGACTGGCTAATTTTTGTATTTTTAGTAGAGACTGGGATTTCACCATGTTGGCCAGGTTTGTCTTGAGCTCCTGACCTCATGATTCACCCACCTGGGTCTTTCAAAGTGCTGGGATTACAGGCGTGAACAATTGCATCTGGCCAACTCTAACAGTTTTGAAGATTTCTGCCCAGTTATTTTTCAGAATGGCCCTCCCATCTTGAGCACGTGTGATTTTTTTCCTCATGGATGAATGACATCTTCGTCAGAACTATTCCAGAAGCAATTCTGTACTCTCCTCATTGTGTTCTATTGGTTGAGCCATGGATTTTAATTTGTCTCATTCCTGATGATGGTTATTTTTATTATTTGATAAAGGTTGTGTATAACTTATCTATTATGGCATAACACATTAACCAAAACCTTAGCAGTGTAAAACAGCAGAGACTTACTTTCTTGCAGGAATGGCTTTATTGAGTACTTCTGTCTCAAGGCTTCTCAAGAGGTTGTAGCTAGCTTGTTGGCTGGGATTATGGACTGATCTAAAAGCTTAGTCAGGGGATGGTAGAAATCTTCCATATGTTACTATTTGTAAGCTTCAGCTCTTTGCTGCATGGACCTCACAGGCCTAAATCACAATGTGGCAGTTGGCTTTCCCCAGACTGAGATATCCCAAAGAGAGCTAGACGTAGAGAAAACCCTCCTATTGAAGCTGCAGTCTATTCATAACCTAATCTTGAAAGTGACATCGAACCACTTCCACCATATTCTACAAGTGAGTGCAACTATAATACAAGAAGGCTGGCATCACTGAGGGCCCTCCTATAGTCTACCTACCACTGTCTATACTCTGGCTCTCAATGATTCATGTTGCTCTCTCATGCAATATATTCTCATCCCCATCTGAAGACCCTAACATTTTCAGCCCACTATAGTTCTGGAGTACTTGCGCAGGATGTGCAGCTTTGTTACATTGATAAACATGTGTCAAGGTGATTTGCTACACCTAACAAACCATCACCTAGGTATTAAGCCCAGCATGCATTAACTATTTTTCCTAATGCTCTCCATCCTTTCACCCCACCACCATCAGACTCCAGTGTTTATCATTCCCCACCCTGTGTCCTTGTGTTCTCATTATTTAGCTCCCACTTATAAGTGACAACATGTGGTATTTGGTTTTGTGATCCTGTGTTAGTTTGCTGAGGATAATGGCTTCCAGCTTCATCCATGTCCCTGCAAAGGACCTGATCTCATTTCTTTTTTGTGGCAGCATAGTATTTCATGGTATATATGTACCACATTTTCTTAATCCAGATTTGTGATATTAAATAGGCCAGTTACTTACTACACATTCATCAAAAATACAGTGGTGAAACAGGCACAAAATAATGTCTCTAGACATTCCTGTTGAAAAAAAAATCAGAGGAAAATGAAATCACAGAATAAAGGAATTATTGGTCCACCACATTTTAAAATCCTGGTGGCAAATGTTGCAATTCATTTGATTATATTCAATGCCTGTGTATAATTATTCATGCCTCTCAGGTATGACATCTAGGCTCTTCATTCTACCCTTTGAGTTATTCCTTTTTTTCATGAAATATAGCTTGTACTTGCAATAATATTTGGGTGTTGAACTTGTTAAGGGTTCATATCCTTTTGTTCAGATCCAACTCTCATTTCCTAGTTGTACGTAGTTGTGTGGGTTATTTCTCCTCGTTTTACATTGATTTTCTTACCTGAAATCAAGTGAATAATAATAATACTCTATGAGCAGGGTTATTGCAAATAGCAAGGAGAAAATGTATGTTTACCATGTGCCACAATCCCTGGGGAAGTATAGTCAATAAATTGGGAAAGGTCCTCATAAGAGTTTGATGATCATTCTCAGAAAAGCAGCCAGAGAAGGTCTCAATGGTAAAGGTTCCAGTTTATTGTCTTCTTCCCTTTTCTCAAGTGTTCTCTCCATCTGATGCCTGAGCTCAATATTTACCATCGCCCTTTCTCCAAATAGACTGGACTGGGAAAATGTGGCACATATACACCATGGAATATTATGCAGCATTCAAAAATGATGAGTTCGTGTCCCTGGTAGCGACATGGATGAATCTGGAGAACATCATTCTCAGAAAATTGACACAAGAACAGAAAATGAAACACTGTATATTCTCACTCATAGGCGGGTGATGAACAATGAGAACACATGGACACAGGGAAGGGAGTACTACACACTGAGGTCTACTGGGGAAATAGGAGAGGAACAGTGGGGAGGACACGGAGTGGGGGATAGCATGGGGAGAAATGCCAAATGTGGGTGAAGGGGCAGAAGGCAGCAAAACACACTGCCACGTGTGTACCTATGCAACTATCTTACAAGTTCTGCACATGTACCCCAAAACCTAAAACGCAATAAAATAAAATAAAATAAAATAAAAGTGAACCAACTTGATTTCAAAACATAACATCCTTCTATCCCAATTTACATTTTCTTTGGTGTAGAGGACGCTTTTTCCTTGATGTGTGGAGACAAGCCGTTGATTTGTGAGAAACAGCAATTATCAGCTTCCACTTGCGCTTCACAATCTGCTGGGTCGCTTCAACACATTTGATGAAATTGAGCAAGGCCTTGTGATCTCTCCTGTGCCAGCTGTGAAGTGTCCACAGCATGCAGCATGGCAGAACCATTTTCAGGGCCATAGGATGTTATGGCTGTGTGTGTAGGGAGCATTTTATTCATCTGTTTGAGTCCAATGTTTTTATTAGCAGTGCAATTGCAAAGGTAATGCTATTGACACTTTTTGTGTGTGTTTGAGAGAAGAATATGAATTGTTTTAGCAGCAGCACAACGTGTCCCTAAACATAAACCATGCTGTAATGATAGTTACTTTAGCAGCCACTGATCAGCAATAAATGTTAAAAATTAACAAGAAGTTCCTTTTTTTCAAAACCACCAAATGACTCTAAGCATTAAATATATTTTAGCAGGAGTTGCTTCTCAGCCACGGAGTGGTTCAAAACATTAAACGTATTTTCAAAGTATTACTCCTTCCCCAGCCTCCAAGTGATTGTAAACATTAAATATGTTTTATAAAAACTGCTTTGCCAGCTACTGGCAAGATAGCTATGAACATCATTTTTCTTTAAAGTTGCCTTCCAGCTGCGGGACTATTTTTCCTTGTTTGCTCTATTCTATTTATGTTTTGTACACAAAAGCAGGCAAGAGGCTACATTGGTCCAATTGTCTCTTGCTTTATGATAAGTGATCACGGGAGATCAGTTGCACCTCTGTAAAACCCTGCTGGCCACAGGAGTTTGCTAAAGTTCAATTGCTGGTACTGAATATTTCACATAGATGTCAGCTGTGTCTTCCAAGATAATTTTTGTTCTTTATTGTGTAATGTGTTGAGGTATAAAGATGGACATGCACTAACATCAGCATTAACAAAAATAACTTGAAGCAACCAGACACTGATGAATTACACCCATTGAAGGAGGTGAAAATATTCCATGGAGAAAACAGACTCAAATACAGGACTAGTATGTTAATGGGGTCTTTTTTTTTTTTTTTGAGACGGAGTTTCGCTGTTGTTACCCAGACTGGAGTGCAATGGCACGATCTCAGCTCACTGCAACCTCCGCCTTCCGGGTTCAAGCAATTCTCCTGCCTCAGCCTCCCGAGTAGCTGGGACTACAGGCGCGCACCACCATGCCGAGCTAATTTTTTTTTTTTTGCATTTTTAGTAGAGACGGGGATTCACCTTGTTGACCAGGATGGTCTCCATCTCTTGACCTCGTGATCCACCCGCCTCGGCCTCCCAAAGTGCAGGGATTATAGGCGTGAGCCACCCCTCCCGGCCGTTAATGGGGTCTTGAACCCAAACATTTTGAAAGACTTGGAACCTCTGTCTGGAAATCATCTAGTGTGACAACTGCATGCAATTCAACATGAGTGAAGAGCACGCTACAAAAACGTCTATCCAGGACTTACACCAGGATATCTTTTCACTTTAACCAAATTCACAGCGAAAATCAAGTGTGTCCCCTGAGTGAGTTGAAAAATAAATTAGCTCCACCATCCCAGGCACAGTAATTCATCATCAGGCCAAATAATTAATTAAATTACTCAGTAAGTCTTCTATTTCTATGGGAGCCAAGTGTTTTCCAAATTATATAGTACTGTATCTTGCCAAATATTTTATGTTAGGTGTATGTTCATCAGATTCAAATATTCATCAATACCTATGTGACAGGCACTGTTTTAGGTACTAGAGCGAGAATATGAGCAAACAAAAATTCCTCCTTTCAGGAAGCTTTTACTCCAAGACCTCCTGCAGGGGCAGCAAGCTAAGCTCTGTGAGCTAAATTCAACATAACATCTGTTTTTATTGGAACAGTTACACGTATTCTGTGTTGTCTATGGCTGCTTTCACACCACAATGGCAGAGCTGGCAACAGAGACCATATGGCCTGCAAAGACTAAAATATTTACTATCTGGTCCTTCACAGAAAAGTATGTTGACCCATTATGTAGTGGGTCGAGTATGAGAGAGAAGATTAAGGTAAGGCCAACATTTTAAATCCACTTAAGAGGAAAAGAGTATTTTTTCTCCCTAAAAATTACCTCTTCCAAAAGAAAAAAAAAAACATAATAATAACAAGAAAGAAAATGGCAAGACACAAGGTAAAGTGGAATAAGTGAGTGCCACACTAATAAATATGTTTCAGCACAAAGTCAGATATTGCCATTTAGTTCCTGCTGAAAGTGTTGGTTTGGTTTTATTAAAATCACTTAAACACAGTCTTTTGGTGTTATAGATTCATAGTACAGATTTTTTTCTTTTGTTGATTTTTACAAAGTTCTCGGCAAAATGTATTCTTCACACAATTGAATAACTTTACATTTTCAGTTAAAACTAAAACTAAAAATGTTGAAAGAACAACTACGTTGGATGAAAATATTCTTTTTTTATCTTATTTCTTGGTATTCATAGTTGGTTGCCTCACTGAGATAAAAGTATGTTGAAAAATAAATGGAAAAATGCTAAAAGCAAAATTTTAAAAAATCACCAGTATTAATAATTATCACCAAATAACTATTACAGAAAATTTCCACATAAAGTAAAATTAGAGTAAAGATATGAAGGTTGGCACTATTTTAATTTCCAACCAAGAAACTGACAACTGAAAATAAAAAAAAATCAGACTCTACAGTTTTACAAATAATTAACAAAATGAACATCAAAATATGATACAATTTGTTTAATTGGCAAAGGCACTCAAAGAAAAAGAAATATGTCAATTAAACTGTCAACCATGTTAATTTTGCCTCTGAGAAAAACATTGTAATGGGATAATTTCATGAAATGCTTTGATGGCAAGAAAATGCCAAAATATTATTAGCTACTTCAAAATTCAACTGAAACAAGAAAGCAATTGGTGTCAGCCTGAATAACCAAAGGTCTTTCTTTTAATTTACCTTTTTTTCTTCTCTTTTTGCCTGTGTTTCATCAATAGTGTATATTCTGTTTGACAGTGAAATGATTCGTACTGAAAACATTGGCATCACAAGAACTTAGCAGAAACTTTGCTATAATATTAAAATATATACTTCTATATCCCCCAAACTCTTAAAAAATATATTTACTATATCTCAAAGAATGTGTTATCTTCGTGAAATAATACTTTTTCTTACTAACATTAAGTGCTTATTTAGCTAAAGACCAGATTTGTATTTCTGTTGTCAAATATATTTACTTAGAATTTAACCATATATATATATATATTTTTTTTTTAATTGCATTTTAGGTTTTGGGGTATATGTGCAGAACATGCAAGATAGTTGCATAGGTACACACATGGCAGTATGTTTTGCTGCCTTCCTCCCCTTCACCCACATTTGGTATTTCTCTCCAGGCTATCCCTCCCCAGCTCCCCCTTCCCACTGTCCCTCCCCTCTTCCCCCCAAAAGACCCCAGTGTGTAGTACTCCCTTCCCTGTGCCCATGTGTTCTCATTTTTCATCACCCACCTACAAGCGAGAATATGCAGTATTTCATTTTCTGTTCTTGTGTCAGTTTGTTGAGAATGGTGTTCTCCAGATTCATCCATGACCCTACAAAGGACACAAACTCATCATTTTTTATTGCTGCATAATATTCCATGGTGTATATGTGCCACATTTACCTAGTCCAGTCTATCATGGATGGGCATTTGGGTTCGTTCCAGGTCTTTGCTATTGTAAACAGTGCTGCAATGAACATTTGTGTGCATGTGTCCTTATAGTAGAACGATTTATAGTCCTTTGGATATATACCCAGTAATGGGATTGCTGGGTCAAATGGAATTTCTATTTCTAAGGCCTTGAGGAATTGCCACACTGTCTTCCACAATGGTTGAACTAATCTACACTCCCACCAACAGTGTAAAAGTGTTCCTATTTCTCCACATCCTCTCCAGCATCTGTTGTCTCCATATTTTTTAATGACCACCATTCTAACTGGCATGAGATGGTATCTCAATGTGGTTTTGATTTGCATTTCTCTAATGACCAGTGTTGATGAGCATTTTTTCATGTTTGTTGCCCTCTCGTATGTCTTCTTTTGTAAAGTGTCTGTTCATATCCTTTGCCCATTTTTTAATGGGCTTGTTTGTTTTTTTCCTGTTAATCTGTTTGAGTTCTTTGTAAATTCTGGATATCAGCCCTTTGTCAGATGGGTAAACTGCAAAATTTTTCTCCCATTCTGTTGGTTGCCGGTTCACTCTAGTGACTATTTCTTTTGCCGTGCAGAGCTGTGGAGTTTGATTAGGTCCCATTTGTCTATTTTGGCTTTTGTTGCCAATGCTTTTGGTGTTTTGGTCATGAAGTCCTTGCCTACTCCTATGTCCTGAATGGTTTTGCCTAGATTTTCTTCTAGGGTTTTTATGGTGCCTGGTCTTATGTTTAAGTCCTTAATCCATCTGGAGTTAATTTTAGTGTAAGGTGTCAGGAAGGGGTCCAATTTCTGCTTTCTGCACATGGCTAACCAGTTTTCCCAACACCATTTATTAAACAGGGAATCCTTTCCCCATTGCTTGTTTTTGTCAGGTTTATCAAAGATTGTATGGTTGTAGATATGTTGTTTTGCCTACGATGCCTCTGTTCTGTTCCATTGGTCTATATCTCTGTTTTGGTACCCAAAATATATTTTATTTATTATTCTCAACACTGCCTATTAGTCAGAATGGGTATTTTATAATTTTACCAGGTCATCTAAATTTTACTACCCATATTTCTTATTCCTGGTGTTTAGAAAAATAATCTGGTATATACCTAAACTAACAAATAATCCTAAACTTTAGAAATACAACCATGATTATGAAGAATTCACTTTCTATTAAGTTTCAGCTTTTTACAAATGGTTGCTTAAATATAATGCATAAATATAATGTATTTTAAAAATATGTCTTGTTTATATATTACTTGAACCACAGCTGATCCCCATACCCAGTCAAAAAGGACACTGTCTACATATGTTAATTCTAATATAACAAAAGCAGGCTTAGCTTAATGGGAAACTTATTGGAGAAAGTAGTTACTTTGCCACAAGAAGAAGATTATAATTTGGTAAGTAGCAGGAGAAGAGGGCCTTCCAAAGATTATTTTATGGGTTCATGTATTTGATTCTCCTGAAACTAATTCTAGAAAGGCAGAATGCTGTAGGAAAAGTAAAATAAGTCCTGGAGTACAAAAGATTTGGATTCAAACTTTGAGAAAGAATGGGGAAGTGTTTGAGAAAGTGCTTCCTTCCGTGTCTAAAACTTAGCCGGTAAGTACTGTATTTCACTAAAATTGCTGTTATAATAATTGAAAGAGATTATTATCAGAAAAACAACAACAGCAAAACTAAACTCTAGGAGGGTTTAAATAAGTGCTAACCATTTTTCTTCTGTGGGGAATTAGAGTTGAAGTGGATATCTTCAATTTCTTCTCTATCCTCATTCTTGTTCTGATAATTTTTCTTTATAATCACCTAAGAAGGGCATTGCTAGAAACATCTCTTTCCAAGAATACATATTGTCTTATGAAATATCACTTATCCA
Organism: Leontopithecus rosalia; assembly: GCA_028533165.1. NCBI lineage: Eukaryota > Metazoa > Chordata > Mammalia > Primates > Cebidae > Leontopithecus > Leontopithecus rosalia. Next base: position 21,180,582 of record CM052649.1, on the reverse strand, counting down.
AATTATTTAAATAGGAACTAGGAAAACAGGAGAGGGAGATTATATATATAAACAGGAAATTACTGTATGACAATATGTCTACTGGACATGAAAAGTAACAAGTTAGAGTTAGAATTCACAAAGATGGACCAAATACACACATTTATTTCTTCTTTATTCCAAATTGCCATTGATACAGTAGAATATAGTACTTATTAAAATAACCATGGGAAATTGAGAAGAATTCTACCAACAGACTACAGAGTAAGCAATTAATTTCTGAAGGACATAAGTCATATCAGAGGCACTTTGGGTTTTGGCCATAATAGAATTATTGGTAGTGGACTTGCATTTTGACTATAAACAATGTTAAGACCGGGCAGCATATATGAGGAAACAGGTTTTATGCATAAAACGAGAAGTACAAGTTTTTCATACCAAAGAGAAGAGAAAAGCCAGGAGATAAGCATCACATTTAACCAGACTATGTGATGAGGAGGAGCACTGTTCCTCACATGAAACGAGGAGCCAGACTCCAAGAATAATGAGTTCAGAGGAAGAGATTAAAGCTTAAAGCTCTCATTATGTAGGTTTTCTGTTTATTTGCTGATAGTTTCTTTTACTGTGCAGAAGCTCTTAGTTTAATTAGGTTACAAAAAGAGGTAGGGGTAGAGGGACAATAGCCAAGGAAATTCCTGTTGGGTATTCAGTTCACTGGTTGACAGGATCAGTAGAAGCCCAAACAGTAACAGCAAGCAATATAACCTTGTAACAAACCTGCACATACACCCCCTGAAGCTAAAAATTAAAATTAAATATTTATCTATATCATCTTTAGCTCTACATCTCTCTACATATCTATCTATCTATCTATCTATCTATCATCTACCTATCATCTATCTATCTATCTAACATCTGAAAGATCTGCTGAAAGTGGATACTATGGGCATGTCAGTAGTAACAGGAAAAGGACGTGTTGAAGTTATTGACCAGTCACAGGTAGATATTTCATGGAATACTCCAGGCAGTAAGAACAGGACTATCTTCTTCAGTAAAGACTATCTCCCATGTCTAAGGACAAACATAAAAAAGACTTTCCTTAACAAATAATTAAACCAGACATGGCAGATCAAAAGATCTATAAGCCACTTAACAGCTTTCAAAGGACTATCTTAGGGCCCTTTACAAGAAGACAACATCTAGATTTTCTATAGTGTATTAGTTAAAAATACAAGTTATGAAAAGAATCAGGAAAATTTGATCAATAATCACATGGAAAAAGCAGGGAAAAGTCAGTAGAAACAGACATCATAATGACTCAGGCATTGAAATCAACAGATATCTTATTAATATGTCCTAAGACTATAAAAATATTGTCATAATGGTAGAACAACAAAGGGAATTTTGAATATTGAATATTTTTGAAGCAACAAGTACAAAATATACGATGTAAGAGTCTCTGGCAGGGTGTACTCTCAGATTGCAGCTATCTGAAAAACTGAAAAATAACATGGGAAACCATTTTTAAATTTATTAATCTCAACTAAAAGAGGAAAATGATTGAAATGAGAGATTGAGGGACACGGGATATCAAGCCATCAAACCTATGCACAAATGAAGTCTCAGAAGGATGAGTCAGAAAATTGGAAAGAAAAATATATTTGAAAAAATAATTGCCAGTGTTTTCAAATTTTGATGAAAAATTTTAGTGCAGATATCTGAGAACATTAAACAGACAAGGATACATGTATGAAGGATATAAAGCCAATAGCATAATTAAAATGAAATATTGAAAAATATCCATTTACTGTAAGGAAGGCAACATTGAAACAGTGAATAAAGAAATATCAACAACCAAGGGAAGAAAACAACACCCAAATAAGCAAATAGTAGGCAAATAGTAACATGGTAGATTTAACAACACTCATATCACTGATTACATATAAATGGATTAAACATTTATATTACTTCCCTAGGGTTATTTAACAAAGTACTGTAAGTATCATAAACTCGGTAGCTCAAGCAACAAAAAAATGTATTATCTCAAGTCCTAAGGCTAGGAGTCTGAAGTCAAGGTACTGATTTCCTTCTGAAGGCTGTGAAGAAGAGTCTGTTCAAGACATCTCTCCTTGGCTTTTAGATGGCTTTCTTCATGCTCACTTGTTGTGCTTCCTGGTGGCATTTCTGTGTCCAAATTTCCCCCTTTTCTAAGGCCACCAGCCACATTGGATTAGAGGCTACTCTAGTGATCTCATTTTGACTTGATTATATCTATAGAGATCCTATCTTTAAAATGAGATCACATTCTTAATTACTGGGATGAAAACTTAAACACATGTTTTTTGGTAGACTGCAATTCAACCATAACACACTCAAATTAAGAGCCAGCAATTTTGAGACTAGATTTAAAAAGGATAAAACTATATGCTCAGTGCTACAAATGCATTTTAAATATGTAGATAACATTAAGTTTAAAATTAAAGTTAGTGGCCGGGCATGGTGGCTCATGCATGTAATCCCAGCACTTTAGGAGGCCGAGGTGGACTGATCATGAGACCAGCCTGGCTGACAAAGAAAAACCTTATCCCTACTAAAAATACAAAAAAATAAAAGAAAGAAAGAAACTAAAAAAAAAGCCAGACATGGTGGTGCGTGCCTGTAGTCCCAGCTACTTGGGAGGCGGAGGCAGGAGAATCACTTGAACCCAGGAGGCATAGATTGTCATGAGCCGAGATCATGCCACTGCACACCAGCCTGAGCAACACAGCAAGATTCCATCTCAAAAAACATAAATAAATAAAATAAAAAGAAAATGAAAGGAAGCAAAACTAACTCAAACGAAGGAAGGTTGACAGTACTAGAGAAAGTAGGATTCAAAATAAGGTGAAATATCAGAGATAGAATGATAAAAGGCTCATTAGCAATGCATTATAATTCTCAATGTTTATACACCTGATAACAGAGTGTTAAAATGAATGAAGTAAAAACAGGCAGAACTAAAGAGAGAAATAGAAAGACTTTTACTCAGAGTTGAAGATTTTAATCGTCAGCTCAAAATAAACAACAGATGAAGGAATAAAAATTAGTAAGGATTTGGAAGATTCTAACAACATGATCAATTAATGTAGTCTATTTTCAAATTGTAGAACACTACACAAAAAAATTCATTAAAATATTTTTATTAAACTTACATGGAACATTGATGAAGGACTGTGTATTCTTGTACATAAGTCATTTGCATATATACTAGCAGCTCGCACTGGTAAAAATAATGACTTTTTACAGACTGAAGTTTTTGTATGTGTTTTACTCCAGAAATAACCCCAAAATTAGAGATGCAAGGGAATGGAAATTGGTACATAGAGTAAGAATTGGCCAAGAAATTTATAGCAATGCATAAGTTTCCTGTCCCACACTCAATTGATGTTTGTTTTACATCTTTGCTCTGAGAAGAAAGCATTCAGTTTAGCTCTCTAAATGATGAGTTCAGAATCTACTTGCAAGCATTAGAGTTTAATAAATTTCCTTCTATTCAGTAGAGCTCCTTGCCAAAAGCATGAAGGGTAGAGATGCTGACACTTTCAAAAGACTTAAACATGGACCACTGAAAAGAAAGCCCATTATGTGATAGATTTTAGAGTGTGTGCCGTATGGAGATGAGAAGAATGTATATTCTGTTGTTTTTGGATGGAGAGTTCTAAAGATGTCTATCAGTCCCATTTGGTGCAATGTTGAGTTCAGATCCTGAATGTCTTTTTAATTTTCTACCTTGATGATCTCTCTAATACTGTCAGGGGCGTATTGAAATATTCCACTATTGTTGTGAGGGAGTCTATGCTTCTTTGTACTCTAAGAACGTGTTTTATGAATCTGGGTGTTCCTGTGCTGGGTGCATACATATTTAGGATAGTTAAGTCTTCTTGTTGAATTAAACCCTTCATCATTATGTAATGCCCTTCTTTATCTTTTTTGAACTGTATTGGTTTGAAGTCCATTTGGTCTGAAATTAGGATTGCAACCCCTGCTTTTTTCTATTTTCCATCTGCTTGGTATATTTTCATCCATCTCTTTATTTTGAGCCTATGGGGGTCATTACATGTGAGATGGGTCTCAAAGACAACATACCATTGGGTCTTGCTATTTTATTCAGTTTGCCACTCTTTACATTTTAAGTGGGGTATTTATCCCATTTACATTCAAGGTTAGTGTTTTATATGTATAGATTTGATGCCCTCTCTCACCACTCCTATTCAACATAGTATTGGAAGTCCTAGCCAGACTAATCAGGCAAGGGACAGAAATAAAGTGCATCCAAATAGAAAGAGAGAAAGTAAAACTATCCCTTTTTGAAACTGACATGAGTCTATATCTAGAAAACTCCACCGTCTCAGCCCAAAAGCTCCTTCAGTGGATAAAAACTTCCGCAATGCTTTAGAAAGAAAATCAATGTACAAAATCACTAGCATTTCTATAAACCAACAGCAACCAAGCTGACACCCAAATCTGAAAAGCAATCCCATTCATAATTTTCATATAAAGAATAAAATATGTAGAAATACAACTAACCAGGGAGGTGAAAAATCTCTACAATGAAAATTATAAAATACTGCACATAGAAATCAGAGAATATACAAACAAAATGGAAAACATACTATACTCATTGATAAAGAGGAATAAATATCATTAAAAGGCCATACTGAACAAAGCAATTTACAGATTCAATGCCATTCCTATCAAACTACAAACAACGCTCTTCACAGAACTAGAGAAATCTGTTTTAAAATTCATGTGGAACCAAAAAAGAGGCCAAATAGCCAAGGCAATCTTAAGCAAAAAGAATAAAGCTGGAAGCATCAGGCTATCTGACTTCAAACTATACTACAGGGCTATGTTAACCAAAACAGTATGGTACCAGTACAAAAATAAGCACTTAAACCAATAGAACAGAATAGAGACCCCAAAAATAAAAACACACCCCTATGTCATCTGATCTTCAACAAAACTGACAAAAACCAGCAATGGGGAAAAGACTCCCTTTTCAATAAATCATGTTGGGATAACTGACTAGCCATATGCAGAAGATTGAAGCCGGATTCCTTCCTTACACCATGTACAAAAATCAACTCAAGATAAATTAAAAACTTAAATGCAAACACAAAATTATAAAAGACCCTGGAAGACAACCTAGGCAATACCATCCTGGACATAAGAACAGGCAAGGATTTCAAGACAAAGATTTCAAAAGCAATTGCAACAAAATCAAAAAGTGACAAATGAGAACTGTACTGGTCAAGTTTCACACTGCTCTCAAGAACTGTCAGAAACTGGGTAATTTGTAAAGAAAAGCATTTAATTGACTTGAAGTTCAGCATGGCTGGGAAGGGTTCAGGAAACTTACTTACAATCATAGGAGAAGATGAAGGGGAAGCAAGGCACCTTTTTCACAAAGGGGCAGGAAGAAGTACCAAGGAAAGACAGAAAGAGCACCTTATAAAACCATCAGATTTCATGAGAACTCACTCACTATCTCAAGGACAGCCTGGGGAAACCACCCCCATGATTCAATTACCTCCACCTGGTCTCTCCTTGTGGTGACTATAGGGATTACAATTCAAGATGAGTTTGGGGTGGGGACACAAAGTCTAACCATATCAGGATCTCATTAAACTTAAGAGCTTCTGCATAGAAAAAGAAGCTATCAACAGAATAAACAGACAATTGATAGAATGGGAGAAACTATTTGCAAACTATACATCTGAGGAGCATCTAATATCTAGCACCTATAATGAACTTAAACAAATTTAGAAGAGAAAAACAACCCTATTAAAAAGTGGGCAAAGGACATGAACAGACACTTTTCAAAAGAAAACATACCTGCAGCCAACAAGCATATGAAAAAAAGCTAAATACCACTGATCATTAGAGAAATGTAAATCAAAACCACAATGAAATATAATCTCATACCAGCTAAAATGGCTACTATTAACATGTCAAAAATCACAGATGCTGACAGGGTTGTGAAGAAAAGAAACACTTATACACTGTTAGTGGGAGTGTAAGTTAGTTCAACCATTGTGGAAAGCAGTATGACAATTCCTCAAAGAGCTAAAAGCAGAACTACCATTCCAACCAGCAACCCCATTACTGCATATATACCCAGAAGAAAATATGTCATTCTAGCATAAAGACACATGCATATAAATGTTAATTGCAGCACTGTTCGCAATGGTAAAGACATGGAATCATTCTCAATGCTCATTAATGACAGTTTGGATAAAGAAAACTGATATATATATATATATATATATATATATATATATATATATATATATATATAATGGAGTATGATGGATCTATAAAGAAGAATAAGATCATATCCTTTGCAGTAACATGGATGGAGCTGGAGGCTGTTATACTTAGCAAATTAACACAGGAACAAAAAGTCAAATACTAGCAAATACTGCATGTTCTCACATGTAAAAGTGGGAGCTAAATGATGAGAACACATGGACACAAAGAAGGGAACAGTAGACATGAATCTATGTGAGGGTGGAGGGTGGCAGGAGAGAGAGGAGCAGGAAAAATAATTGTTGAGAACCAGGCTTAGTACCTAGGTGACAAAATGATCTGTACATCAAACCCTGGTGACATAAGTTTACCTATATAACAAACTTTCATAGTTGCCCCCAAACCTAAAATCAAAGTTAAAAAAAAAAATACAGCGCAAACCCATGCTGTACCACATGGCAGCATGGCCAGACTTTTAATTATTGCAATCTTCAATTACTTGGGTAAAATAAAGATTCTCAGGTGATTAGAGGAAAGAATCTTTATTTACCGATAATGCTTAATAAGAATACTTGACCACAGATTGATGAGAAAACCATTAATCACCAAATATTTAAATTAAAAAAAGTAAAGAATATCATATCTAAGAAAATGATACAAACACTAAGGGAATAGAATTAACAGAAGAAACTAATGAAAATGTAAATAGCTTTAGTGTCCACAGAGAACTAGGAATCACAAAAATAACCATAATTTTTTTTAACAAACTGCCTGTTACAAGCAATAGTCCAGAATATTAGAAATTAAAAACATCATTAGCAAAATAAAAATATAATAAATAGGCTAAATAATAGAAAAGATAAAGCTGATGTCTGAAGATTATCTCAGAATCTGAACTGCATAAGGGGGAATAATTGCATTACTGGATATAAAAACAACTATTTAATAGACATAGCTACTTGGATGACAAGGCTTATTTTTTTAAAGATGTTAAATTTCCATTTTATTAATTTTAATACATTTCTAACCAAAATTACTCATTTCTCTTTGTGGCCTTATTTTTTGCCTTTATTTTCATTTCTTCTTCATTTACATCTTCATGCTGAATTGAAAATAACTTCTACTGACATATATTTCAGTATATTAATTATTTCTTCCATTGTATTCAATCTGCTGGTAAATTATGTCTTCTTTTTTTAATTAATCACATTTGTATTTTAAAGGTTTTGCTTATTTCATCTACAATATAATACTTTAACAATTTTTTCACTATAATTAGTTTAAGATTTTAACTAAACTTTTGAAGAGTAGAATACTTATTATCTTTCTCTGATTTTGTTCAATATATAAAGTCTTTGTGGGTTTAGTTATGTTTCATGTTGTTTTTATTGATTTTAACTTATTTTGCCTTGTTTCATTGTGTTCTCTGAAAATATTATAAAGTTTAGCTTTAAGATCTTTTTATGAAGCATTTGGGTTTGCTTTTCTCTAACATCTGGGCAGTGTATGAGTAGGACCACCTTAAAAAATGTTCCAGTCTTACGATCACGTGGGTCATGCAGTCACACAAACCCGAGCAGTGGATCCAAGCTAGTACTGCTTTAGGTCTGGTTCACCTTATTCTGAGGGTACAGGATTTGGTCATCTCAGATTTTTAGGGGAGGGCTCTTTAACAAGACTTAACATATGCTAGTCTTGGGTTTTGTTTTCTTTTTCATTCAGCCTGAGACTGTCAAAATAAATATTAATATCTGTAAAGATCAGCAAATTACAGCTGGTAAGATTACAGACTCAACTCCCTGGGTTCCTCTTTTCAAATTTGTTTTGATCATTCATTAAAACTTTATACGCTCTCAATGCTTTTAAAAAGGTGTTTTAAATGTGCAGTCACTGCTATTCTTTAAAGTTTTTCATTGGGAAGAATAGTCTGAGTAACATCCCACCATAACTAGAGAATGAAATACTTACCTATTACATATGCAATATATTTTACATATTGGGTAATTTGCCTTTTTCTAATTCATTTTATTTTAAACCTCATATTAAAACCTACATTTTATAAGAAAAAAAGCTTGGCATTTGATTAGGACCATGTTAGCTCCACAGATTTCTACCTGAATGACCACAGACAAGTGATCTGACATTTGTAAGTTCCTATTTTTTTCTTTTATAAAATGGAAATACATACTGAGTTTTATGTGAATCAAGAAATTAATATATGAAAAAATCTAACACAATACCTGAAAATAATAGGAAGTCAATTATTCAGCATTCCTATCCACCACTAAAATTCTTGGTTATGAACTTCACAAGGGAACACACTGTACCACTACTCTACTCAATAACATGAATTTCATGGTGTATCTTCTGGGGCAAGTGCTTCTACCAAACAAATCAAACCATGTCACTCACGCAATTTTCTTCTGTCTCCTAAGTGTCTACTATTCTCCTGTTGGTTTTACATTTAATGAGGGATAAATTCTGTGTTCACAACCATAATCAAATAGTATCTAGAGAATAAAAGCTACTAAGACCAGGCAACCCTCAATTCAATTAATAACTAATCCCTCTCTTTTTATGAGATACATCAATTGTTCCTCCAGTATTAAATCTCCTCCTGTTTTATAATAAAAAAGAAAACACATAACAGAATCTCATTAAACATCTGTGTACCCAGACAGATGTTCTGAGTATTTAAAGCAACACACAGAGTTATAGGATGAAGTTTTATTTCTGAATTTTAACTCAGGCACAATTTTTAAAATATTACTTAATTTATAAATAAAGTGGCACTAACTTGGTAACTTGGAATCATTGTTTTTTTCTTCATAAAGTATAAAGGCAAGATGGGATAGCAATTAACTCTCTTCATTTTTAATGATTCAACATTAATTTGGATATTAGAAGCTCACACACACACATACTGCTCTGAAGAGATAGAAGATGAGGAACTAAAGGTACACATATACACACAGAAGCAATATGTAACATTTAATTTTAGCTTCAGTGACGGGGGGAGGAGTTACAATAATCTAAAAAAAAATTCTTAAGATTTTGGATTAACTGCCTCTCTTCCTAAGTATATATTTTGTTGCTAATCAATATGCCACGACCAAAATTACAGCAGTGAAAATAGTCATCATTATCATCATTAAGTGATGAAAATAATATTTATGTACTCAACAGTATTCCTTATATATACTGATTAAATCCTATGCTATTGAAAGCAGGATGAATTAGAGCTTATTTTATATCTTAGAATTCTTTTCCATCAATGTCAATTTAGGAAATGAAAGTTACTTGGATATCAACGTAATTAATTCATTTGTAATTGGTGTCTATTTGGTTATGTATGTTTTCATAATGTTAACGTAAAATTTCAATGCTGCAAAAGAAATAGCACTGGAAGATAAGACCTCTCAGCAAGGCAGTTTATGTCTATGGAAGGGTGTGGGGTGCATGGATGGGGCAATGATGGCCCCACACTTGGACAAGCGGGAAAGGAGTACTTATGCCTGATGGGAGGGTCATCCCTACTGCTGTGTCATCCCCTATTGGCTAGGGTTAGACTGCATACACTAGACTAATCCTGATTGGCTATTTTAAAAAGAGCAGGGTTTCCAGCTGTAGTGGTAGGGTGGGCGTTTTGGTGGGAAGGGGGGTTATGGGCACGTCAGATCAGGTAGCTAGGGGTGATCAGGTGACCAGGATGAGTCTGGATGGGGGGGTGGGAAGCAGATGTGAATTACTGATTAGAACCAGTGGAGAAGGTTGTTTACTGGAATTACAAGGAAGTTAAACTTTAAAATAGAGAATTAAAGAATAAGAGGGCTGAACATACTGACATACTGATTCTTTGCAGAGAAACTTGGGGTTCACTGTAACAATAGATATAGTCTGAGCGACACTATGTTGTAAATTTTATCCAGTCTCTGAGAAACCAATTTTCTGTAAGTCCTATAATGTTTATTCATAAATAAATATGCATCTGCTCATATATATACCACCTTCATGAACTCCAAACCACGAAAAAGTTAAAGGTAGGGGTTGGACAGTCTACATTTTAAATGCTGTTTAAAAATCTTATTACACTGTAGTAGAGGAACTATGAACTGAAGAAGCTTTTCAACCATGCCACCACCAGCGACATCTCTACAAATTGTTTTCTACTTTTACTTTAAGGAACTAAAATTGGAAACAAAGAGAGAATTATCTCTTCCTTTTCTCTTCCCTTCATCCTCATCCTAGCACCAGTCATCCCTGACTATTATTTTATTTTATTTATTTATTTATTTATTTATTTTTGAGGCGGAGTTTTGCTCTTGTTACCCAGGCTGGAGTGCAATGGCACTATCTTGGCTCACCACAACCTCCGCCTCCTGGGTTCAGGCAATTCTCCTGCCTCAGCCTCCTGAGTAGCTGGGATTACAGGCACCCGCCACCATGCCCAGCTGATTTTTTGTATTTTTAGTAGAGACGGGGTTTCACCATGTTGACCAGGATGGTCTCGATCTGTTGACCTCGTGATCCACCCGCCTCGGCCTCCCAAAGTGCTGGGATTACAGGCTTGAGCCACCACACCCGGCCTATTATTTTTAAAGAGTACAAATTGCTCCTCTTCTCAGAGGTGGAAAAACACAGAAAAATATAAAAAAAAACTAAATTCTGTCAAAATGTATTTAAAGAGGTTTATTCACAGCCAGTGTAAGTTGCCAAGGCAGGGGCTATACTATCTCAAGAGGTTCTGGGAAATTATCCTTAAGGCAGCTGGTTATAGTTTGGTATTATAGCTTCCAGGGAGACAAGAATTGCAGGTACTTGCAGGTAGGTCAGGGGAGGAGCTTACAAGTCATAGGTGGGTTTTAGGGATCTTTTAGTTGACAGTTGGTTGAGAGTTATGCTATTGTCAAAAGGCTTGCAATTGATAGAAAGGAATGCCTGAATTAGATAAGAGTAGGGAAAGACCGGGAATCTTATTAAGTAGATGAAACCTCATACGTGGCAGCCCTCAGAAAGAATAGATGCTAAGTGATTCTTTTCAGGCCTTTAAAGGTATCAGACTCTCAATCTCTCCTGGATCCCAGAAAGGTGTAGAAAGGGAAAGCGTAGCTGCATTAATGAAGATTCTCTACAGATGCAAATTTCCTCTACCTCCGTTTGCTGTCCTTGCCACAGCCATTTCAAAACACTCAAATAAATATATTTTAAGGCAAAATATTTTGATTTCCTTCAGAATCTGCTGTCGGTTATGTGATGCTGTGCCAGAGTCCCGGTGGAAGGCAAACCATGTTATACGGGGTAAATAAAAATCCATGTAAAGAGATTTTATCAATTGTAGGGCTGACTCCCCAGTTTCTTTAAATAGGAATTTGGGCAAGCAGAAAATATTTTATTCATTCAAATGCTTATCCAAAGCCCCACATCCTCCAGTAACAGAAAGTAGTGTAGTGTCTCTCCTCAAGACTTTCATCCCATATCAGAGCATGTGTTCTTCTTGTCCAAGAACTTCTGAGAACATCCTTCCAAAAGAGGTCATGATCTCGACAACCGTCACAGAGAGAAAGAATACAAGAAGACAAGATGGGAAAGTTATGTCAGTGGCTTTCATTCCTCACCACCGCTGTGTGCTGGTTCTCTAGCTCTGTGCTGTCATGATGCTTTGGACCCTGACAATATCCTAGTGCTTTTATCAGCAGTATTGTATCCTCAACACCCTGCTCTCCATAAAAATGCAACCAAGCCAGATGCCTGTGATCTGGTGTGATTCTACCATTCGCAGTCTCCAAAGCAGCCTTCTACCAGAGAACATTCAGGCCTCCAAGGTTAAGATATCAGTATACTCCAGTGAAAAATTCTCCACCTCCCTAATTCAAGTTCCAGAGCCTAAATAAGGCTCTCAACTGTGAGTCACTCTTTGAACCATAAGAACAGACACTTAAATGATGATAACTAATGCAAGTAGCGCTAATGTAAGAACTCTGGAACTATTGGTACCCTCATCTTCCAGACGAGAGAACTCAAGGTCTGATGGTTTACATAACCTGCCTGCAGATGTAGTAGAATAATAATAATGAAATCCAGGCACTGTGGACCTGAATGCTGCTACCTAGCCACTCCTCTTTAGGGCTTCTCCATTGTGTTTTCCTGCCAGTTCAGCTCTAATAGGAATAAACAGGGGCTATCCAAAAGCTTTTCAAATTTGAATGAAGACAGTCTGAGGGTTGGCGTTGATGAACTTTGCCTCACTGATGATTCTCTTCCTTAAGCAAATTTGTTCTCCCTTGCTAATTGAGAGACATGTTCTTCCTCTTCTACTTCAAAAGAGCTAAAATGCACCTTGGTTTGCATAATGAAGATAGCACAGTGAAGTAATTTCTTTCATTATCAAGGAAATGACTCCAAATAACTTTCTTTTAGCATAGAGAAAGCTGCTGTTTTTATTTACTTGCATCTCACATATGAATATATTTTAATTTAGTTTCAACAGGTAAACGTGAATTAGAAAGAGAAATTATAAAGTCATTTCTCAAAGAAAGAAGATACAGTTTATAAATAGTAATAACCTTAGTAGGCTCCATGACTCACACCTGTAATCCCAGCACTTTGGGAGGCTGATGCAGGTGAATCACCTAAGGTCAGGAGTTTGAGACCAGCCTCGACAAGGTGGTGAAACCCCTTCTCTATTGAAAATACAAAAATTAGCTGGGCATAGTGAGTGCCTGTAATTTCAGCTACTTAAGAGGCTGAGGCAGAAGAATCACTTGAACCAGGGAGGCAAAGGTTGCAGTAAGCCTAGATCATGCCACTGCACTCCCTTAGTGGACAAAGTGAGACTCCACCTCAATATATACACACATACATATTAAAAATCTTTTTAAAGAAATAATTATGGCTATTTCTAGGTCTAATGATACTTCTTGAATCATATTGAAAACAATGTTATTTCTAGGAATGGCAACGCAATGTAAAATATTTAAAAATACAAATTGACTTTCTTTATAAAACTTATGTATCTGATATATTACAATAGCCTCACTTGCATTTTTAAATTATTTTGCTGTTTCTCTCTTTTTACTTTTATCTTACCTATATTGTACTTGAAGTTAGTTTTATACAGACAGAATTTTAAAAAATATTTTATTTATGGGGTACAAATGCAATTTAGACAATATTTTTGGCTATGTTTTTGTTTTTGTTTTCTTTTGTTTTTTAAACTACTCTGGAAATCTGTTTTTTAGTTGGTTTCTACAGGCCTTTTATGTGGAACAATTTGTATGTTATGGTTGGTCTACCACTTTGTTATTGGTTCCTGTTTCTTTCTAAGTTTCTTATTCCCTTGCTTCTCTTTTTCTCGCTTTCCAATGGGTTATACAAATATGTTAGGATTCCATCTTAATTTAGTCATAGTGTTTTAAAATATAATGTTGCATTACTTAATAGACAAAAAGTACATTCTGAGAAATGTATCATTAGGCAATTGGTTCAATGTGTAACAGCAATGAGCGTACCCACGTGTAATCATAGCCTACTAAACATCCTAGACTGATTGTTCCTGTTCCTCATCTACATACCTGTACAGCATGTTACTGTGCTGAATACTCTAGGTAACTGCAACTTAGTGGTCTTTGTGTATCAAAACATAAAAAAGGGACAGTAAAAAATCCAGTGAAAAAGATTAAAAATGGTATACCTGATTAGAGCACTTACTATAAATGAAGTTTGCAGGACTAGGAGTTGCTCTGAGTGAGTCAATGAGTAAGTGAGAGTAAATGTAAAGGCCTAGGACATTATTGTACACAATTATAAACACTGGAGAGTACACTTAGGCTGCAACAAATTTATATAAAAACTTATTTCCTTCAAAATATATTAAACATCCTACAGTAACTTTTTTACTTTATATTTTTTAACTTAACTTTTTGACTCATTTGTGATAACACTTAGCTTAAAACACATTGTCTACAGAAATATTTTCTTTCCTTATATCTATATTCTCTAAGCTTTTTGTGATTTTTACATCTTTTGATTTCTTAACTGTTTGTTACAAAGACACAAATACACATGCTAGCGTAGAAGCTCCTCTAGGCCAATAATGCATATGGATCTGTTGTCATGTCTTAAAATAACAAAGCCCTCTGAAATGCCTTCTGAAGGGCTAGTGTAAGGCTGTTTTACAGTTACCTATTTCTTTTAATAAGTAGAAGGGGTACACTACAATAACATTAAAAATGGTATAATGAATACACAAAAATGTTACATACTTGTTTATTATTATTACTAAAATGTACTTGTATTAGTCCATTTTCACACTGCCATAAAGACATTAGCCGAGATTGGGTAATTTGTAAAGGAAAGGGGTTTAATTGACTCACAGTTCTGTATGGCTGAGGAGGCCTCAGGGGACTCACGATCTATCGTAGTGAAATGGGAAGCAGTCATCTTCTTCAAAAGGCAGTATAAGAGAGAGGAGCGTGTGTAGGAGGAACTGTCAAACACTTATAAAACCATCAGATCTCCTGAGAACTCACTCACTATCATAAGAACAGTATGGCAGAAACCACCCCCATGATCCAATCACCTCCCACCAGGTCCCATCCTCACCACATGGGGATTATAAAGCTTGCAATTGAAGACAAGATTTGGTAGGGAACATAGAGCCAAACCATATCATTCTACCCCTGGCCCCTCCCAAATCTCACATATTTTTTATATTTCAAAACCAATCACACCTTCCCAATAGTCTCCCAAAGCCTTAACTCATTTCAGCCTTAACTCAACAGTTCACAGTCCAGAGTCTCATCTGAGACAAGGCAAGTCATTTTGGCCTATGAGCCTGTAAAATCAAAAGCAAATTAGTTACTTCCTAAATACAATGGGGCTACAGGAATTGAATAAATGCTTCCCGTCTAAATGGGAGAAATCAGTGAAAATAAAGGGGATACAGGACCCATGCAACTCTGAAACCCAGCAGGGCAGTCATTAAAACTTAAAAGGTTTAAAATAGTCTTCTCTGATTCCATGTCTCACATCCAGGGCATGCCGTTGCAAGGGGTGGGCTCCCACAGTCTTGGGCAGTTCCCTCCCAGGCTGGCATTGAGTTCCTGTGGCTTTTCCAGGTGCGTGGTACGAGATGCTGTTGGATCTACCATTCTGGGGTCCAGAGAACAGTGGCTGTCTTTTCACAGCTCCAATAGGCAATGCCCCAGTAAGGACTCTGCATGGGAACTCCCATCCCACATTTCTCTTCTGCACTGCCCTAGCAGAGGTTCTCCATGATGGCTCCACCCCTGCAGCAGACGTCTGCCTGGACATCCAGGCATTTCCATACATTCAATGAAATCTAGGCAGAGGTTTCCAAACATCAGTTCTTGTCTTCTGTGCACCCTCAGGCCCAACACCACATGGGTGCCTCCAAGTCTTGGGGTTTGCACCCTCTGAGTCAATGGCCTGAGCTGTACATCCATTCCTTTTAGCCACAGCTGCAGCTGGAGTGGCAGCAGCTGGGACACAAGGCACCAAGTTTGCACAGAGCAATGATGCCCTGGGCTTAGACCATAAAACCATTTTTCCCTCATAGACCACTGAGTCTGTGATGGGAAGGGCTGCCATGAAAGTCTGTGACATGCCCTGGAGACATTTTCCCCATTGTCATGGCTACTACAATAACACTCAGCTTCTTGTTATTTAGGCAAATTTCTGTAGCCAGCTTGAATTCCTCCCCAGAAAAATGGGTTTTTCTTTTTCTACTGCATGGTCAGGCTGCAAATTTTCCACACTTTTATGTTCTGCTTCCATTTAAAACGTAACTTCAATGTTAGATAATCTCTCTCAAGTTAAAATTCCATATATCTCTCTAGGGCAGGGGCAAAATGCTGCCAGTCTCTTTGCAAAGGCAGAGCAAGCATGACATTTGGGCTTCAGTTCCCAATAAGTTCTTCTTCTCCATCTAAGAACACCTCAGCTTGGACCTCACTGTCTATATCACTATCAGCATTTTGGTCAAAACCATTCAACAAGTCTCTAGGAAGTTTCGAATTCTCCCATAACCTCCTGTCTTCTTCTGAAGCCTCTAAACTGTTCCAACCTCTGCCTGTTAGCCAGTTCCAAAGTCACTTCCTTATTTTCAGTATCTTTATAGCAGCGCCCCACTCCCAGTACCAATTTACTCTATTAGTCTGTTCTCACACTGCTAGAAAGATACTACCTAAGACACAGTAATTTATAAAGGAAAGAGGGTTAATTGATTCATAGTTCTGTATGAAGGGGAAGACCTCAGAAAGCTTACAATCATGGTGGAATAAGAGCAGTCGCCTTCTTTACAAGGCAATAGGAGAGAATGTGTGTGTGGAGGAGAAACTGTCAAACACTTATAAAACCTTCAGGTCTCATGAGAACTTACTGTCATGAGAACAGCACGAGGGAAACTGCCTCCAGTATCCAATCACTTTCCACCTGGTCTTCCCCTTGACTCAGGAGGATCATGAGGATTACAAACTCAAGAGGAGATTTGGGTCAGAACACAGCCAAACAATATCAGTACTAGACATAATTTGCTGTGTTACACTTTTATATAACTGGCAATGTGGTAGATTTGTTTACACCGTCATTGCCACAAACTGGTAGAAATATGTTAGATTATTATTATTATTATTATTGAGACAGAGTTTCGCTCTTGTTACCCAGGCTGGAGTGCAATGGCGTGACCTTGGCTCACCGTAACCTCCGCCTCCTGGGTTCAGGCAATTCTTCTGCCTCAGCCTCCTGAGTAGCTGGGATTAGAGACACGTGCCACCTTGCACAGCTAATTTTTTGTATTTTTAGTAGAGACAGAGTTTCACCATGTTGACCAGGATGGTCTTGATCTCTTGACCTCGTGATCCACCCACATTAGCCTCCCAAAGTGCTGAGATTACAGGCGTGAGCCACTGCGCCCTGCCCAAAATATGTTAGATTATGATGTTAGGACAGCTACAAGGTCTCTAGGCAATATTCATCTCCATTATAACCTTATGGGATGAGGGCTGAGTATGGTGGCTCACGCCTGTAATTCCAGTACTTTGGGAGGCTGAGGCAGGTGGATCACAATGTCAGATGTTCGAGACCAGCCTGACCAACATGGTGAAACCCCATCTCTTAAAAATAAATAAATAAATAAAATTTAAAAAAATAATAATAACCTTATGGGACCATCATGATATATGCGGTCTGTTGCTGAGCAAATTATCATTACACAGTGCATGATTGTATGTGATTTTTTTTGTTTTATTAATTATTCTGGTTAAAATAATATATATGTAACATCAGCATCTCCTGTTACTGATGTTTTACCTCTTTGAGTGAATTGAATATGTGCTCCCATTCCAAACGGGAGAACTTAGTCAAAACAAAGGGGATACAGAAAACTTATTTTCATATGAGTCTCTTTATTATCACTACTTTTTAAATATAATTACCTTAAATATTTCCTCTATGTTCACTGAGCATTTAACCAGATCGGTCAATGATTTTTGCTTCAACTTTAAAAATGGCTTAAAAGCATAAGAGAAGTTTGATATATATTTATGCTTAATTCTACTCATTTAGATAGATGTTTTTAAAAGTTATAAGCCTTCTTTTATGATTTCTGTTAAGAGAATGTATTCTTTAAAGGTAAGTTTGTTAGTAACACATTACCTTAGTATTCTTTCATTTGACAATATTTTCCATGTCCCTTTAATGCCTGGAGAATGTTATTCCTGGTCATTAAATTTACAGTTTATAGTTTTGTTCTTTCAGTACTTCAGAAATATGATCTACTTACTTCTGACCTTCGTGGTTTCAGATGGAAAATCTGCTGTGGTTTACATTATTGTTTTTCTGTAAGAAATGTGCCATTTTTCTGTTTTCAAGATTTTTATTTTTTGTTTTGTTCAAATTGAATGTATTAGGGTGTATTCTACTTAGCGTTTGCTCTATCTCTTGAATATTTAGGTTTATGTCTTCTATCCAATTTGAGAAGCTTGTAGTCATTATGTTTGAATAGATTTTTATTTTCATATGTTCTCTCATCTTCTATAGCTCTTGTGATTACGGATGTTAGCTCTTTTATTATTATCCTAAAGTTTCCTGAAATTCTGTTAATTTTTTAAAATCTGTTTTCTCCTTCTTGTTCAGACTCAGTAAATTATGTTGGTTTGTTCTCAGAATCACTGATTCCATCTTCTGCTCTGCGCTCTCTACTTTCGCACCCATCCAATGAGTGTATTATTAATTTTATGGCATTTTAATTTTATTTAGTTCATATTTTCCATTTGATTACCTTTTATCACTTCTAAGTCATTGTTGCATTTATTTTTAATTTTTACTTTTTTTGCTCCAAGAGCTTATTTAAACACTTTAATGGTGATTTCTATAAAATATTTGTCAAATAGTTAGGACCTCCTTTCTTTGCTTTTTTCTTTCTTTTTTTTTTTTTTGAGACCTGAGTCTCACTCCATCACCCAGGATGGAGTGCAGCATCACCATGTCAGCTCACTGCAACCACTGTCTCTCAGGTTCAAGAAATTTTCCTGCCTCAGCCTCCAAAGTAGCTTGATTTACAGGCACACACCACCACACACTGCTAATTTTTTAGATTTTTGGTAGAGGCAGGGTTTCACTGTGTTGGCCAGGCTGGTCTCAAACTCCTGACTTCAAATGTCCACCAGTCTCGGCTTCTCAAAGTGCTGGGATTACAGGCATGAGCCACTGAGCCCAGCCCCAACCTCTGTTTTATATCTGTGTTGGTATCTGTTGTCTTTCTCTCATTTACATTATGATTTCCTTGTTCTTTTACAAGTGATTTTTATTGTGTTCTGAATATTTTTTATATTATGAGAATCTATTCTCTCTTCTTATTATTATTTAGTAGATGGTTTGCTATTCATTTGCAACCTAAGAGCAACTTCCTGATGGGACCTACTAACACCATCGTAACAAAAGTGGAGTGCTAACTTATACTTCCTTCTTGCAGGCTGGTTAAGTGGAAGTTGTCTTCTCCCTCCACTTTCTGGCCACTTCAGGACAAAAGTAGGGACTGATTTACATATCTTTGTTGCCTCCAGGTGAAAAGATAACCTCACTTCCCTGATGTGGTCCACTGACATCAGGGAGGTGAGGAATAGAGGCCAACTAATAACCATCTGGTTGCTTCCAAGGGGTAGGAGTGGGGAGAAGCTGTGAAAGACCAGAACTGATCATTGAAGGGCCTATTATAAATTATCGCTTGTACAGCACTTACTCTCAAGCCTTAAATAATCCATGCCAACCAATCATCATGGAATATGTGAGAGATCATATTACATAGTTGTTCAAGATGTAGCCTCTGGAGCAATGTTTGAATGCCAGTTTCATATTAAAGTATAAATACCTTCACAAAATCTCTAGAGGCCAAAGTAACTGTGTCATCTATCTGTGTTTCAGTATTCTTGCCTTTAAAATGGAAGCACTTAAAGCTCACAGGTTGTGAGAAATCAAGAACTTAATACAAGCAAAGCATTTAGAACATTTAAATCAAGAACTTAATACATGCAAAGCATTTAGTGCCTGCAAAGTTGTTAAATTTCTATAGATGTTGGCTTCAGTTACATGTAGGCTGACATACATCCAGTTTCACTCAAGACAGTAGTGTTTTTACTGTTGTCTCACATAATTATTACTAGTGACTTGTTAACTCTTGAAGGTGTCCCTGTTAAGCTTAAACAACAAATTATATAATTTTTCTACTTACATATTTTAAAATTATATAACAACCATCAATCTACTCAATTGCTTAAAGTCTTATGCTGTCTTTATGTCATTGGTATTCTTTATTCTTCCAAAAACAATATAAGATATTCTATTCAAAGACTATTTCAAACAGTGAATTAGAGAAACAATATGAAGTTCAATTCCACAGTGATATCAACAAAGTGGTTCTTTTGCCATCATCCACTGACACCAGGGAAGGAGTGAATAGGGGCCAACTCATGCCATTTCTTTGCTTCCAAGGGGTAGGAGAAGGGAGAAGCTGTGTAAGAACAGAACTAACATTTGATGATCCTATTGTTACAAGTTCTTGCTTTTATAGTACTTACTCTTATGGCTTAAATAAGAATATGCCAAAAATCACCATGGAATATATGAGAGATCATACTAATCATTAAATTTTACATGGCAACACTAAGAATATTAACTCCCATCTTCTATCTCATTAATTGAGACCAATACATAGAGGCTTAAGTATAATGCATTCTTCTGTCCTACATGACTGAGTGAAATAGAATGTAGCAGCAACATATAGTACCAGTGTGTAATCCTAATGCAATGTCACACCCCATGTGACCCTTTTGTGTGTTGGCATTGGCCATGGTGTTTTAGTTTAATCAAAAATTTAATTGATTAAACTCAGGATTCACATTTTCTTTCTAGACACCAATATTGAAAAGTACCACAAAATACATAGGAGCACTAAACTGGAAGTAATAAGAAGAACATAAATATGTTTAAGATAGTGTGTTGCTTTTATTTCTAATATTAGTTACTGATACAATTAAAGCACTGTGGCTCAGTTTTCTCTTTTGTAAGAGGGCAAGTTTGCACTAGTTAATCTTTAAATATCTCTCTACAAACTGTTTCTAAGATTGTGAATAAATAGATCTAAATACTGTTATAGGTATATAAACACAGATACGAATGCAGGTATTGGTAAAAATATGGCTATGGGTCCTAGCCTTAAACTCTTTTTAAGAGTTTCTATCTCATTAATTGAGACCAATACTTAGAGGTTTAAGTATAATGCATTCTTCTGTCCTACATGACTGAGTGAAATAGAATGTAGCAGCAACATATAGTACCAGTGTGTAATCCTAATGAAATGCCACACCCCAGATGATCCTTTTGTGTGTTGGTAATGACCATGGTGTTTCAGTTTAATCAAAAGTTTAATTGATTAAAACTTGAAATTTACATTTTTTACATGCCAATATTAAAAAGAAGTCACACGAAATACTCCGTGGAGAAAACAAAGTCTACTTTAGATCTAAAACATATGTCAGTAATTGGATGAATACAATTTTGAGAATAAATTAAATATTATATAAATGTAAGTAAAAATGTTACTGAAACTTTGTAAAAGCTATAAACAGAAAACAAGTATATCTTATATACAGAAATGTGTAGAATCTCTGTATTAATCCATTTTCACACTACTATAAAGAATACCTGAGACAGGCTAATTTATAAAGAAAAGAGGCTTAACTGACTCACAGTTCTTCATGGCTGGGGAGGCCACAGGGAACTTACAATCATGGCAGAAGGGGGAGCAGGCATGTCTTACATGGCAGCAGGTGAGAGAACACACATGAAGGAGGAACTATCAAACACTTATGAAACCATCGCATCTCATGAGAACTCATTTACTATCATGAGAATGTCATAGGGGAAACTGCCCCCATGATGCAGTCACCTCCCACCAGGTGCCTTGACATGTGGGGGTTATGGGGATTGCAATTCAAGATGAGATTTGGGTGGCAGCACAGAGCCAAACCATATCATTTTCTATGCCTTGTGTTTCTCATACTAGTCAATGACAATTCATTAAAAGTTATCTGGGGATTTTAAATCTTTGGGGGATTATATATTGCATCTACTCTTAAACTTTTGTCAGGATAATGTAGCAATTCACAAATGAATCTCACTTAAACCTCCAAAGAAAAGACACATAGAAATGAGAATTCCATGCCAGCATTACTGTGAAAAATGTTTTAAAACTTTGAATATATATGCTCATATATATACACAGACACAAATGCAGATATATATTTATGTATGTGTATATACATATATGGATACATATATTCTTAAACTTTCCTTTAACAAAAAATTAAAATTTGAGGAAAATAATAGAGCACTAGTTATATAACTAGTATTATGTTAATAATGTTATGTAACTAGCTATATAATTAAATATATAAGAACCTAGGTGAGAATCAGAAAATCTAGATTTAGATTTACTGCTTTTCTAAATACACACACGTGAACACACACACACACACACACACACAAAACTCTGTATTTGTCTCATCATAGCTGGAGCACATTACTATCAAGTTAGCAGATTAAAACACAAATTTACTATCTTACAGTTCTGCAAGTAAAGAACAAAATAGACATATAGGATAAAATCAAGAGCTTCTGCTGTCTTGAGGCTGCTTGCATTCTTGGCTATAAACCCTTTCCCCATCTTGAAATCCTATCACTCCATCCTCTGCTTTCATAATGCATCTCCCATCTCCTTCCATATTCTTAATCTTACAAGAACTCCACTTGGGATTATATTTGGAACACCCAGATGACCCAGCTTAATATTCCAATCTCTAGAGCCTTAAATAATTGCTTCTCCAATGTCCCTTTTGACATGGAAGGTGACATTTTCACAGGTTCCAGAAATGAGGATGTAGACCTTTTAGTACACCATTATTCTGTCTACTGCAGTGACCTTGAATAGAAATCTTTCAGTTTTTTTTTTTTTGAGATATGGTTTCACTTTTTTTGCCTAGGCTGGAGTGCAATGGTGTGATCTCAGCTCACCGCAGCAATCTCCACCTCTCGTGTTCAAGTGATTCTCCTACCTCAGTCTCCTAAGTAGCTAGGATTACAGGTGTCTGCCACCATGTCCAGCTATTTTTGTATTTTTAGTAGAGACAGAGTTTCTCCATGTTGGTCAGACTGATCTCCAGCTCCCATCCTTAGGTGATCCACTCACCTGGGCCTCCCAATCAGTTTTTATGTGTAGAAACAAAACAGTCTTCCAAATGAGGAAGCTAGATTGGGAAAAAAGTCAGTCACACAGGTCTCCCCATTAAAACTTAAGAATGGGTACATCTTTAATTCTGAGTCAAAATGGAAATACTTTCTATGTAACTCCCTTTCCACTGTATTTATCACTTAATCCTTCTCTCTTACTTTGAAGTCAGGGAACAGCAAACCGTTTGCAAAATATATAACTAGTCTAAAAAGACTTCTTAGAATCCAGCTACATTTAAGTACACAATTACTTATTTAAGCTTGATTCAGTGAAACAGATTTTCAGCTGAGTTTCTTAATGGGAATGACCAGTCACATTTCTCAAATTTGGCTTTATGCGTAATTTGACAAATTATTTATACTTTGAAACATCTGGGCTCAATTTTTAAAAAATTCATAAAATAAGAAATGATTCTTTTGATTTAAGCATGCATGCTATTAAATGACTCATCTTAATTTTTATCTTTTCAAAAATCTCAAGAAACCATTATGTTGTTCTAAAAATGGTCAACCAAGGTTAGTTTCCTTTTGATATTTAGAAAGTCAGGATATTTCTCATTTTTCTTTTAGGAATTAAGCTATCCTAAAGCTTGACATAGGCTTGAGTCAGCTGTCTACAAATTTTTACCTTAAGATAGATAGTCTTAGAAAGATATTGCAAATTAGTGCTGCTTCTACTAACTAAAATAACCTGCAGTTAGCTGGCAGGCAGCAGTGAATATTTTAAAAGGTGTACTAAATTACATTTAGATTTTCAGTTCCTTTTGAAGTGAAAAGAATATTGAAAACTTTGAAGTCTTTGACTTTCTCATAAGCATGGTAGATTTCAAGTACAAACATAGATTTAAAGATAGTTTACAGAAAAATTGTGGATTTTATGTTATAATCTCAGATTAATGATTTTTTTGTGATGTTTTTTCAAAGTAATTATAAAGGACTGTGGTATATGTGTGTGTGTGTGTATTTGTGTGTGTGTGTGTGTGTGAGAGAGAGAGAGAGAGAGAAACAGAGAGAAAGAGACAGAAATAGAGAAATTGTTCAAATTTACACAAAATTTTCTGTGACAATTATACTTGGATTATCTAGTAACATGTTTAACTACATGAAGCAAGTGTATATCATCAGATATATACTACATGAAACAACTGTATATAATCAGATTTATACCAGTTTCTGAAGAAAACTACATTTAGTTGGATACTAAACTGGTTTCAGAAAGCCTAATTATTCTTGAGGGTCTGCGTGTGTTTGATGGGATGATAGTTTTGGGAACAAGCTTAACTGTTTTTTGAAATAGTTGTAAACTTTAAAAGTTAGGTGAAATACATTTGACAAGAATTTTTGCATATGTAGGCAATTTAGTAATATTTTCACATTTATGTTAAATAAGCATAAATTATAAAATGTTATTTTGGCTTAAAAATAAGTAAAAATAACACTTTTTAAACAAAAGTAGACTCACCACCCCTCCAGAATGATATCCAAAGACCAAAACAAGTTTGGCCTTTTTTTAGATATTTGAGATTTGTTTTCAGTAAATCATAAAATCATATTTTTTTCTGTAACTTTGTTTTCGAGATGGAGTCTTGCTTTGTCACCCCGATTGGAGGGCCATGATGTGATCTTAGCTCACTGCAGCTGCCACATCCTGGGCTCAAATGATTCTCCCATCTCAGTCTCCTGAGTAGCTGGGATTACAGATACAAGGTACTAGGCCTGTATTTTTTTTTTTTTCAGTAGAAATGGAGTTTCACCATGTTGGCCAGGCTGGTTTAAAACTCCTGAATTCAAGTGATCCACCCACCTTGGCCTCTCAAAGTTCTGGGATTACAGGCATGACCCACTGTGTCCAACCTCTAAAACTTTTTTTATTTGTGTTTATCATGAGTACACAGAAAAAATTGTTGAATATCTTTTTCTCAGGAGATTTTTAATTATTAGGAAAAAGGCAAAAATGTTAGCACACTAGATAAACCTGCCAAAGCCTGTCCAAAGAAGAAATAAAATTCTCTCAATACTTAAAATCAATAGTTGAATAGGTATTCAGGTTTTCAGAATTAAAAGCATAAATGCATATTTTAGTCTCTTTTTATTTTACTTTAAATATGACTATCCATACAATGACTACTGCACAATTTCAGATAACTCCCTCATTTGTATATTTATGAACTGAGATAAAACATTTTTTTATTAGTACCTAAGTAATTACCAGTAATCTGAAACTAATTTTCTTAGAGGATGAGTACAAAATGCTTTTCTTTTAAAAGGGAAAAATGAAAAGGAAGTAAGTTTAAGTATTTTTTAGATGAGAAAAATTTAAAAAAATTAAATCATATTAAATTTAATTATAACCCTGATTTATGTAAAACCTTTATTAAAAATATTTTCCAAAGTTCTTAGTAAGCTTTAATTAACTATTTGTATGTATTACCTTATTGTAATTTTAAAACTATAACTATTACATATGTGTGGAAAGATTTAAACAATCAGAATATATAAAACTCAATGCAACTAAATTTTTCTACTCTTCAATGTGTTATATATCAGCCATTTTTTTAAATTTACATATGTATAGAAGGTATGACAATTATATTACATATAAAATTTAGTACAACTTTTATTAAAGTATATAATTTTTTTCTTCTCTATATATACAGCTAGCCCTTTTTATAGAGGGCTGCATAATTGTCTATAACGTATATATGTTGTAATTTTTCTATATCCCCATTAAGAGATAAGTTGCTTCCACGTTTCATAGTTATAAATACTGTTTTAGTGAACAGCTTTTAATATATAGCTTTGTGCCCATAAAAGTCATCATTGTGACAATAAAAGTGTTTTTGTATGCATCTGGAAGTGTAATAGAGTGTCTACGCATTTTCAGTTGGGTAGGTGTTTCAAAACAGTCCTACATGTTTGAAAGAATTCTAACTCGCTGTACTTCTCCCCTTTCAAATCTGGCAAAAATTGAAGACCTTAATGCTTTTTACCAAAATTGACAGAGCACTGATATGTTGAATATACATATATTTCCTAAACTTTAGCAAGTAACTCAACAACAAAATGACAAATGAAAGAAGCAGGCCATTGCTATATGTTTGAGATATATTTAACCCTTCTTCAGAAGAGGCTTTGATTCTTATCTATCTGTATCTGCCGGTAGACAGCATTTCCTCCAGCAAGCTTGCCCTGACCTCCTAGAATTGGCTGGGCGCCATTTCTATATTTTTCACATTCCACTGTACATAACTAATAGAAATTATCACAAGGACACAGCTGTAGTTTCATTGTTATATCTAGCTATCCAGCTATCATCTTCACCAGACAGTAAACTCCTTGAAGGCAGAAGTCAGATTTATCTTCACAGCCTCCGTGTTTTAGGTGAGGTCTGACAGATAGAGGTCAGAATTTTTCCTCTAGGTAAATTAATTAGGTTAACCTCAACTGATACTAAACAATAGTCATTAAATTTATCCCCAGCTATCAGGAACTTAACTTCTCTGGGGAGAGAGCCAGGTGTTGGAGTAGTCAATTAAGACATCAAGCCAAAATGACAGTAACAAACCTTTGAGGCTAAACTGGAAAAAGCGCTGATGATCCCCATCATTTTTTTCCTCCATGAAACAGCTCTCTCAAGGATCAGGTGGGTCAGCACAGATGTGGGGTTGTCTCACTGCCTAAGGAACCCTGAACAAAAGGCTTCTGCAGTTTTATGGAAGGTCAGGAAAGGGCTGGGAGTGGAAAAGCACTGAATATTGAATCAGAAGGGAGGCAATTGTCTTCAAGATTCATCCTCCTCTCCCGATGCAAAGGAGGTCTTGGGCAAACATGCTTGAGGAGGATCTGCCAAAGGTTCCCCGTGGAGAGGCCTCCCAGGGAGGCACCAGTCAAGGGATGCTATCTGTGTATGAGCATGGCCCTGCTGTCCTTACTGAAGCTGCCATCAGAGGACTATACTCCAGTGTGAGTGGGGCAGCTCTCCCTATCAGGCCTGCTTGGTCAAGTCTTCATCATTGTTTATGGATGGGTCCCCAAATCACACACAGCATTGAGTCTGGAGCTGAACTCTTTATTGCTCTATCTGTATTCCCTAGGTTGGTTGATACCTAATATGTGATTAAGAAACTAAAACACAGGGTTCACAATTCTACATCAGATTTGAGCAGGAACCCAAAGCATTTAAGAGTGTGTGTGTGTGTGTTTGTGTGTGTAACTCAATACAGAGCTGTAAGTCTGTAAAAACTGAACTTGAGAAAGTTGGAGTGACATGCTCTCCAAAGAAAAATACCCAATTACACAATTTGCTGTTTTCAAGAAATTGTTTTGTCAAATAAACCTTATGGTTGTGCCTAGAATCCATAGATGGTAAAAAGACTTAGTGACAGCTTTGCTCTTTCTGTTAGTTTTATCTTCTATCTGATTACAAAACTTTCACATGGCAGTATGAAACGTTTGAGTTCAATGAACAAATGTATGTGAATTCTCCCTGCCTTACCGCTTCTCCTCCACCTCCTCTTTTCCACGGTTGCCATATATAAACTTCTCCCCTAGATATCTGTGTTCAGATCTATTACCATCTCCCATTCTTATGTAGGTAGTACTTTCTACCACTTAATTTATGTTGACAGAAACCTCCCATTTCTCAGTTGACCAATTTCCTTCTTCCACCGGTGCTAATCTGCTACTTGTTTTGTTAATATAAATCTTGAGTCAAAAGAGGATCCCCCCCGGAATATTATAGGCTGTAGAATATATGGTTCATATTCCACCAAAAGTTGTTTTTAAATAAACCTTCTTCCCACTTTGCAATGAATCTTGATATGCCCAAGTTAATCTTTCCTTAATTATTTAGAAGTGCTGTTTTATTATAAACCTGATTTACTGGAGGTACATTTGGAATACTAAAAAATATCGTGGATGCTCTGCCCTGTTCCATGTTAAAACACTGTATTTGAGGCCCAATAGCATTTTTACTTTAGTTATACCCAAGTCTAATTACAATATACAGCCTATTAGTCTCATCTTGAATTTCAACATATAAAAAAGAGATAACTGATGTTCAACATAATAAAATTAATAATAGTGCAAATATAACGACATTAAATTAAATAATTATAAATTGGGAATAAAAACCATGAAACTTTATCTGCTTCAGCTTTAAATAATTTTAGTGATTGTGATCTAAATCTAAACCCTCCTGTTTCAAGAGAGTATTTTCTACTTGTTATGTATGAGGTACTGTACTTAATGAATATTGATGATGGCCTGCTAATGTTGGATATACACTTTCATATTTTACTCTGCAATTGAAAATAGCTGTCAATTACTCAGATACAAGATATAATGATAAAGAAAATAAGAATTTCGTATATGGGTATTCTACTTTGGAATTAGAAAAGAAATAGCAAAAGCAATGGAATAATAGCAGTGTTCATGTTTGAAAAATTGTACATGATTTTATCAAGTATTGCAACATTTGCTAGTTTCTTTTGCTTTTTTGGAACAATATACAATTATAACTTAATAACAGACAAGACAGTGAAAACAAATTACTAGAAATCACAAAATTCTGGATGTTTCAAACATCATTATGTCAGAGTCCCTCTGCAGAGAGCTGAATCATTTTTATCCAAAATAATGTAATGATTAATATTTTATTGAACAACTTTCATTTTAATTACGATGATTTATATTTGTGTTTTTATCTGCACATCTAAGGATGTTTTAATATCCAGAAAAGGAATTCTTATTTCATTTTTTAGAGAACAAAATAGACTCAACGAAACATTGACGTTTGCTACTAATTAATAATAAAAAATAGTATGGCTCTAGTCTCTTTTCTTAGTCTACAGCATGTTCCTATTTGCCAAGTAGTTTTACTGATACACATTATTTTTGACCGGCATATAAGGTAGAATTGATTCCAATACTTTAAACAAAATTACTGTCTTATGATTACAAGTAAAACAATTTATTTTTGTTTCATTTGTGTAGAGTATACTAGTGTTGTTTTGTAAAACTTAACATTGGTGACAGATAATGGATTTCAATAAAAGTAAATGCAGTGATTATGAAATTGAAAAATTGAAATATCTGTGTTTATCAGCAACCCAAGGGTCCACCTTTCAAGTGTTGATCATTTATGCTATCAACAGCATGATTTTGATTTTGAAAAATCTCCATGATGTTTTTATATAATCAATCTGGTTGGTAAACGAAATCTTTACTAATTAGATTAAATGGGAAAAGAACCACTTTGTTTCTTCTTAAGGCTAGCCTTAGCACACAACATCAAGAAAAGGTTTAGGGAGAAAAATCCAACCGCTATTGGTCAAATTGTTTGGTTGACTAAAAGTGCAGTCTGTTTTGGAATTAATGCATCATGGCATTTAAAAAATCGGGTTTAAAATTGTAAAACAACTTAAACCATAATGTAGGAGTCAGACTGTGTTCACTGTAATATGCATAGCTTCTTATTTTTATTTGTTAACCTGAAGGTCTGTTATTCTCAGGCAGATTTATTATGCATTGAAAAAACAGGTGGCATTTTGCTTTTTTCAGGAGTAACTTCGTTCAAGCACGGTGATTAGTGAATATTTCTTTTGTTCATTGATCCATTAGTTCATGCTACCTTAACTCCAGGCCCTCTGAGATCTGAACTGCGGCTGATGTTAAGTTTATTCTCAAATTACTTCTTTAAAAGCCTATTCTAGGTAGTTTCTAATTAGACATCCCCAGATTGTATGAATCAAGCAGCTGTAATCCCAGCTGGGAACCAGTGTGAGAAAATGCTCTTTTTTTTCTATTCTCTTCTTAGCTTTTTTTCCCTCTCTATCACAACTTTTAACATTCTCAAATTTCACAGGTGTTTGAATACTGTAAGTCATTGTTTCATATGCTCTGGAATGCTAGTAAGATACCCTGTTCTGGCAATAAAGATACAGGCTCTATGAATGCAATGGATCACTTGGACTTCTGAAGGATTCAGCAAAAAGTTATTTCATAAAGCAATCTGCCTATGTATTAACATTAACACTGAGAGCAATTTATATGCATTAAGCTCAAGACCTTTTGGCATGTAAGTATTTTCCCCAGCTCTCCATGATCTTTCTAAATCCTTCCAAAATCCCTTTTAGGCAATTAGTTATGGGATGTTACTCTGTAATCTACTAATTTGGGTCTAGCATACTAAGCATAGCTAACTTAAGTTATTTATATAATAAAAATGATGGTAATGCTGATTACTTAAACCATAATTATCAATAACTTTATATATTCTTATACAAAGTTGTTGATCTATAAATTATTTCATTAATCCCCAAAACTGTATGTTACGTCTTTCTCATACTATGCTATATTCTTATCTACAGATGAAGAAACTGGGGCTTGATGAAGTAATAAAATGTTCCAGTAGCATGCAGGAAGTAATATAGCAGGGCTGGGAGTTCATAGCCTAATAATAATGGCCAACTTTTGTTGAGTGTTTACAAACAGTCAGACAGTGTGCTAAATTCTCAAGAAACAGTTTATAATCAGGACAATCCTATTATGTAACTTGCAAGCTAGGATAATGTAACCTAGGACAAGAATTAACCAAAAGGCATGATGGGAAATGACTGTAAATCAAGATTGTTCCTGGCAATTCTGGATCTTGTATTACTATGATTACACTTTGTATAAAAACTTTCACATAACATACAATCACTCTCTATATTTTAAACTCTGATTTAATAGTAATAAAAACAATTTCCTGACTAGCAAACAGTGGTGCTGCAATCTGGCATGAGTCAAGCACTTAAACATGGTAGCACCATTTCCTCTCAGAATTACTAATCAACCTTTTTCAAGACCCTCTTTCTTGCTCCAGACATAAGCACTCATCACTTTCACAGGTCACTGAAGCCCTTCCTCCTTGTCCATTCTTCACTCATGAAATCTGTGATTTGAAACATTGTTTATACTAAATCATGATTATCCATTTTACTACGTTACTAGTTAACTGGTAAAGCAAAATTTCTGATTGCATAGTAACTAACATCAAAATATGGGTAAATGGAATTGTGATGTCCTTCAGAAAACCATCTGATAGTCAAAATGAATGAACCATGGTAGAATTTCCAGAGGGCATTTTGGGTTGTGGGATTTTCTAGGATATATGAGAGCAGTATTATCTGTCATCTTTGCCTAGGAGGACATATTTCTCCAGCAAATTGTTCAGTTTTCTTGTCTTTCAAAATATTTTATTGCTGGGCACTGTGGCTCATGCCTGTAATCCCAGCAGTTCAGGAGGCTGAGGGTGGAGAATCACTTGAGTCCAGGAGTTCTAGACCAACCTGGGAAACATGGTGAACCCACTCTCTACAAAAAAATATGAAAGGCAGCCAGGTATGGTGACACACACCTGTAGTCCCAGCTACTTGGGGGGCTAAGGTGAGAAGATCACCTGAGCTTGGGGGAGGTTGAGGCTGCAGTTAGCCGAGGTCACACCACTGATTCCAACCTGAGCTACAAAGCAAGACCCCAGCAACTTGCATTAGATTCTCAAAGAAGCATGAACCCCATTGTGGACTGAGAATGCTAGGGATCTGGGTTGCACACTCCCTTATGAGAATCTAATGCCTGATGATCTGTCACTGTCTCCCATTACCCCAGAAGGGACCATCTAGTTTCAGGAAAACAAGCTCAGGGATCCCACTGATCTAAACAGTGAATTGTATAATTATTTCATTGTATATTAAAATGTAATAATAATAGAAATGAAGAGCATGATAAATGTAATGTTCTTGAATAATTCTGCAAGCATATGCCTCCACCCACCATCTATGGAAAAACTGTCTTCCAGGAAACTGGTCCCTGGTGCCAAAACATTGGGGACTGCTAATATAGAACACTTTCCTACAGCCCAATTTTGGAATATATCTTTGGCCTCCTGCTTCCCCATAATTTCCTAGTAGTACTCTCATTGCCGTAAATCTCCTTTTTCACTCTTCCATCCCAAAAATCTGTGCAGGAAGGGTGAATTCTGGCTGGTCATATATGATCCATGCCATCATTTACTGATGAGCAAAGAATGTAGAAGGGCAATCAAGAATGATTGAAGACCCAAGAGAATGTGTTCTTCTTTCAAAGAAAGAACATTAAATTGAAAGGGTAATTTATACAACAAATGTTATAAATTACCAAAAATACAAAATGGAATATAGGTTTTTCCATTTTGGGGATTAGCCAAAATACAATTATATTAAAATGGTAAAATATCTGACAGCATAACTGAGTTCATTGGCAAGGAAATACAGTATGCCAAGAGTAAGTCTGCAAAGTTCAATTAGTAACTAGTATACATAAAACACAAAGTTAAAAAAAACTCATGATAGAATTTTTAAAACACATGGGCATACTTAAAAAAAACTGTGGCACAAACGGCTGATAAACTCCAATCCTCATATCTTCACATAGCCCTGCATATTTTCTGTTTCCATCACTCATCCTTTTCCAACTCATGACATTGTCCAGAGTGTGCATTGGAACATGCAATCCATCAGAAGCAAAATCTTGAATGTTCTCAGTCTCTTCTAGCTCATTCATCTTCTTGCTCTAACCAGCACTGGAGTCTTACATGACAACATTGCTTTCCACCAAATAGTAAGTGGCTGATTTTTATCCAAGTCCATGCTAGGAAAACACTGAAGGTGAGAATGAGTGTGTTTCATTTTCCTTATTGTCAATTCTGGATCATTTTTCTTCAATCCTCACTAAAGCCTCTGAAAATCTTGGAACCTTTACCTTGAAGCCCACTGTAGGTCTCTTTTTAGGAGAACCTAAGTCATAATCCTTGGTGATTTCAATATCTGTAAAGATGGCAGATGATCATAGCCATAGTCAAATGTTTTCATCATTATTCTTATTACCAGAGTCAAATGTTTTCACCATCATTCTTATTACCATAACTGTAGACTCTCAAATCTGAATTGTGAGAATCTGAATCCCTGATCACAATCTTTTCAGTTCTTTCCCTCTAGTAATCAGTTTCTAATAATTTAATAATTTACTCCTCACCCCACACAATAAAAACTATTATTACTTTATTATAACATTTTTCATTTCTTTTTTGGAGATAGAATCTTGCTCTGTCACCAGGCTGGAGTGCAGTGGCATAATCTCAGCTGACTGCAACCTGGGTCTCCCTGGTTCAAGTGATTCTCCTGCCTCAGCCGCTCGAGTAGCTGGGACAACCGTCATGTGCCATCATCATGCTCAGCTAATTTTTTGTGTTTTTAGTAGAGACAGGATTTTTCCTTGTTGCCCAGGCTATTCTCAAATTCAAGCTCAAGTGATTTGCCCACCTGGACCTCTCTAAGTGTTTGAATTACAGGGGTGAGCCACTGCGCCTGGCCTGATTTATTATATTTTTCACTTTTAAAGTCTTCTGTCTTCCCCATTTACATTCCTCCTTGCCCATCTTAAATGTCATGGTTAATTGTTATTTCACTCTCTTGCATATAACTTTACATTTTTTTTCTTAGTTACTTGATGATACACCAGCCCTGGCTAAATCTGCCTCTCTTCTTACTCCACATGCACCACATGACAGCGTACTGTGGCTGATGGAAATACAGTCATGCTGACTTGTTTGCCGTGACCACAAACTGCAAGTGGTCCCATATGCTGCTTAGTTATCCCAAGAAATTTCCCTCATTCATTTAGTCAGCTGTTGGCCTAGAAAATCTTAAAAATGTTCCTTTTCTCATATGCTATTTCCTCAAACCTTCACCAACTCCTTCTCCATGATTTCTCTCAACTAATCCACTTCGTTTTTTATAGTGAAAATAACAGCAACCAGGAGAGATCATTCTATTCATCATCTGTCTTGTACACACTTCTATGTGATACAATCTGCCCTCACTACCACTAGCACAGGTGAAAGTCCACCCCTTCACTCATACATTACTCTCTATTATCTTTTTCTTCTTCAAAGCCATCATTCCAGCAAATCTTTTTCTTTCCTCCTCTCTCCCCCGTAGAACAAGGGATATTAAATCTTGCTTCATGGAGGGTACTTAATTTGGGGAAGTAATAAAATGCTTTCTGTTTATAGTCCTGTTCTCAAGAGTTAATTTCACCTGTTTCTCAAGCCATAAGGCTGGCACATTAATAGTTGCCAGTGAAACTGGTGGTTGGAATGGCGTTGTTCGAAAGATATTTGTATTTTAGTAAAGTCAAGAGAGAGAGATAGAGAAAAAGAGAAGAGAGAGACAGAGAGATACATAAACAGAGAAAGGGACTAAATTAAGACATTCACTGATTCGAGCCAATGAGTCAAGGTACCTCCAGAAAGTGTCCGCCAATGTCTAGGAAATGGGGAAGGTCATCTTGTTTGTGTAAACCTCATCTGCAGAATTTAAGCCAAGTAAATAATTATGTCATTGAAATGCTCAGGGCAGCCCAAAGTAGGACAGTCTGATTCCCAGGGCACTTCCACACTCTCCCAAGGTCAGTGGATAGTTTATAAAATTCAATTGCATTTCTCAGTTATGGTCTGCCAGAAAACCTATAGCTTCCTGAGCAAAAATATGCACAACACATCAAAGTGTCTGACACATGATTTTTTTTCAAAAAAGGTTACAGATCAATCTGAACTTTCAAGCGAGATGAAAGATTCTAACATCTAAAGAAAGATGACAAGATGTGTATTTTCATGACAAAATATAATTTAAAACCTCTTCAGATCCTCCCCCACAAGATGCCAGAAATCATTTCTTTTCTTTTTTTTTTACCAAAAGTGTATTATGGGAGTCATAATTCATATCCAAGAAAATGAAATCGAAAGTCAGCAGGATATAACAGTATGCGCTCCATTGTCCTATTGTCCTGAACCCAACTCTTATCTTGTTTTGTCCATTGCTGTGGGGCGCAGTATGTGCATATACTCACTCTTATTAATTAAGCATTCTATATAGGAAAAATGTCCAGTAATATAAAATGTATCAATTATTGCATATACCCAACAGAAATTATGGATACAGTTCTTAGGTCTAAACTTTAGCCTAAGGACTGTAAAACATATACACCGAAAGAGCAAAATGAAAAATAACCAAATAAGTTACAAATAATAAATATGTGAAAATATCTTTTATAACTGATAGTATTACTTTGCTTGTTGGTAGTGGCTTCTATTAAAATGTAACATCTTTTAATTTGGAACATAGGTAGCACATTATCAAAAAAATTCTGTGGATTTTGATGAAAAAGTACTCAGAACCTAAAAAATCCAAAAGTCAGTAGGATAGGCACAAGTCACATCACATCGGTATGTTTGTGTCAATTATAATTAGAGGCTTATCTCATTTTCTATTCATTGATTTACATGATGAAGGGTCCACTTAGTCAAATATTTCAGAAATGTTTTAGGGAGGACTTGAAAAGCAGTTTCCTTTAGAGCCACTGTTGCATATATTCATGATGTTTTTCAAATTTTCTTCTTTCACAAGGGAAAAGGCCATAAAGATGGATTGTGATTTGTAGGAAGATTCCACATAGAATAAAGCAATGTGGATCCTGCCTCTGAAGTATTCAGAATTTGATCTTCCAATCTTTACCGCTGTAGTAACTCTATAGCTGGGATTTTTGTGTGTGTGTGTTAATTTTTTTCTCTTAGTTTTGTTATTGTGCTTTGTTTTTAGTTTTGTCAGGTAGAGAAAGTGATATCTAAATTCTGGATCAAATTAAACATGTTGCATTCCCCAGGAAGATACATACTGGCGTATGCTATATGTCAGATATATATTACCATATGATTGGTCTAATAGTATATCTCAAATAATATAGTTATTTCTACTATCAATGGACAGTTCCGAGGACAGCCTCAGTAAATTCTACATAAAAATTGACCACATTTAAATAATTGTAGATAGTAAGTGATCTAAGCAAAATTTTTGCATCACCTCAAATGTGATCCGTATAAGAGAAAGTTAGTAAATTATTACATTGTCCAACAGTAGTATGACATCAAAATAAACTGTCTTTCAGATTTCTGAAATAACAACCTTAAAAGGAAAACATAATAAGGGTTAAGGACAACAGTGGGACAAGTCAGTCATTTCACCAGTTTAAGTTTTGAGACTTACTAGAACTTAGATATCCAGTGCACAGCTAGTAATTTATTTAGTTAGTTACTTTTTGAGACTCAGTTTCGCTCTTGTTGCCCAGACCGGATTGCAATGGTGTGATCGTAGTTCACTGCAACCTCTGCCTCCTGGGTTCCAATGATTCTCTTGCCTCAAGAAGACTCTAAAGCAAGTCTTCAAGCGACAGGAGCCTCAACTTCGTCTGGAGAAAAGTGGTGATTTACTGGTCCATCTGAGCTGTTTACTGTTTGTTCATCGATTAGCAGAAGAGTCCAGGACAAACGCTTGTGAAAATAAATGTAGAGTCATTCACAAGGAGCATGTACTGGCCACAGCAAAGGTAATTCTAAAGAAGAGCCAAGGTTCGAAGTCAAAGAACATATTCTTGAAAGTTATTATGAAGGCAGCAAAACACACTGCCACATGTGTACCTATGCAACTATCTTGCATGTTCTGCACATGTACCCCAAAACCTAAAATGCAATAAAAATTAAAATAAATAAATAAATAAATAAATAAAAGAAAAAAAAAGAAAGTTATTATGATGCATTCTTTTGGGTGGCAATAGGTCATAAAGACATTTTTTTACACATTGATTACTATGGGATTATCATCTCATAGTATTATCCCAAGTAGCTGAGATTACAGCTGCCTGCCATCACACCTGGCTAATGTTTGTATTTTTAGTAGAGACAGTGTTTTGCCATGTTGTCCAGGCTGGTCTTGAACTCCTGATCTCAGGTGATTCTCCTGCCTTGACCTCCCAAAGTGCTGGGATAATAGGTGTGAGTCACTGTGCCTGGCCACAGCTAGTAATTTAAACACATTATCATCACCTTTATTCATTCTTACTACCTTACTGTTTCTCTCACAACTCATGGGAAAAGGGTACAAGATTGCCACAATTAGAACTACTTTTAGTTTTTATATTTTCAAGTTTGAGTCAGCACTTGCGTTAGTGGTGTTGTTAGTTTATGCATTGATTACTTTAAGTGGAAAAAGTGAATTGGTGCCGAGAGGAAGAAGACAGTTCACTAATTCTTCTTTGACAATCCACAGCTCTTAACTTTCTCCACTATGAAGACAATATGTAGCCAACATATCATAAGTGCTAGTAGTATATCTGCATGTTCCAATAATTTATCCTATGTCTTCAATCTGCAAAAGAGAAATTTTGGTTTACTCCTGTCAATGGTGATTTTAAAAAACTGATCTGAAGTCCATATATATATATATATATATATATGTACATATATATATATATATATATATATATATATATATATGGAGAGAGAGAGAGAGAGGAGCATATGTGTGTGTGTGCATACATATATATTCTTCTTTTTACTCTGAAAGCCTGGTTTAACTGAAAAGAAAGAGTATGATATAGACAAGATATTGGTGAGATAATTATAAATTTATATTGGCAGTGAAAAAGGTAACATTATCCTGATAGAGAGATCCAAGAAATCTTTTCTATTTCTTAGTCTCTCTGGAATAACTTAAGTGGATTTTTAAAAAGCAAAAACAAGGGAAGAGGGTGAATTGCAGGTAATTATTCTGCATGCAAAGAAAGATTTATTTTTTCTGGTAAACCATATCTCTGTCTACATATGTATGTCTTTATGAGCCTTGTAGATGATATTATTCAATTTGAATTATGTTCGTATCACCTACCTTTACCTGAAAACTTTCTTGCGAGAGAAAATTGACCTCCTGTATAATCAAGAATTCTTGACAATATATTATGAGAAAGTTTAGAGGTCAGCGTATTTATTGTGTGTTCAATAGTCTTTTTTGGCAAGCAGATGTAGGTTTGATGACCCATAATTCAGCATTTTTGGAGAGGAAATAATTTTAGCCTTTGAGTAGCAAGGTTCATCTTAATTTATTCTAAATGAGATTTCTCATTTTTTCCTAACAGTCTTCTTGTAACATAAACTTATTCACTGGTTCTTAGATGCATCTTAGATAATCCTGTACTCTGAAATTCTGTGATAATCTTTTATGGATATGTTCCTGTGTTTAAAAAATGAAATAAATAAATACATTATTCTGAAGAGTTTACAGTTTGAGGATTATATTTACTCCTGTATTTGTGTAAGCTATTTCAGAACTATGGGCAATGATACCGATTATAGTAAATCAGTGGTTACTCAGGGCGTGGAAATCACAGTGACTTCTCTGTCTTATTTGACAGAGAAGTCAATGCTGGACACCTCCACGGTAAAAGAAGTTACTATAACTAGTGAGGCAGGTAATCATTGTATGAAGAGATTTTTTGTCTGTTAAGAAACACTTTGAAGCTTCAACAGTGAGTTATAGTTTGAGGCAAAGCAAAGAAATGGACATGTTAAAATTAACAGATGACAAAGGAGGGGAAGTCCAGAAGTTTAACATGGAAAAGTTTTGAATAGTCTTCCATGTCTCTCCTGATGGCCCCAAGGTTTCTGAGATAGACTTTGTTCATTCTCAAGTCAGTAGAACGCACAAGTAGACAAAACTTCAGTTCATACTGCACAAAAGGAAATTTGTAGCGGCAGATACTTCCCCATCATATCTAAGAGAGAAAAAGGCATGAGACAACAGAAGGGACTGTCTTTCTTTTTCATCTGGTGATTGGACTGACCCTAGTAAACGTTGCTGTGACTCACAGAGGCTGCTTTTGTGAATTCCAAAAGGAGTTGTACAGATGGGATAGTAACGGGCACTAATGTTTGACTCAAGCCCTATAGAGTTTGGGTTAGAATGAATAGAGCATCCATCAGTAGCAAATAAAGGAAGACAGAAAAAACTTGTTTTAAAAGGAACTAAGGCAAATTCAAAAAAAGAGCAAATCTACTTCCTTGTGGGAATAAACTAAACAGATTAGTTTCAGGACCAGATGGAGAAGACTCAGGACCATCCTCGCTAAACATAGCTTGACACTGACAAGTATACAGATGATGCTTAGCATAAATACATTGACCTCATTTATGATTCTATGGCTTAAAAAATTTCAGATTGTGCCACTGAAAGTCATATCATTCTGCGCTTCTGCTTCTAAAATGTGGGGCAACACCATGCCCGTGTCTTTTTTATTTCTCTTCTTTATCCTCACATTTCCTAAGAACAAAGTCCTCCACAAATGCATTGATCAATTTCATGTCCCTCAAGGACAGACACAGAAGAGGGATGACAATTTCAATGCTTTAGAGGAAAAGGTTTTTCTGTATGTAACTACTTCCTAAAATGTGAGCAGCAGATGTAGAATTAAGGAAAAAAAATCTGTGGTTTCCAAGCATCTGCTGCAGAGGAGGTTTTCTTTTACAGAAGCAGATTTGACTATCTAAACATTCAGAATCCTTTCTTTGCCTCACTACTATTCCTGGTTTCACCCAGTTACTTTCCTAAGTGCTTCTGGGTTGTTGAAGGTTCAGAAAAATGAAATGAAATTGTGGGAGTGAATGTACTGCAGAACCTCAATTTTGTGACAACAGCATCCTAAGATGTCACATTGTTTTTCTGAAAGATTTCTTATGCCAAGTCACAAAATGTCTATATTGGCTTTGAAAATTATTGATAGCAAATTCCAGAGTTATTCAAAGTAACTTACATGCATCTGAAGCTTCTGATGGAGCCAAGATAACTGACTTTATAGGCAAACCACTCTTTTTCTGTCCGAGTCCTCCTATTTTTTGTAATTGATAATTTACATTTCTGCTAGCATGAGGTCTCATCAAGGCTGGGTCATCTGTCTGCTTTGCTTTATTTATGGATGTATCCCAATTTTCTAAAACAGTACCTGGATATTGTTGGTCTCTATACATGTTTGTTGTAGCAGTGAATAAATTAGAGACTGAATGGGTGAATGAATGAATGAATGCCTTTTATCTCTATCCATAATTATAGATTTAAAATAATACATGTCATAATATTACTAAAAGTGAAATAAGAAACAAAGTAAAATGAATTAATTATATTCATTATTTTCTCATTATTTCTTACAAAATAAGTATGATATTTTTCTTAATGTTATCACTGGGAGCATCAAGAGAGCAGTAACTGTAGAAACCATTTCTTTTCCTGAATATTTGAAGGGAAGTCATTCAGCATCATTGACATTAGAACTCTACGTCGTCAAGCTCCGACAGTGAGAAGGCTTGTCAATGCTGAATCCTTATGGCAGGCTTATAATGATCTTTAAATAGTAAATAAAATACTAATTAAATTTTTAATGCATCTAAAGGATTCTTCACAGATAGTGTTGACTTTTAGATTTAATAAATTATGTATTTATCAGTCTGTTTCTCTGGGAATGAAGTCTATCTAAACTGCTCTTACAAAGAGATTGGTGACATCTAATGGTCAGAATAAATATTGCACATTGCTAAGGACAGACGGCAAACCAAATGTTTATGAGAGAAGGGAAGAAGAATTCCCATGAAAAACGTGGATGGTGAATAGGTAGCTTATAAAATAGTAGCATTTCCTAAGTGGAACTTAAATATTAACATGCTGAGTTTTGTGTCCAATAAAAATGTTTAAATTTTTTAGTGGTTAAAGGATAAATGCGGGGGGGAGTGGGGTTACAACTAAATTATCTATTTGAATCTTTGAGTTTTGGTAAATAATATTGTATAATACAATAAATTATCTAGGCAAATTTTATCAAACATTTCAGCATTTCATGATAAGCAGTAGCAAGCAAGAACTGAATGAGAAAAATGGCTTAGCTGTGTAAAGCATTGTTATTTTGTAAATGAAAGACACTTAGAATAAATTCATCCCTACATCTGAAAATAAATGAGCTTTGACCAGACAACAGCATTGTTTTAAATTTGTAAATACTTTGAGACATTGCAGTTATTATCAGTCCAACTGTATTTATATCAGTTTTCATATTGGTTTAATGGTATTTTAGTTGAATTCGATTTTTAAAAGGA
This sequence comes from Leontopithecus rosalia, assembly GCA_028533165.1. NCBI lineage: Eukaryota > Metazoa > Chordata > Mammalia > Primates > Cebidae > Leontopithecus > Leontopithecus rosalia. Next base: position 21,139,463 of record CM052649.1, on the reverse strand, counting down.
GCAATCAAGTGAAATTTGCATTACTTGTAGGCAACAAATTGAAAACTTTACTTTTCAAGCATATAATTTAGATGTATCTCTGTCAATATGACTTTGCAAAACTAAAAAGTATATAGAATATATGTTATTGATGAGGAAACAGCAAGAATAGACTTTATACAATGTTAATTTGAATAATTATGCATTTCCCATCTGAATTTAGATGTATGACAATATGATGGTATAATTTATATCAAAAATGTTTTCAAATGGATGGTTTGGCTCTGTGTTCCCACTCAAATCTCAACTTGAATTATAATCCCCATAATCACGGTGTGTCAAGGGTGGGACCAGGTGGAGGCAATTGAAGAATGGGAGCAGTTTCCACCATGGTGTTCTTGTGGTAATGAGTGAGTCTCAGAGAGCTGATGGTTTCCAGGTGGAGGTAGTTGAATCATGGAGGTAGTTTCCTCATCCAGTTCTTGTGCTCAGAGAGCTGATGGTTTTGTAAGCCTCTAGCGTTTCCCTTGCTTGTACTTCTTTCCACCAGCTTATGAAGAAGGTATCTTTCTTCATCTTTGCCTTTTGCCATGACTGTAAATTTCCTGAGGTCTCCCCAGCCATGCTGAACTGTGAGTCAATTAACCTTTTTCCTTTATGAATTAACTAGTCTCGGGTACATCTTTATTAGCAGCAGCATGAGAATGTACTAATACAAATGCTTTGCTGGAAAAAAAAAGATTTTTAGACACAAGTTGCTTTGGAATAGAAGAGCATAATAGTAATATCTGAATAGAAATTAGCTTACTAAGAAATTTAAATTATTTTAATTACAATGTGCACTTAAATGCATATTGGATACTGGATTAAAATAAAACAAGTATTTTATTTTCAGTATGCTGTAATTAATAATAAAACATCATTTAAAAAATACTAATTTTGTAAGCATTTTTAAGGAACTGTGAAACACTTGAAATGTCTTTTAAAAATAGCATTGTGTATATATATTATTAGCAATAAATATTTATTTTCATCCTTTATAGAAAAATTCATCTTAAAAATATTAAAGGAGCATTTTTAGCAAAAAAGTCACATTGTTACTTTAATGTAAAGCTAAAAAGTACATGTGTTAAAGATTTGATTTACCTTAATCTTGAAGAGGGAACCAGTAAGATGTTACAACTGACATAAAGGAGAAAGCAAAGAAGCATTCATTTATATGCAGTAAAGCAATGTTAAAATAAATTTGAAAATCAGGTCCTTCCACAGGGAAATAATCAATAGTATTCTACCAACCATAAATAATTTGCATTTCTGTGGATGAGAAATATTTACATTACTATCTATTTTCTGTAAATTCACTTGTATTTCTACAGTTGTTTAAAATAACCTAGCCAGACATTTCCACATCCTATAGGGTGCTTCAGCATTTCATTGAAAGTGCATTCAGCACTCTATTTTGCCTATACCAAAATCTAAATTTTTCTTACAGAGTACACTTGTTAGTTTTGTCACATAAAAAATAAAGATACGCTAGACTAGATGATTTTCTTTCCATATCTAATGTTGAAAAGTAATTGCAATTTACAAGCATAAAGGTAAACATAAACGAAAACTCCCTGAAGAGCTAAGAATGTAACAGAAACATCTTGAAATTGTCAAAGAAAGATTAAGTAATTTTAACTGGCAATTTTGACATAATGACCACTTCACAGCTGCAGTAGCTTGCAAATAACACTGTAATCAAACCATTTTTATTGTTTAATGTTTATTTCCCTACTTTAATAATAAAAACAACCAGTGCTCTACTGTTTGAAATAAGAATAAATAAGGGGTTCCTCTTCAAAGCTTTCCTCTTAGTTCATTACAAATAAATAATAGTTTCTTCAAAGGTTAATTTACTTTAAAGCTTTTGCTAATAATCTTAAAGTAGCTGTTAGTCATAATAAAGAAATAAGTGCATCCCGCGTTCTTAGTTCTTCCACTTTAATCTAGATATTTGCCCTGACAGGCCTGGACAAGCCCAGGCAAGCCTTAGGTCCTAGCTCATTCCCCTTCCTTATTTGGAAATGTTATCTTTCTCTAAGAATTCCTCGAGTTACTTCCTCTTTTCCTTTGTTCTCCTCTGGCTTTAGTTCTTTAGAAAGTTTCCAGATTTTTAGCCAATCGGGTCAAGCATAGAATGTGAGGTCCTGTTCTGGCCAATGGAAACTGGACACAGCAATAGGGTGATTGTGTCAGGTTATGAAAGTTATAAATGTCCCTGTCGCCTTTGCTCAGGTGGTCTCTCGTGGTAAGACTGCTGGCAAATTGCACCCTTCGAGCAGGAAGTAAAACTAGCCTTGCTGAGTTATCCATTGTCTCTGTGTGGATTTTTCCCAACATTATAAATCCATTTCCAACATCTACTTTTCTAATGTGATGATCACTGCATCCATTCATGTAACAATAATTAAAATGCTACTACAACCAATGAGCATCCCCACAGCAGGATAAGTAAAGTTAAAAATCAAACAAAAATATTTGTATAAAGTTCTTTTTTAGATTCCGACATTTTAACTATGATTGCTTCTTTCCTTCTAAATCTGATCTCCAGACACAATGTAGAACATTAGCAAGCTCTTTAATTACCATTACAGTTGAAAAAGAGGGTTAACATTGAAAATAGCTTTGAAAAGTTTTCTTCTTTTTTATTTGTGGTTTGTCTCAGTCAATGAAGATCAAAAATATTTATATATTTTTTGAGACAGAGTTTGATATTGTTGCCCACACTGGAGTGTAATGACACGATATTGGGTCACTGCAACCTCTGCCTCCCAGGTTCAAGCGATTCTCCTGCCTCAGCTTCCCAAGTATCTGGGATTACAGGCATGCACCACCATGCCTGGCTAATTTTGTGTTTTCAGTAGAGAAGGAGCATCTCCATGTTGGTCAGACTGCTTTCGAACCCCCGACCTCAGGTGATCTGCCTGCCTTGGCCTCCCAAAGTGCTGGGATTACAGGCATGAGCCACCATGCCGAATTGAAGGTGGAAAATATTAAAGCCACTTCAAGAACTGAAATAGATCTTCTGGCATGTAATATATAGATACATCATCACAGATTACAGATTATATTTGGCTAGTTTGTTTTATCCCCACTTTGGGGCTTGATAGAGATGTTCTAAGTGGATGATTTAGGTCTTATGATAAAAATAGATATGTCGTAAAAAATACTTTTCACAAACAGAGCTGAGCCAGGATCTTGACTCTCCCAATGACAAATAAATGCCTCTATCATGTCTCTCTTAGAACACTGCTTTTTAATCTTGTATTATATTTTCCTCACAATGAACCTGCAAGCTCTTGGCATTGTTGGGAGGAAGTCCATGTGGGTTTCCTTATTTCAGAAATCTGCATTTCAGTCTTGTTTTGGTTCTTACTCCTCTATGATCTTGGGGAAATTATGTAAAAATCTCTTATCTTGAACTTCTTTATATGTAAAATGTAGGTAAAATAATTTTCTCACAATTGTTCATTAAAAAATTAGAGGAGACAGTATTTTCAAGCTAACTGACACACGGGTTTTCAATAGTAGATGCAAAAAAATTAAAATTAAATATTTTCCATAGGGCTTCATATATTGAGCACAGCAGGGGCTCAACAGATATTTACCGTATATGTAGGAGAAAGATTATAACCCACATAAGTTCTTACTCAGAATGGACCTCTGTTACAAAATATAGATAAAAAGAGGAAAACAAATAGTAATTAATTAACATGTATATTTTTAGTATACATGGGAAAAACCAAGAGGATGACTAGTTATCAAAGAGGTGGCATGGAATTCCAGCTTATATAGCATCTTCAACAAAAAATAGTAAATGTTTACAGAAGTGCAAGACAAAGGAAAAGAACTTTAACTTTCTCTAGGCAGCAACTTAGTGGCAGGCTAGTAACCAGCCAGCAGATAAACATCTGAAGTTGCCTTTAGTGGTGAAGCTTTGTTCTCCATGGTAGAGAGAGGGGCAAGATGCCTTTTATCTTCCTAAATCCACATCTTGCTTCTAGGAAAATAGAGGGAAAGCAGAGAGTATTCTTGAATCTGCTTCTTCTTGTTTTCAGCTCAACAATCCTTCATGTTTTGGAATGGCATATTTTGGTCTCCCATAAATAAATTCTTCAATAATTTATAAAACAAATTTAAATGAAAAAATATATATATATATGTATTTATATATGTATGTATATATATATATGTATGTATATATATATATGTATGTATATATATATATATGTATGTATATATATATATGTATGTATATATATATGTATATATATATATATATGTATATATATATATATTTTAAATTTAGTATTTGATTCTTGCATGTCCTAACTGAGGCTAAGAGTTGTTTATAATGGTTGCGCTACCTCAACCTTATTTGGCTAATCTAAATGGCTGCTAGATTTTGCTGTTGTTGTTATTTGTTTGTTTTCTCATGGAATGAGGCTGACAGCAAATCTCTGTTTAGAATAGTCGCCGTGTACAACGCTCACCAACTGTCAAAGACAAGAGAAGGAATAAATTCAGAGATTTTCTGAATGAATTGTGCTAACCTTGGATAATTTAACTAAACCACAACAGATAATCAAGTAGATTCTGGGTTGTATGCTAAAGAAAGAAAGAGCAGTCTTCTCAGAATGTTTAGCTTCATTGAAATAAAAAGATAGGATGAAAAATTACCTAAATATGAACCACTACTTCCATTTTAAAATCACAATCGCTTTCTTAGGTCTTCCAGCATTATATATCTACAAAAAAAGTCTAAATTAAAGGCACAGGTCTATTCTTATATTTACTCACCTATTTGTTTTCATTTTTTCCTTCCTCTGATAAATACTAAGTTTAGAAAATGATGAGTAGCACTATTCCATTAAATATTATTTTGACATGCAATTTCTTTTCCTAATTCCTATATTAACAATGTCATTACTAAGCCTTTCTAAAAATCAGTATGTAACTTTTTAAGGGAAATACTAGTTCAAGAGGAACAAATGAGTTTTGCATGTATAAATTACTTTTTTAAAAAAGAAAAAATGTGAATAATTTATCTTTCATTTTATTATGATGCAAAGAAGACTTTTATAATTTTCTACTTCTGCCCACGTTGGAATAAGTCTTAAGATTCTTTCCAAAAGCCTGAGACAATTAAAAAAAAAATCAGAAATTTAATATTAAGAGAAAGCTCAGGATATTATCCTTGGTATGTCTGAGATTCATACTTGAGTAGATTCTCATACTTACATGATAACTAGCAAAAAAAGTGGTTTATGAAGGAGGAAATGAAAATCGGACATTCATAGAACATCTACAATTGTGTAAAAATGATAATATATGCATACCTTTGTAGAAGCCAAAAGTTTGGCTCTGTAAATTTTCACTAAATATCAAGCTGCAAAAGGCAAAACAATGGAGAACAGGCAAACAAAGTTATTTGTGTAAACACAAGAGCCTTCATAACAAAGATCCAAAGATATAGGAGAAATTGTGTGCTCTGGTTCAACAAAGGGTGGACAGCCTTGTAGAAATGTGATTGGGCAAAAGGGTCTGAATAGACTCTGGGGAACCCCAGCACGGCCAGTCCTTCTAGGTTCTTCCTGGCCTTTCTGAGCAGCATACCTTCTTTCTAGGCATAAGGCTGGACCCTCTCTGGCATGAGGGTCTTAGGACCTATAGTCAAGCAAAGGAGATGAGGTAATTTCTTTATGGTCGGCTTTTGCACAAAAAGGCAGAGAAAAAATTTGAGTAATATTTCTAGGTATTACGGCTGACTTTGGGGAAAAGGGAGTCTGGATTCCTTTTTGTTTGTTTTCCAGGTGGAGTCTCACTCTGTCACCCAGGCTGGAATGCAGTGGCATGATCTCTACTCACTGCAGCCTTCACCTCCTGGGTTCAAGCAATTCTTGACCCTCAGCCTCCCAAGAAGCTGGAATTATAGGTGTGTGCCACCACACTGGGCTAATTTTTGTATTTTTAGTAGAGACGGGGTTTTACCATGTTGGCCAGGCTGGTCTCAAACTCTTGACCTCATGTGATCTGCTGACTTCGGCCTCCCAAACTGCTGGGATTACAGTCATGAGCTACCACAGCTCACCTGGCTGGGTTCTGGTTTCTCTGATTAATCATGGGGAAAATGGATTCTAGTTTCTATGGCTGATCTTGGTGAAGAATGGGATGGAGAGACAGAAGGACAGAAGAAGGTCAAAGACAAACTGTTAGATCTGAGGCCTTCATTTTAGGAGAGTTGCCTTCTGAATCCCGACATATTTAAGCCACTACAATAATCATCACAATGACTTTTTATTTTTTTGAAATCAAACACTGATTACATTTCTTTGCGTGTGATCACTTTGGAGTTTTAGAAAATTTCAGAGAAATTATGTTAGTTTATCTTCTGGGAAAGAAAAATTAAAGAGAGTTTACATAGTATGTAAAAGTAAACAAGATTCTGTCTGGGTGCTTAATTCACAAATTTTTCTTCAGTAACTTTATACGTTTTATGCAGAATCAAAATCCTACTTTCATTAGTATAGCTTATTATATAAAACAATTTATTTTTAACATTAATCACACTTATATATGAAATATTTTACATATATTATTTAGAAGATGAGACATTGTTTCATACATTGTGGGTTTTTGTTGTTGTTTTGTTTTGTTTTGTTTTGTTTTGTGTTGAGACAGGGTCTTGCTCTGTCAACCAGGCTGGAGTGCAGTAGAATGATCACAGTTAACGGCAGCCTTGACCTCCTGGGAACAAGCGATCCTCCCACCTCAGCCTCCCAAGTAGTCCCTGTAGTGGGACTACAGGTATGCACCACCATGGCCAGCTAATATTTTAATTTTTGGGAGAGATGAGAGTCTCACTATGTTTTCCAGACTGGTCTCAAACTCCTGGGCCCAAGTGACCTTCCTGCCTCAGCCTCCCAAAGTTCTGGGATTAAAGGCGTGAGACACTGTTCCCAGCCCTGTTTCATACTTTAAAAATATAGTTTCTCAGTGTTTCATGAGTCCTTTCGATATCAGAAAGAACTACAAACCTGGTCAAACATAATAGTCTTCTAATATGGCATGGACGCTATCAATTCTTTATGAGACATCCACACTGAAGGGGCTTCTGATGTGAAAAATCTGAGTAGGAATGATTGAATCCTTTTCGCTTTTCTCTTCAATAGAATATTTGCTGTTCATCTTCTACATACAAAGCACAGTGAGAGGATATTAAATACTCTATATCCAATAAAGTTGAAAGTCAAGACAGTAACAAACGGTAGGCAGGAATAATGGATGGCTTAATTGAGGAGCAAGCAACAATTTTCAGGAACACAGAGGAGAACCGATTGTATCAAACATGGTTTTTACAGAAATATATCTATAGGTCATATGTATCATGTATCTTATGTATATATACACACATACATACGTGTATGTGTGTATATGTATGTACATACATATCCATACAAAGAGAGAGATGGGAGAGAGATTTTATTAAACTGGCTCATGTAATTATGGGACTGGCAAATCTGAAATCTATGGTGTAAACCAGGAGGCTGAAAACTCAGGCAGGAGTTGACTCTGCAGTTTTCAGGCCAATTTTCTTTCTTGCCAGGAAAGCTCAATTTTTGCTCTTATAACTTGAACCGATTGGATACAGCCACCCACATTATTGAAGAAAATCTCCTTTACTTAAAGTCAACTGATGGTGAATGTTAACAACATATATAAAATATCTTCATAGCAACACCTCAATTAGCGTTTAAATAAATGGGTACCTTAGCAAAGTTCTGACATAAAATTAATAATCACATACGTTCCAAGTTGGATGTGTGGTTGAAATGAGTATTTCTTTTAAAAGTATGATACATTTTAACTGTATTATTAGTACAAAAAAAGACTGAGAAATGCAGAGAGAATGTGAGAAATGAAGCAGGAGAGGTGTGCCTTGTCAGGCTAGGATGGGCCAGTGTGGAGAGAATGAACCAAGGCAGAAACCTAGAATGGGAGGTTAATTCAGTCTGGGAAGGACCTGAAAAGTTATTGCTTTTCCTAAAAGCAACCAGTAGTGCTAGGAAATTTTCAGCAAAAAGTAACATAATTAGAATCTGTCTTCTGAAAAGATAAATTTGATCTTATTTTATAGCACAGGTTGATCCACAGGCTAGATATTAGTAGGAGCTGGAGTCAAAGAGTATATTAACATCAAAATGAGAAATCAAATGTAGCAGAATAACAACTTATGGTTATTAGTAGTATGTAGAGAAGTAGGACAGCATGAGAAAAAAAAAAACCTCTGGAAGCAAACTGTAAGGTTTGACCCATTAGATAAGAAGGAAGGCAAAGGTAAACGTCAGAAAGGAACATAGTGAGTGACCCTCTCTTGTGACCTAACTGTGGGGCAAGTTAAGAATAGACTCAAGAGTAAGGCATTTGGAGATCATGTGACTACATTCATTTCTGATAAGATTGGTACTGGAGAGTGGATATTACACATGCAGATAGTACGTGTTTTGAATTTGAAATGCCAGGTTAAGACAGCTTTATCCATCAGCAGTGATAGACTGGGTCACAACCCGTGCTGTCGTTCCTCCTTCCCAGAATACCAAGCCTACCAGTGGAGCAATGCACCCCTTACTTGAAATGGGTAAAGTGAGTAATGGTGTATGGTAATGGAATAGGGTATATAGGGGGAGGTCTCAAGGAAACAGCAGGAGGAAGAAAGACAAGTTACACTTCATCCACCCAATCCCAGCTACTCTTGTTGTGATCATTTGTGTTATGTGTGTTTATGTATTGAAAGAAGTGGACAATATAAGGATTAGGGGAGGTAAAACAAAACTAAAAGACCTGGAGGGAGGGGTAGAAAACAAGGCCTTAGTACTTTTGATTAGCAAAAATATGTATACAACAAAGTGTGTGTCATACTACCTCATAATAAAAAAGTGATTGTTTCCTGTGTGCCAATGGATCTGATTCATGCTCACATATTTTCTTATTTCTCCACCTATTCAATACATATTTTTGAACATCTATAAGTTCCAGACTTAAGTGCAACTTGGCCCTAAGACAATTATAATAATAATGACCACAACAACACATCAATTATAATATAATAATAATAATTACAATTAGGTAAGTATTCTATCTTTAGGGAATTGAGACAGACAAGCCATATAGCCACATACATAAAATTATTTTTGTCTGCTATAAACTGAGTAGTGTTATAGTATCTGGTAATTAGAAACTTAAGGTAAATTTTGTGTTTATTGAATGAGTTGGACTCAGGAAGGCCAAAATTATGGAGAACCTTTATTTCTTTCCACTCCGATATCTTCAAATAAGCTCCATTGGAAAATTCTTCTTTGCATTAGAAGTTCAGCAGATCAAATGAATCTTATTTGTGGAATTCCAAAGTTTCCCATTGTCAAAACTTTATTTTCATTTTTTCCATTTTTTTTTGTTTGTTTGTTTCTTGTCAGATTAGGTCTATTGGAAGCCAGCTTTGAGAAAGTAGGAAGAATGTGATTTACTACCGCGGTCTTCCCCACCCCACCAAACACCCTTTCTCCTCAGCTACTAACTGACATCTGCTTCTAGTCCCTCCAAAGTTGGGCCTGGAATGAGTGGCGAGTGGATTGAAGAAAAAAGACCAAGTTTTAAGGGAGCATGTGATCATAATTTTGACTGATGCTCTCTGGATGCAGCTAACAAAGAGTCCAAGGAATGCCTCTCCGTGGGCTCCTGGGAGATACCCCAGTAGACATTTTGGCTCATTCTTTGGGCCAGGCAAGGTTTCATTTTGTTAGTGCTGGCTTTAATTAATTTCACTCACATAGTCTCTCTCTATATGTAGACATTCTTCATAAATAAAATCTCTTGAAAACAGGGCCGGGCGCGGCGGCTCAAGCCTGTAATCCCAGCACTTTGGGAGGCTGAGGCAGGTGGATCATGAGGTCGAGAGATCGAGACCAACCTGGTCAGCATGGTGAAACCCAGTCTCTACTAAAAATACAAACAATTAGCTGGGCATGGTGGCACGTGCCTGTAATCCCAGCTACTCAGGAGGCTGAGGCAGGAGAATTGCCTGAACCCAGGAGGCAGAGGTTGCAGTGAGCCGAGATCGCGCCATTGCACTCCAGCCTGGGTAACAAGAACGAAACTCCATCTCAAAAAAAAAAATAGAAAGAGAGAGAGAGAGAGAGAGAGAGAGAGAAAACAGCCCAAGAACAGCTCCATTTTAGAAGAGAGAGAGAGAGAGAGAGAGAGAGAGAGAGAGAGAGAGAGAGAGAGAGAGAGAGAGAGAGAGAAAGAGAGAGAGAGAAAACAGCCCAAGAACAGCTCCATTTTAGAAGACCAGCCCCAGGCTCCTTGCAATTAATGGTCGTGGAACTGCCTTCGGCTTCGCCTTTCCCTCCAATCCCTCTATAAGCCCCTTTTCTGGTCCTGTTGCCTTTAACATTTTTCAGGTGTGGTTTAAGTGCTGAACTCTCTGAACTTCAAGTTCCTCAATGCAGTAATCTTCCCCAAATTTCCCAAAGCCTTTCAGTTGGCTTGAGGGTCATGGTGAGACAAAGAAGGGCTGGCATGTGGCACCAATCTGCACATGGGATCACCTGGGAGCCTCAAAAATTGCCAGTGCCTGTGCCCCATGCCCAGTCATGTTTTGGGTGTGGCCCAGGCATCTTGAATGATTCTACTGTATAGTCAAAGTTAACAACTGCTGCCTTAAAGGCATCCTTCTACTGACGTGCCCGGGAATATTTTTTCTTCAGATAACTTGGAGTGGCTGCTGGTCATGTGTGGCTGACTGGTTTTGGATTACCCTAGGGCAAACCTCCATTCAGTGGTTGATGACCTTCATAAGACTGGCTGGGTGTGGTGACTCACACCTGTAATCCCAACACTTTGGGAAGCCAAGGCGAGTGGATCACGAAGTCAGGAGTTTGAGACCAGCCTGGCCAACATGGTGAAATCCTGTCTCTACTAAAGATACAAAAATATTAGCCAGGTATGGTGGCGTGCACTTTTAATCCCAGCTACTAGGGAGGCTGAAGCAGGAGAATGGCTTAAACCCAGGAGGCAGAGGTTGCAGTGAGCCGAAATCACATCACTGCCTTCAGCCTGGGGAACAGGGTGAGAATTCATATCAAGTAAATAAATAAACATAAGGAGTTTGACATCTTTTATTCTCAGCTTTAGACTTCAGTCTTTCTCTCCTGAGAAAGCAGGAGTTCCATTTAAAGTCCTGTTATGTAAGGAATTTTTGAAGTGACCTGACTGAATGTAAAGGTGATGAATAAGATTTAAGAGTTATGTAAGTCCTTTGGCAAAATAAAAAGTTGCTTAACAATTTTCCAGTCCATTTCCATTCCGTTTCTCATTTTGTTTTCATTCAGAAAGCACGCTGTGTTTCTGGTGTTAAATATCATATTCATTTTACCTACTATTGGCTAGGGTCAAAAATGTCAAAACTGCCATCTCAAAATCACACAGTTTGATTCTTAATTTTATCTTAGACTATCTAGCAACTAATTTTTAAAAATATTAAAAATAATCCTCCCTTTTCCTCTTCTGATTTTTACAATGAGAACAAACAACAACGAAACAATAAGAAACTGCCCTAACTGCTTTCTCTTGATAAGCTTCCAAGTTTCCTCAAGCAGTATTTGTCATGATTTTGAAACTGGAATAGTTAAAATGGTTCCACTTACATAATATAAACATCGCATCCCAAACAAATGTAATACAATCACGTACATTATAAACTTTTTCATTTGAAAACAGGAAAATGAATTTTAAAGTTGAATTATGCTTGAAAATAAAATCTGAATGTGCTAACCATGAGAATTAATTTTTCATGAGTTGCATAGAATTTTATATAAATTTTATATAAAACAACTTGACTCTCTTTTTTCAAGCTGTGGAAACTAAAGAACACACACATGCACGCATTCCTCAAGAAATACATTCATAACTGCATGTTTGTAATAAACTCTGTCAAGGTTAAAATGTTTTGCATGCTTAGTTCATATATTTCAATAATATTTTATGAATTCTTTTAAGGAAACTCACAGAGAATGTAAGTTCTATATAACTTTAATAATGTTTAATCATTCATCTGTAACTCCTAAAATATATTTCATGTATACTATCTTCATAATAATAGTAAATAAATCCATTATCAATAATATTATAGTATTATTTCACATAGTAGCTCTTCACCTTTTAGTTCTCTAAATCTTAAGTAAAAGTCATCAATAATAAAAAGTAAAACCAAAAGTGATCAATAATGAGAAGAATTCTAGCAAATACTTAAAATAAGCAATGAGTCTGACCTCTCATTTAAAGTCTGAGAATGATTTTATTTTTATAGACTGCATTGGGATTTGTTACTTCTTCTTTATATCACAATTTAGGTTATGTCTTTAATGAGAAGCTCAGGGTTTCTCTAAGAACTTGTTATGCTTAGATGAGTAACGTAATGGCGTCAATGAAGAGAAACAGTCGCTGTCTCTGTTTTTGAGAAAGTAAATTCAACGCTTTCTTTGCGGAAGATAGCACATATGTTATTTTTATTTCTTGTAAATTAACTTTGCAAAATAATTTCTTTGAAACACTACCAGGTTTGTTATTAGGCAGTTTCACTTAGCAGAGCTCAGGCCTTCAAAAACATCACTGGAGAACATTTTGATTCGAGACAGAAGTTGCTAATTGGGTGTGTATTGCTGAGTCCTCTAGCTCCCTTACCCTCTGGGATCTGCGATATTGAGGCTACTGAAAGGGCAAACACGTGGGGACTATCAATCACTTCTTCCTAGTGCAGAAGAAGGGATGGCTTTTGTTGTAGATAGAGCTTAGTGAGGGGTGTATGGAATGAGGTTTCTTGGTGTGGTGGAATCTGTGTTTTGGCCTCCCTAGCATTCCAGCATCTTCTACTGATTCTTTTGATTAAAAAAATAAATAAATAAAATACCTCTCCTTTACATTTCCCAGTTCTTTTGCTGTGGGTCACAGCAGCATCAACTCCTAAGGTAAAGCAGATTTGGCCAATCCATTGCAAATTCAGGGACGCCACGAGACTCATGCCAAACTCTTCCTAGTCGATGCGTTCCAATTATAGGACATACATTGGTGCGATCTTGCAAGAAAGGGACCGTTTCTTTCTTTTAAAGTGGCTGAGAGAAAACATGTAAAACTGAAGCTGCTGGCAGGTGCAGCATCACTGTCTAAGAAATGAGGCACCACACATGAAAACAGCTCTGAGATCAAAAGCATGGGTCCCAGTGACATCCTTGGAGCTTCTGAATTTGATGTGCTTGATGCCAGGCTGTTGTTGATTTTTTTGGTATGTGAGTCAATAAAGTCCCTTTTCCCCTTAAGACAGTTTGAGTTGATTTTCCATCACTTGTTTTCGCCAGAGGAGTTCTGAATAATGCATGTGGGATGCTCTGTTTGCAAATACATACACATTTTCCACATGGCAACTCATTTAGATAAGTGGTGGCCTGAGTGTTAAATGGGGAGTGACTGCTAAGCAAACTCCTGTAGATTGGAGAATAGCTGAGAAGCATAGATGTTTCTCAGCGGGAACCCTCTAGTTCCATGTCAAAAACAGCTGTTTTCTCTCTGTGACCAAAGGAAATTTCAATTTACCTCCAGAACATTTGGAATTCCATGCCAATCAAGTAGCTCTTGAAATGATGGGTTATAGGTACAGATCTTTAAGTTATTGGTTTGTAGGTTCCAGTCTATGGTGATGTTATCAATGAGTGACAAAATGCAAAAATATCAGGACAAAGCCATGTCTTCTTTTTATATAGTTAAATTGTCCTTTATTCTGAAATTATCTCTTGCCCATTTTTGGGTTTACCCATGTCTCTCTAAGGAAGTCAACCTAAAATTGTTTTAGATTTTTACAATATTTATTTTGCATCATTTGTATTTATTCATGAAAATCAAGTATTGAAAAGCATATTACTGGCCCCAAATTTTATTAGTATTTTTGTTATCATTATTGTTATGTAGATGGTGAAAGGTAGCTGGTTTGAGAAATTCAGAGTTGTGAGAATCAGTACTTTATTATACCTGCCTATTTTTTTTTCTAGTTGCAATAGGTGACAACTCATTACATTTCTCACTACTGAACAATGCAAAATTGTGTGCCAGATTAAGAGTTCACAAAATTCCCTTTTTCTGTTTTCTTGGAGATAGTTCTACCTGCATGCATCTCATCAGAGGCTGCTGGAAAGGATTTGAGGTAGCCCCTGGCATAGTGCATGTCCTACAGGGCATTAAAACAAAAGGGCTAAAAACAGGCATAATTATGACATAGTCACAGAGGTATTAATGGAGGCTTCAGTCTTAATAATCATTACTGGAGATATCACAAGTCCTGGATTTGGTAGACTGACACAGGAACAGAAGACACTGAAATAATGGCATAAAGCCTTCTCTGGAAGCTTGGGCTGTGGGATGTGCAGACAGGTCCAATCTAAATTATTAAAAACTGGAAGAGGACCTTTTCTTTAATGTTTTTATTTGGTCTATTTGTTGTAAGAAGACAGTAATAAAATAAGAGATACAAGCAAAGGAAAAAAAAAGAATTCTCAAATACTGAGCTCTAGAACACTGTTAAATCAGAGAAATCCTGGGAAAATTCAAATAAATAAACTTTTTTTTTACACTCTCATTTGTACCATGCTCTCAACTTCTCAACTTGGGGAAGATCTCACCACCATTTACATCGAGTGAACAAACACCACCAAAATATGATTCCGAAAGTCTGAAGAACAATAACTGCCTTTTGAGGGGAATTGTCAGAGACAGAGGAGAGGGCAGAGTGACACTGTGTGGAAGACGAGGAACCCTCTTCCTACATTTGTGCCCTTTTGTAGGTGACATTGCCAGTTCTCCTGCTGCACCCAGCAGTGCCTCTCTGCTTTCTGATGTGGGGTTTGATTATTTGACTTGCTTCAGTCAATGAGATATTAAGAGACATGACCCAAACAGAGGCTTGAAATGTGTGTGTTCAGTGCATTTTTATTTTTACGTGTCTGTAAACATAGGAACAAATTGTATTTTATGTGCTTGCTTTGCAGTTTCCCAGATAGTCCCCACTTATGTCCTACCCACTACTCTTAAGGTTAGTGAGAAAATTATCCCCCGTTCTCCTTTCTGTTCCCTACTGGGTCACTGGCTTTGTGCTGCTGCCCACTCCCAGTCCACAGGCAGGTCTTTGGCAGAAAGCTTCTCAGTTTAACTCTTCCCTATTTGGGTCTGTTTTTTAACCCCACTTTCCCGTTATTATCTTCTAACTGGCAGCAGCATTGCCAATGTGCAGCACCCCAGGTTTTCTAAAGTACTCTTCAAGGTACTTCTCTGAAGAGAGCTTCTGGAGAAAATAAAGATATTTATTATCAACTTTAACCCCAGAATGAAGACAAATGGACGAAATCTTGGCTTAACTCATGTAGAACAGCCAAGCCCAACTGGACCATAGTTGGAAATATGGCCCCTCAAAAGAGCCCAGCTTGTCAGCAGGACCCAGAGTATGAGAATAATTGCCTATTGCTGTTTTTAAAATGAGTTTGGATGTATTTTGTTTTGTTTTGTTTTTGAGGTGTTGCCTTGCTCTGTCGCCCAGGCTGGAGTGCAGTAGCACCATCTCGGCTCACTGCAAACTCTACCTCCCGGGTTCAAGTGACTCTCCTGCCTCAGCCCCTCTCCAAATTCCCAATCTCTCTGGCGGCCACACTCATCTTTCTTCTCCTTTCCTTATTGCCACAGCTGTAATTATACTGTTAACCAACTACCTCTTTATTCAGTAAAATAAAGAGAACCTTTCAGCTTCGCAGACTTTTATCATTACCTTTCCTCAACCTAAATAGCATAAACCCTGTTATCAGAGCAGCACAAAGAAATTGTGCATTTTCTGAACGTGTCAGTGTGGGGGCTAGGTAATACTTATCACTTTCACATAGCTGGATAAGTTGCAATGTGCTGGGCATTCTTCTGAGCTGAAGGCATGCATAAACTCCCTTGAATCTCATAAGACCATTATTAGGATGTCCATTTTAAAACAAAATCTAGGGACAGTGAGAAGGTGACATCGTTCTGGGTATTCAGCGTATCAGGGTAGACGAAGTCTGGGCAGATGCTCTTTCATTTTCTTTAAGGGACAGACACTGGAATCTGCTACTAAATGTGAAAACGAGCTTCCAAGCCAGGTAGAGCAGCAGCAGTTTTATCCTGACTCCCATTTCTACCAATATCCTGCCCTAGAGGTGACTCTGGGATTTTGGAAGGATGTGTGCAACTGGGCCTTCTTTGCTTAGCTCCTGGGGTAGAGCTGGGACAGGAACTCCAGACATAGACTAATCATATTTTACTTTCAACTTCAAATCCTTTGTGGCAATCATACGCTTGTCTAAAACTATTTCCATCAGGCTTCCATTGCATGATACAGATTATCCCCGTGCCCACTTGCAGTCCCCTCCCTGTGCCAATGTGTTGTATGTGCTTGCTTTGCAGTTTCCCAGATAGTCTCTGCTTAAAATCCTCCCCACAGCTCCTAATGTTAGTGAGAAAATGATCTCCCATTCTCCTTTCTGTTCCCAACTGGGTCACTGGCTTCGTGCTGCCACCCACTCCCGGTTCACAGGCAGGAGGTCTTTGGCAGAAAGTTTCTGAGTTTAACTCTTCCCCATTTGGGCCTATTTTTTTAACCCTTCTTTCCCATTATTATCTTCGAACTTGAAGCAGTGTTGCAGTTCTGTAGCACCCCAGGTTTTCTAATGCATGTGGGGATATTGCCAGTGTCTATGTGATCAGCCTCCCCAGTAAAATAACAGTATTGCAGTAGCTTGTATTTCTATTAAGACTGAGACTGTCTTTTGTAACACCTGGTTTAGCACAGTCCCTGCTGATTTTCACAGAAGCTGGGCTCTACCAATATGAAACTATTGTCTGGGCGGAGTGGTTCAGGCCTGTCATCCTAGCTCTTTGGGAGGCTTAGGTGGGAGGATCTTCTGAGGCCAGGAGTTCCAGACCAGCCTGGGCAACAAAGAGAGACTTTGTCTCTATAGGTAAATAAATAAGTAACCTAAAAATAGTATGATTTCTAATTTTTTTTTTTTTCATTTGAGATGGAGTCTTGCTCTGTTGTCAAGGCTGGAGTGCAGTAGTGAGATCTCGGCTCGCTGCAACCTCTGCCTCCTGGGTTCAAGCAAATCTCTGCCTCAGCCTACCAAGTAGCTAGGATTACAGATGCCTGCCACCATGCTCGGCTAATTTTTGTATTTTTAGTAGAGACAGAGTTTCATCATCTTGACCACGCTGGTCTTGAACTCCTGACCTCATGATCCACTCTTCTCGGCCTCCCAAAGTCCTGGGAGTACAGGAGTGAGTCACTGCACGTGACTATGATTTCTGACTTCATATTTGTGAGTAGTGGCAGGAAGCAGCTGCAGAGGGCAGGGTATCAGAAGAAAACAGATTGTAGCTCAGGAATGTTGCATCCAGCATGGAAGAACGTGGCTGGATGTACCTGCAGACTCACAAATGGTGTCTGGTCCCAGAAGAGTTCTAAGAAAGTTGCCTAAATTCTGATTTTTAAAAGAAAACAACTACAAGAAAAATGAATATCTCCTTTTGGGAGTTGAAAAGCTAGCAAAGACCATCTGAAGGGTTATATTCAGTAAATCATGCAAGACAACAGTGTTAGAAAGTGACTCATTTGTGATTATTATTTAGCACCTCTTAACGCCTTTTTCTTCCCTTAAGCGTAATGTGGCAAGAAGAATTTCAGAGTTGTCTAGATACTTCTTTTCTGTACCTATTTGTTATACGGCAGCTAATAAGGTGTTGCAATATTCTAAAGAATGTGTCAAATCTCGGTATGTTGGATCTAGAACATTGCAAATTTCACTTTTACTAAAGATATAAAAACAAAAATCAGCTCAATGAATAAATATATCCCAAACCCAGAAGAAATGACTGAAGTCATGAAAAACGCCGACCTGTCTGCTTCAAGTAATTGTATTCACATTTGGAAAATATCCTAGTTCAAGAAACTAATCTATTCTTGACCACTGTTACAGCTAACACTACCTAAATACCCATCTTTAAAAATAATCAGACCTTAATTGTTAGGAAGTAAAATAACTTTATAAATATAAATATGTGCTTATAGTAACATATCACGAATTCATTTTAATCTGTTATGTCTATCTATTGTCTTTCTCCTTTATATTCTTCCTTCTTTTCTTCTATATATAAGTATTGAGTGGTTGCTATTAACCAGACACTGTTCTAGACACCATGAATTTAGAAGCAAACAGAAGAAAGTTATTACTATTATATGTCAGCTTCTGTCAAAATACTGACAATAAACATATGTTCAAATAAATGCAAATCACATCCAGGGTTTTCAGTGCAATAAGGAGAAATAAAGCAGTGAAAGGGGAGAGGGAAAAAGAGCAACCATAGGCACTTTAAAGATAGTAATTGATGAGGTCTTTCTGCCGGGATGGTAATTGACTCAAAACTAGAATGAATAAGACAATTGGGATATCTGTGGGAAGAATTTTTCTAGTCCAGGAAAACAGAAAACGCAAAGACTGTAAAGAGAGATGTTTGGCTGGAATTGAGGGTCTGAGAGCGAGTGATCAGATAAGGGACTCAATAGGTGGCCAGAGCCTGGTAATTGCAGTCTGTTGCAAACGTTCTCAAACCTGAAGTTAAAAAATTGCAGGGCAGGTGTAGTTTCACATTTTCCGATGTATCGTTGAGGAAAAGACAAACTGCAAAGACAGTGCTTTTTGTCTGTTTTATTCACTGTTGTATTTCCAGTGCCAAAGAGTCTGCCTACCAAGCATTCAATCAAAAGTTTCTATTGAAATTAAGGTATCGTCACAATTGGTGGGGTTCTCCCATCTCTTTGTAATTTTAAAATTTAGTTTTTATATTGATTTGTCATTTCTATGTTTTATAGTTTGAGTTTTAAAGACACAACTTTGAGACCAACAGTTTATAAGGCTACAAAACAAAGCCATCCCCGTGAAAGCTAGGTGTTTTCTTCCTGCTTCACTGCACACATTTCCTGTTCTGAATGGTACCCACTTAAAACTATTTTTGATCATTTTTTCTATTTACTCTCTATCCCTAAAGGACAAGTAGTGACTGACATCCAAGGTATACATTGCAGTGGCTATGCAAATGCTTTTATAGCTGAGCCATGTGATTTCTATTTCTTTCCTGCACATTACCTTGGTTTCCCTCAATTTAATACATTTTAAGCTTTATGGTTATTTGGGGGTAGTTTCCCATGTACGTAATGTTAATGCATCCGCAATTTCACCCTATGGTAGTGTAAACCACATCTCAGTATGTTCCCTGTTTTCTCAATTTTATACTCTTTCTTTCTTTCTTTATTCCTTCCTTCCTTTCCTTTCTCTGTTTCTTTCTTTCATTTTCTTTATGTCTTTCTTTCCTTCCTTCTCTTTCCCCTCCCTTCTTTCCTTCCTTTCTCTTTTTTCTCTCTCTTTTCTTTTCCTTCCTTCCCTTCCCTCCCTCCCTCCCTCCCTCCATCCCTCCCTCTCTTCCTTCGTTCCTTTCTTCCTTCCTTCACACTGTCATACCAAAGGAGTGTAGTGGTGCAATCATAGCTCATTGCAGGCTGAATTCTGGTGCTCAAGTGACCCTCTTGTCTCAGCCTCCTGACTACAGGCAAATGCTACCTTGCCTGGCTAGTTTTTAATTTTTATTTATTTATTTTGTAGAGACAGGGTCTCTCCATGCTACTGGGGCTGGTCTTGAATTCATGGCCTCAAGTGATCCTCTCATCTAAGCCTCTCAGTGTTTAGATTACAGAAATAATTAGCTACTGGGCCAGCGCAATTTTATAGTCTTGAAGACATCTTCCTTAGTCTTTTCTGACTAGTTTCAATCCGGTTTGATTACTCTCAAGAATTCCAACACCCAGTGGTGTTATTTTGATAATCATCTCCTTACTATTCCTTCTACATTTCTCTTGTATTCTCTCCATTTTTCTTCCTGTAGCTTCTGATTTTCTTCTGCATTGATTTATTTCCTTGTTTGGGTGGAGCATATTTCACTAATTGCTTCCTACAACAGAATGCATGGTAGGTAAGCTTCTTGAGATCCTGCATGATACAATGGAAAAGAACCCAATCAACACCAGAGAAACATTTTTACAAGGAGAAAAATGTAACACAAAGTTTATCAGCAGAATTTAGGGCAGGAAATCAGCAGTGCAGTCAGTAGTTATAATTGTCTGATAGAGAAAGAGAAGAGACTGCAGAGGCAGTTCGCTGATATTTGGAAATTATCAGTCTTGAATATTGCTGTCTATCTATTTTCATCCATCGCACAGGACACTTAGCGAGACATATGAATCTGGAAATCCATGCCTTTGTTTCTAAGGAATAAAGTGGAAATTATGTCACTGACGGCTTTTCTATGTCTCATATTTTGCCTTTTCTGGAACTACTATTATTCAGATACTTTTCTTTGACTCTTCTTATCTTTTGGTTCTCACTTTCCATGTATTTGTCTTCTTACTTTACCTTCTTGAACATTCTTTCACTGTATCTTCTTACTTTTAGTGTTCATTTATGTTTTTATTTGTTTTTGTTTTTATTTTTCTCTTGGCTGATTCAACTATCCAGAAAAGACTTCTATTTTGTGACTTTGGGATATAAACCTAGTTGTTGGAGTTCTGGGTGCTGAGTATGGGAAACTGATTTAACTTTTAGAAAGTAAATTTATCTTAATTCTTCTGTTTTCAGAATTAAGCTGGGACCGTTTTGTCAGCTAAGGCTGATGTCCAAGACACTCTTTTTCCCTTTTAATATAATGAAGTCTTAGCCTTCTTTTGAGGCGTATGAAGGGTAAGGGCAGGAAGGGAGTCCCCTAGCTGAGTAGAATGAGGGAGGATCTGTTGGGATCTACGTGCTTACTTCTTACATATGTTTTTCCAACATGCTTACGATCTCTTCTTTAGCACTATTTTCAAAGAGAGCTAAGAATCATCAAACTTGTTTCTTATAAAGCATCTGATGTACAAATTCTATTAACTCCCAAATTTCTCCACTGTTGCTGTGTAGAATTCAACATTTAGGAGACACTGTCAGTTACCACTTATTTTGTAGCTTTCCAGCATTTAAAATTGTTGTTTTTGATACTTTCAAGTCTCATTTTTATTTTTATTTATTTATTTAATTTTATTTTATTTATTTTTGTCATTTTAATGGGGCATGAAGGAGAGCAGCACCTAATGGTTGTTTTCATTTTCTTAACTCCATAGCAGCCTTTGCCATTTATTATTATTAGTGTCTTAACTCATTTGTAAAATTCATGACATAATAATTCTAATGCACAGTCTTATTTTCCTGAGGTTTTCATGGATTCAATTCTTATTCTTATCATGTCATCTTCCATTTATACAACATCTTTAAATCAGCATGCAAGTGTTCTTCAGTGTTTAGCTGTTTTTATCAAATAGAATCATGCTCTCTAACATAATAGCCATTGGCCTCATTGACTAATTAAAAGTAAATTTAAACAAAATTTAAACAAAATTAAAATTTAGTTTCTTATTTATATTAGTTTCCTTTAAAGTGATAAATAGCCACAAGTGGCTATGGTTCAGAGCAGGTATAGAATATTTCTATCACTGCAAAAAGCTCTATTAGCACTCATGTAGAATTAAGTAATACTGGGTTACATAGTGAGAAACATATTATCTCTTTCAATTCACTTTTCACTCTTTCTGATTATGTGGAGGACAGAGCCTGTCAGATCCAATGGGCATATGAATCACTTGGGTATCTTTTTAAACCATGGATTCTGCATTAAGTCTGAGATTCAGAATCACTTGGGTATCTTTTTAAACCATGAATTCTGCATTAAGTCTGAGATTCAGCATTTCTCAAAAACTCTCTTCAAGGTACTTGATCCCCTGGCTCTGGAAACAGAGTAGCAAAGATCTGAGAAAGGGAGTGAGGGAGAGACAGAGAGAGAGAGAGAATAAGAGAGAGAGACAGAGAGAGAGAGAGAGAGAGAGAGAGAGAGAGAGAGAGAGAGAGAGAGAGAGA
>CM052649.1:21099135-21116830 GCA_028533165.1 Leontopithecus rosalia | reverse complement strand
AGAGAGAGAGAGAGAGAGAGAGAGAGAGAGAGAGAGAGAGAGAGAGAGAGAGAAACCTCAATTTGGTTTACTAGTAACATTTTATCTTTGTTTATTACTTGCAAGTCTCCCTTCATAACCAAGAGGAGACAGATCTCTAAGGCAGATCTTACAGAAGGCAACAGAATAAAGATAAAATTTAATAATATTTCTTTGTTTGTACTGCATATTTTTGAAAGATTCCACCTAGTCATATCTTCATCTGTTCACTTGCTTATTCAACAATGTTTCCTGAGTGAGCAGTACATGATAACTAGTATTGTCATCTCTGCACATACAGTGGCTAGCAGAACAAAAGAATACATCCCTTTTATCATAGAGTATCTGTTATACAATAAAGTCATAATTATAACACAGCAAGTCATACACAGATGGAGCAAAACTTGTGAAGAAAATAATTGAATGACTGATGTTTGAAAAACCTCATGACGGATATAAACCACTGATGGAGGGTGATGTTTGTCAAGCCCGGATCAGGTGCAAACAGATCAGAGTGAGGGAGAACACCTGGTTGCTTGGGAGTTCAGAGTTGTTGGAAAATTACATGCAGAGGTGGTTTGGTTGAAATGAATCTGGAGGCTTGACAAAGCCAGTATCCAGGGAGACGTGGAGGCAGATGTTTGCCAAAATTTGATGGGCAAATCAGGAATTGTATTATGCAGGTATGAAATCAGAAAGCATTGAGGCAGTAGATTCAGAGACATACATAAAAGGAAATTGAGATGTCACTTCTAAAGTCAGTTGGGAAAGTATGTCATAGAACTAGAGCAGTTCCAGCAACTTTCTGATAAAGATATTTGAAAATTATAAACCCAAAGCTAGTTACCTGGGTTTGAATGGCTGAAAATGTACATGGGGTCTTATTACATGTAACATGGACCTAGGTCAGTTAGAAATAAGCCATAATTAAACATAATTATAAGAGGTGCTCTTTGCTTTTTTTTGTGTCCACTTTCAGAATTGGAATTTAACTGTAATAATATGACTTACAAGTTATAGGCATACAAAAACATGTTTTTCGATATTGGACTTTATATGTTGACTTTAGAAAACCCCAAAATTTTCTTGAACATGACTCAACTTATATTTTACAATGAAAAATCTGCAATATGTACTACAAAATGTATCACCTCACTAAGGGTTTAGAGAAAACGCTGAAGAAACATGAGCTATCTCTTCTCTGGCTGAATATAAGTCAAACATTTACATTCATTTTTATTATTTCACTATGTTTACTGAGGAACTGCTTTGTGCCAGAAACGCTGCATGGCATAAATGACAGTGAAAAAGGACATCCTGGACTTTTGTTTGCAATGTGGCATATGCTTTGTGGGCTGGAAGGCTCACTTATTGTCTCAATGATTTATCATCTTTATTTAGGCAGGGGTTTAAAGATGACTGTGCAATTCTGTAGCTCATTGCCTTTCTGAATATTTGGTATCAAAGTTTTTTTTTTTTTTTTTCCTCTCATTGCATTAATTCCGCAGGGTCTTTAGCACCCTCTTGAATTGTGCTGCAATTGTGGTGGGCATTGGCTTGCAGACTGAGGGAGCAATTTTAAAATCGTTTATGAAATATATATTTTCTGTTCAAAGTCCAAATCAGAAATGGGTCATCCATAGTGAAAGAATCATAAATATCATGACATTTCTTTCTTTCTTTTTTTTTTTTTTTTTTGAGACGGAGTTTCGCTCTTGTTACCCAGGCTGGAGTGCAATGGCGCGATCTCAGCTCACCGCAACCTCCGCCTCCTGGGTTCAGGCAATTCTCCTGCCTCAGCCTCCTGAGTAGCTGGGACTACAGGCACGCACCACCATGCCCAGCTAATTTTTTGTATTTTGAGTAGAGACGGGGTTTCACCATGTTGACCAGGATGGTCTCGATCTGTTGACCTCGTGATCCACCCGCCTCGGCCTCCCAAAGGGCTGGGATTACAGGCTTGAGCCACCGAGCCTGGCCTATATCATGACATTTCTAATGTAATGTCCTGCATTTGCTTGTTACTTCCAGTTCACTACCAGTTTTTTATTGTTTGTTGGTTTGTTGGTTTTTTTGAGACGGACTCTCACTCTCTTGCCCAGGCTGGAATGCAGCAGCACAGTCTCGGCTCACTGCAACCTTGGCTTCCCGGGTTTAAGCAATTATCACAACATAGATCCCCAAGTAGTTGGAATTACAGGCACCTGCCATCGTGCCTGGCTAAATTTTTGTATTTTTGTAGAGATGGGGTTTCACTATGTTGCCTAGCTGGTCTTGAACTCCTGAACTCAGATGATCCACCCACCGTGGCCTCCCAAAGTGCTGGGATTATAAGCATGAGCCACCGCCCCCAACCTCACTACCAGTTTTTAATGAACTGATATGGTTTATTTTTACAAATAGTGAGTATAATAACGTTTTGTACAGATACAGCTAATATAACATGATACAAGATAATGTGATAAAACTCTTGACATTTTAATTATTTAGAATAGCTATTAAATATACTACATACCTGTCATATATAGATTGTATTATTATTTACTGATAAATGGTTGATTATCATTAGAATGTGAATGTATTGTTTACTTGAATAGCCAGTTTATAGTGTTTGCTTTGTATTTCCTTTCTCCTTCCTTTCTTTAGTGCCTCCCTCCTTCCTTTCACAGAAATTGAGGCACATATTATTTATTTTCTGGGATAGCTACCAAAGGGCATGAATATATGGTCTGAGATTCATGAATACAACTTTAGAGAGCTGGTGCCAAAAGTGATCGTTGAAAATAGCATGCATTCGAGATCCAAATTATGCAACATTAACATTGCAAATTAATGTTTTTAAGACTTTAAAATATTCCATAATTACCTGTAACTATTAACATATCTAGCTGGATACATAAAATCTGTGGATTATATGTATATAAATTCCATATAGTTATACAAATAAAATGTTCAATAAGAACTTGAGGATTATAAAATTTCTTAAAAAATTTTTTTTAAATTTTATTATACTTTAGGTTCTGGGGTACATGTGCAGATCATGCAGGATTGTTGCATAGGTACATACACGGCAATGTGGTTTGCTGCCTCCATCCCCTCATCACCTACATCTGGCAATTCTCCCCATGATATCCCTCCCAAACCTCCCCAACCCCTGCTTTCCCTCCCTTGGCCCCCCACAACAGACCCCAGTGTGTGATGCTCCCCTCCCTGTGTCCATGTGTTCTCATTGTTCAACATCCGCCTATGAGTGAGAACATACAGTGTTTGATTTTCTGTTCTTGTGTCAGTGATGGTCTCCAGGCTCATCCATGTCCCTACAAAGGACACAGACTCATCATTTTTTATGGCTTCATAGTATTCCATGGTGTATATGTGCCACATTTTCCTTGGCCAGTCTATCATCAATGGACATTTGGATGGGTTCCAGGTCTTTGCTATTATAAACAGTGCCTTTATGAACATACATGTGCCTATGTCCTTATAATAGAATGATTATAAACCTTTGGGTATATACCCAGTAATGCGATTGCTGGGTCAAATGGAATTTCTATTTCTAGGTCCTTGAGGAAGCACCACACTCTCTTCCACAATGATTAAACTAGTTTACACTCCCACCAACATTGTAGAAGTGTTCCTATTTCTCCACATCCTCTCTAGCATCTGTTGTCTCCAGATTTTTTAATGATCACCATTCTAACAGGCATGAGGTGGTATCTCAATGTGGTTTTGATTTGCATTTCTCTAATAACCAGCGATCATGAGCATTTTTTCATATTTGTTGCCCTCATATATGTCTTCTTTTAAAAAGTATCTGTTCATACCCTTTGCCAACGTTTGGATGGGTTTGTTTTTTTCTTGTGAATCTGTTTTAGTTCTTTCTAGATTCTGAATATTAGCCCTTTGTCAGATGGGTAGATTGCAAAAATTTTTTCCCGTTCTGTTGGTTGCTGGCTCACTCTAATGATAGTTTCTTTTGCTGTACAGAAGCTCTGGAGTTTAATTAGATCCCATTTGTCTATCTTGGCTTTTGTTGCCAATGCTTTTGGTGTTTTAGTCATGAAGTCCTTGCCTATGACTATGTCCTGAATGGTTTTGCCTAGGTTTTCTTCTAGGGTTTTTATGGTGCTAGGTTTTATGGTTAAGTCTTTAATCCATCTGGAGTTAATTTTAGTGTAAGGTGTCAGCAAGGAGTCCGATGTCTGCTTTCTGCACATTACTACCCACTTTTCACAAAACCATTTGTGAAACAAGGAATCCTTTCCCTATTGCTTTTGTCTGGTTGTCAAAGATCAGATGGTTGTAGCTGCGTGGTGTTCCCTCTGAGGCCTCTGTTCTGTTCCTTTGGTCTACATCTCTGTTTTGGTACTGGTACCATGCTGTTTTGATTACTGTAGCCTTGTAGTACAGTTTGAAGTCAGGTAGCATAATGCCTTTGACTTTGTTCTTTTTGCTTAGGATTGTCTTGGCTACATGGGCTCTCTTTTGGTTCCATATGAAGTTTGATGTGGTTTCTTCCAGTTCTGTGAAGAAGGTCATTGGTAGCTAGATGGGGATTGCATTGAATCTATAAATTACTTTGGGCAGTATGGCCATTTTCACAGTATTGATTCTTCCTAACCATGATCATGGATTGTTTCTCCATCTGTTTGTGTCCTCTCTTATTTCCTTGAGCAGGGGTTTCTAGTTCTCCTTGAAGAGGTCCTTTTCATCCTTTGCTAGTTGTATTCCTAGGTATTTTATTCTGTTTGTAGCAATTGTGAATGGGAGTTTGCTCATGATTTGGCTCTCTGTTAGTGTTATTGGTGTATAGAAATGCTTGTGACTTCTGCACATTGATTTTGTATCCTGAGACTTTCTCAAAGTTGCTTATCAGTTTAAGGAGATTTTTGGGCTGAGATGATAGGGTCTTCTAAATATGAAATCATGTCATCTTCAAATAGAGACAATCTGACTTCTTTTCCTAATTGAACACTATTTATTTATTTATTTATTTATTTGCCTAATTGCTCTGGCTAGAACTTCCAATACTATATTGAATAGGAGTGGTGAGAGAGTGAATCCTTGTCTAGTGCCAGATTTCAAAGGGAATGTTTTCAGTTTTTGCCCATTCAGTATGATATTGGCTGTAAGTTTGTCATTAATTGCTTTTATTATTTTGAGGTATGTTCTTTCAATATCTAGTTTATTGAGTATCTTTAGCATAAAGGGCTGTTGAATTTTGTTGAAGACCTTCTCTGCATGTATTGGGATAATCATGTGGTTTTTGTCATTGGTTCTGTTTATGTGGTTGATTACATTTATAGACTTGCATATGTTGAACCAGCCTTGCATCCCTGGAATGAAGCCTAGTTGATCGTGATGGATACACTTTTTGATGTGCTGTTGCAATTGGTTTGCCACTATTTTATTGAAGATTTTTGCATCGGTGTTCATCATGGATATTGGCCTAAAGTTTTCTTTTCTTTTTTTGAGTCTCTGCCGCATTTTGGTATCAGGATGATGTTGGTCTCATAAAATGATTTGGGAAGGATTTCCTCTCTTTGTATTGTTTGGAATAGTTTGAGAATGAATGGTGCCAGGTCCCCTTTGTACATCTGGTAGAATTCAGCTGTGAATCTGTCTGGACCTTTTTTTTGGTTGGTAGGCTATTAACTGCTGCCTCAACTTGATCCCTTGTTATTGGTCTGTTCAAGGTTTCAACTTCTTCCTGGTTTAGGCTTGGGAGGGTGCAAGTATCCAGGAATTTATCCATTTCTTCCAGGTTTATTGGTTTACGTGCATAGAATTGTTTGTAGTAATCTCTGATGGTAGTTTGTATTTCTGTGGAATCTGTGGTGATATCTCCTTTATCATTTTTTATTGCATCTATTTGATTCTTCTCCCTTTTCTTTTTTTATTAATTTGGCTAGTGGTCTATTTTGTTGATCTTTTCAAAAAACGGGATCCTTGATTTATTGATTTTTTGAAGGATTTTTTATGTCTCTATCTCCTTCAGTTCTGCTCTGATCTTAGTTATTTCTTGTCTTCTGCTAGCTTTTGAGATTTTTTGATCTTGCTCCTCTAGCTCTTTCAATTTTGAGCATAGGGTGTTGATTTTAGATATTTCCTTGATTCTCATGTGGGCATTTATTGCTTTAAATTTTCCTCTAGACACTGCTTTAAATGCGTCCTAGAGATTCTGGTATGTTGTGTCTTCGTTCTCGTTGGTTTCAAAGTACATCTTTATTTCTGCCTTCATTTCATTGTTTATCCAGTTGACCTTCAGGAGGCAGTTTTTCAGTTTCCATGAAGTTGTGTTGTTCTGAGTTAATTTCTTAATTTTACGTTCTAATTTGATTGCCCTGTGATCTGAGAGACTCTTTGTTATGATTTCCGTTCTTTTGTATTTGCTGGGGAGTGATTTACTTCCAATTGTGTGGTCAATTTTAGAGTAGGCACAATTCGGTGCTAGAAGAATGTATATTCTATGGATTTGGGGTGGAGATTTCTGTAAATGTCTATTAGGTCTGCTTGGTCCAGATCTGAGTTCAAGTCCTGGATATCCTTGTTAATTTTCTGTCTTGTTCATTTGTCTTATATTGACAGTGGAGTGTTAAAGTCTTCCACTTTTATTGTGTGGGAGTCTGTCTCTTTGTAGGTTGTTAAGAACTTGCTTTATGTATCTAGGTACTCCTGTAATGGGTGTGTATATGTATACACACCAAGACCTGTATTGATCTTTTTGATGCACTGATCCCTTTACCATTTTGTGATGCCCTTCTTTGTCTCTTTTGATCTTTGTTGGTTTTAAGTCCATTTTATCAGAGACTAGGATTGCAACTCCTCCTTTTTTTTTTGCTCTCCATTTGCTTGATAAATCTTCCTCCATCCCTTTATTTTTAGCCTATGTGTGTCCTTGCATGTGAGATGGGTTTCTTGAATATAGCACATTGATGGGTCTTGACTTTTTATCGAATTTGCCAGTCTGTGTCTTTTGATTGGGGCATTTAGCCCATTTACACTTAAGGTTAATATTGTTATGTGTGGATTTGATCCCACCATTTTGATGCTAGCTGGATATTTTGCCCATTAGTTGATGCATTTTCTTCATTGTGTCGATGGTCTTTACCATTTAGTACCTTTTTGGAGTGGCTGGTAGTGGTTGTTCCTTTCATTGTTTAGTGCCTCTTTCAGGAGCTCTTGTAAGGCAGGTCTGGTGGTGACGAAATATCTCAGCAATTGCTTGTCCATAAAGGATTTTATTTCTCCTTTGCTTCTGAAGCTTAGTTTGGCTGGATATGAAATTCTAGGTTGAAAGTTCTTTTCTTTAAGGATGTTGAATATTGGCCCCCACTTTCTTCTGGCTTGTAGAGATTCTGCTGAGAGATCCACTGTGCGTGATTGGCTTTCCTTTGTGGGTAACAAGACCATTCTCTCTGGCTGCCCTTAGCATTTATTCATTCATTTCAACCCTGGTGATTCTGAAGATTATGTGCCTTGGGGTTGCTCTTCTTGAGGAATATCTTTGTGGTGTTCTCTGTATTTCCTGGACTTAAATGGTGGCCTGCCTTGCTTGGTTGGGGAAGTTCTCCTGGATGATATCCTGAGGAGTATTTTTCAGCTTGGATTCATTCTCTTCGTCACATTCAGATACACCTATCAAATGTAGATTAGTTCTTTTCACATAATCCCATATTTCTTGGAGGCTTTGTTCATTTCTTTTCACTCTTTTTTCTCTAATCTTGCCTTCTAGTTTTATTTCATTGAGTTTATCTTCGATCTCTGATATCCTTTATTTTGCTTGGTTGCTTCGTCTATTGAAACTTGTGCAT
Source organism: Leontopithecus rosalia (assembly GCA_028533165.1). Taxonomy (NCBI): domain Eukaryota; kingdom Metazoa; phylum Chordata; class Mammalia; order Primates; family Cebidae; genus Leontopithecus; species Leontopithecus rosalia. The sequence goes on along the minus strand of CM052649.1, from coordinate 21,108,998 downwards.
GTTTTGCCAAGTTCTTGTGCTGTGTTTTCCAGCTCCATCAAGTTGTTTATATTCTTCTCTAAGCTGTTTATTCTAGTTAGCATTTCATCTAACCTTTTTTCAAGGTTCTTAGTTTCTTTGAATTGTGTTAGCACATGTTCTTTTAGCTCTGAGAAGTTTGTTATTACCCACCTTTTGAAGTCTCTTTCTGTCAATTCATCAGATTAATTCTCCATCCAACTTTGATCCCTAGGTGGGGAGGAGTTGTGATCCCTTGGAGTAGGAGAGGCATTCTGGTTTGTGGTGTTTTCATCCTTTTTGTGCTGGTTTCTTCCCATCTTCATTACTTTATCTACCTGTGGTCTTTGTAGTTGGTGACTTTCAGATGGGGGTCTCTGAATGGACATCCTTTTTGTTGATGTTGAAGCTATTTCTTTCTGTTTCTTAGTTTTTCTTCTAACAGTCAGGCCCCTCTGCTAGAGGATTGCTGGAGGTCCAGACTCTGCTTGCCTGGGATTGCCTGTGGGGGCTGCAGTACAGTAAGGGTTGCTGCCCATTTCTTTTTCTGTTATCTTCATCCCAGAAGAGTACCTGCCATGTGTCTGCCTGAGCTCTCCATTATGATGTGTCTCTTTGGGTATAAGGGGTTCAGGGGAGCTGCTTGAGGAGACAGTCTATTCCTTATAGGAGCTCAAGTGCTGTGTTGAGAGCTCCATTCTTCTGTGCAGAGCTGCTGGGCAGGTACCTTAAGTCTGCTGCAGTGGAACTCATAACCACTTCTTTCCCAGGTGCTCTGTCCTAGAAAGGTCAGCTTTATTTATAAGTTCTTGATGTGCTGCTGCCTTTTTTCATAGATGCCCTATCCCACACAGAGATAGTCTAGTCATACTCTGCCAGCAGACGTGTTGCTGAGCTGCTACAGGCTCTTCCCAGCAGCTGCGTGAACCTTGCTGTTGGCGGACTGTGTCAGTAGTGGTGGGTGCCCTTCCCCCTACTGAGCTGGACTGTCCTGGGTCCAGCTGACCTTGCTGAGAAACTCTCAATCCAGAGTGTATCAGATTGCTTGTTTTGTGGAGTTGGTACCCACTATGCCAGATTGCTTGGCTTCCTGCCTCAGCCCCTTTCCTTTCAGTTGAATGGGTGGCTCTGTCTCCCAGGGGATCCAGGTGCCAGTTGAAATGGCCACCCAGATTTGCATGAGTTTCTGTGCACCAACCCGTGGTACCAGCTGAAACAACCATGCTGAAAACTTGTGGAACTTTTTGGCCTGGGAATCTCCTGGTCTGTAGGCAGTGGAAACTTGTTTGGAAATGTGGTGATCACTCACCCTCTGTGTTTCTGGGTACTACACTTCAGAGCTGTTCCTATCAGCCATCTTGGATCCTCCTACAAGGATTATAAAATTTCAAGCAAATTTGCTAGTCTTGATTTTCTCATCTCTACAAAGGAAATTGTGATAGTGGTTATTGTAAGAACAAAATGGATTATATCACAAGTATTAAAATGATGTAAAAAACACAAGAGCATTTAGTAGACTTCCCATATTATAGTTAATATTCAAAAAGTCTTAAAGATATTATTATATTAATAATAGTTATTAATAATAAGAGCTTTCTAAAACTCTGAGAGAACGTTTTAAATAACTTTCTCAATTCTTATATGTTAATCCTCTATAGATTTCTTTATAAATATCTTTTCCTAGAGTATTTGAATGCCATGCCTCAAATGCCTCTGAAAACTGATTGCTTTGCTATTAGATAACCTCAAATATTTCATACCTATTAAATTTTAAATGAGTTTAAATTTGAGATTTTGCCCCCTATCCTGAAGAGTGCACATCCTTGATTTTATTCCAAACACAAATGCACTTGAAAGCTTATAGCTTAACCTGGTCCCTAGCAAACTCTTTAACTAGGGTCTTGATATAACACGTCCATGACATGCTTTCACTGAATTGTATCAAGTATCTACTTTGTAAAATGGCCTTGTTCTAGGTTCTCTGAGTATGATGAGGAATGCAAGGTAAATCAGACTGACCTTGCCTTCAAGAGATCTGCAAACCAGGAATCAAGCTAATGTGTACATAAAGATTTGTAATGTAAGGTGGCATGCAATAAATACTTTAAGTAGAAAGTGTTGTGAAAGCACCAGAGAGAAGAAAATTAATCCTAGCTGGAAAGATCACAGATCTTCCATGGTGTTTATGATAGTTAAATTTAGATGTTAAGGATAAGTAATTTACAGCAAATACAGAAAAGGTAGGAGGGAATAATCCCCAGTTGGGGAGGAGGGTAAGAACTAAATCACAGAAGTGGAAAGACCGTATTGGCCAACTGAGAAGTAAGGTTTTCCTGGAAAACAGGAGAAATTTTTGTTTAACTTCCATGACAAAATTTAAGTAATACAGTTACCAGATTTCCTCTTCATTCTTCATGATTACCTCTCTCCATTCAGCTTGACTTCTTTGTGAATGTATCTTAAACATTTTTTCATAAATTTACCTTGTCTCTTTTCAAATATATTTTTGTTTTTTAAAAAAATTTAGGTTGAGTTCAGTGGCTCATGCCTGTGATCAGTCCTAGCACTTTGGGAGTCCAAGGCAGGAGAATCACTTGAGACCAGGAGTTTGAGGCTGCAGTAAGACATGAGCTCATACCACCACACTCCATCCTGGGCAACAGAGTGAGACCTTGTATCTAAAGATAAAATAAAATAAAATATTTTTTAAAAAAACTGAAAAAAGTTAATGTATACGGAAAGGCCCTACATATAGATTTTTCCTATAGTTTATTTTAAAGTAAACCAAGCTTTTGATTTCTTTTGGTGATTTAAGCAGTTTTTTAATATTCAAGAAAGTTACTACATAAGGTCATGCCTGTCATTAAGAAACAACATGTCAATTTTATGATGACTTTAATAAAAATATCAGAAATACTAAGTGGCATGTAACCTACTCAATTTAAATAAAAATATCAGAACGTTAAATGGCATATAACCTATTCCATTTTCTTTACATTTTAATGACATTGTGTTCTGTAGTATAATTACTGTGTAGAAGCCTTTAAAATTCTAATCTGCTGAAAATATTTTGTTAAGACATTAAGAAATATCGTAATAAATGGAAGAAGTTAAATTTAACTTTTATTTGTCTTTTTACATTCATTTTCAAAATAGCTCTGATAAATATATGTGTTTTGTAAACTTGATTTTTTATCTTATAAATTCTCTGGGGACTATTTATGAAATCTTACTATAAAAGCAGTTTTATTGCCAACATATGTATATGAAACTAAGGTGTAATATGTTCATGTTTCTAGGATTCTTTTAGAGCTGGCTTAAATACAATAAAAATTTCACATGATAGTCCATAATCCTGTCAGTTTCATTTCTGAGTAACTCAGAAACTCTGAAAGCGATGGGACAGGCTAATGATATTGTGTATGAAAACTTGATATCATCTTTGTCAGTACATTGTCATTCAACATAACAGACATTTGAGATTTATTTCTCTTCAGTAGTATCTTTTTTCATAAAATATCAGAGTATCTCTTGAGAAATATTTTTTGTAAGCAAAGTACAAGAGATAAATGTAATCTGCTGTGAGGATATCAGAGCTTTCTAGATGCCCACAGTCATATGAAGCTTATAGTACTGACCAATACATTTCAGTTACTGGAAAAATGCTGAAAATTTCTGTTAAACAGATTTGTGAAAAACAACCCTGTGAATATTAGTCACAGGGTCTCAATGACAGTACCTGGCTGTGTTTCTATTTATGTAAACTTTTTTTCCCTCTCTCTTTCTTGAGCAACATTTCAGTTGATTATATTTGTTGGCAATTTCTACCCAAATAACAAAAATTATATATTTATCTATATGAACTAAATATATTTTTCAGATTCAGTCATAAGTAGTTTAATTTTTTTTTGGTTGGCTTGTATCTTCCCAATAATTCTGAATAAAGAGTAGGAAGCTAAAAGTTCTGTTTATTTTCCTTTGGCTTTTTCTCTAACAACATACTAAATTGAAACTTTTTACACGTGCTTGTAGAAAATTTTTATTAATAAGAATAAATAAACCAATAAAACACAAAAGTAGGAAGCTACCACAGATTTAATACTTTGTCAATCTATAGTCTCATTTTTCTGAATTATCTGGGAAGTGGGCAGTGTTAACAATTTTAGCCATCTGTCAAGCACTTGATAAACAAGTTTTTTTATATCAAGAATCACCTTGAATTAGCATTGCACACTACACTCAGTGTCTCAAGTTCAGTCCTCAAAGGTTGTCATGACAACAGTTCAATGGCGAATGCAAGAGAAAGAGGTAGAGTTCCCATTATCTGCTGAGAATTATAATAACCTGATTTACATTTTATTCATGTCACAGCTTGTGAAATAGGTTACATATAATGTAAAGAATATGCCAACTTTTAGATCTTCCAAGTCAGGAAGCTTCCACGCATTAATGACGTCGAGGAAGATAGAACCACAGTTTCCCTTCGCTAATCGGTGCCAGGGCTGCTGGCCTACTCAGTTTTGTCTGTATCTTCCCACGTGGAATCTTAATGTCCATATTTGCTACATTTATGGTTTAGACCACAAATAGTAACCCACAAATAATACCTCTAAAGAAGGCGTGTGCGAGATAAGCAGAGGGAGTGTAGATGGGGGAGATACATTATATTTCTCTAGAATAACTTTGGAAGCTTCACGCAGTTACTCATTTCTCTCCAGCTCTGTCTTCTTCTGGATGCTACAGGCTACTATCTTCTCTTTATAGTGAGTACAGCTGAAGAGCCTTAAAAGTCAACTAATTACTAACAGTGTAGCAGGATAAAAGGGACTAGTACCCTGAGAAAGTCTTTTTTTTTTAAAAAAAATATTTTCTACTTATTAGGTGGTGCAAAAGTAATTTCAGTTTTTGCAATTAAAAGTAATTTTTCTTCATATTTTAATTCACTTGAGCAAATATGGTGAATCGTTTATGCTCTATGCAGTTATTATAAATATGGGAGATATTAGAGGAATGAGGAACAGTCACTGTATCCAGAGAAAGGGATTAAGGCATAACTAAAGGATAATATTAGATTTCTTTTCGTGATGCCCAGGGTTACCCCTTTTACAGATGAAAAAGGAATAAACTCTGCCTTGGTTTTAAAGGTTGGACAGAAGAACTTTCTGGAGGTCTAGAATGCAACTAAAGTCAAAAAAGGAGTAATGTTCTTTAAATGATCTGAATAAAATTATAAATAGACATAGCGGTGTAAAGAAAGATTTTCTTTCTTTCAAATTGCATATTTATTGTAGGTATTTGCATACATATATGTGTTTGCGTTTCTACACTTTTTAAGTGCATGTTGTACTTTAAAGATTGATTCATAATAGATATACATAGTTTTTGGATACTTCTAACAATACATTTGTACACTTTGTAAAGAACGAATCAGCACACTGGGGATATTCATAACCTTAAATATTTATTTTTATTTATGCTAGAACCATTCATACTTTGTTTGTTTGAAATCTATTTCTCTTTTAGGACTAACCTAACTCAGCCCCTCATGCAAGCATTAAATACTTTAAATGGTTTCTTCAGCGAATAATTAATTAAAATTAAAAGCACTTAAATACCTTTTCTATGATGTAAAGTGTTGTAAAGAAATGTATTCCTTGGTTATAGTTAATGACAGAGAAAAATCTCACTGGCAGATATGATTTAAGGAGTTATTTCAGTTGGTTTACTTTTCATGCAAATTCATTTCTTTATAGCTATTGGGCTTCAAACCAGAGGTAGAGAAGAATGACACAATTCATTCTATGTTACATTTGCTTTTTTCTATATGTCAGTAGGTAAGATGATATATTTCACCAACTAAAAATCATCAGCAGCTGGGTTACTTCACATATGTACATTTTGCAGTAGATATCAAAATTATAAGAATACTTGATGTTCTTATTTTCAAAAAGTTGATTAGTACTAACAAACTCATTTTGTGGTACTACACTAAAAATTCTAAGGCCTTGTTAGATATCACTGGTGACAATAAGTGTAAGCTGCACTGTTCAGCAAGACAAAGATGTGCAAATATTTCTGTAAGTGCATCTCTGCTAATAAAGAGACATGTCTGAAGTTTTCCCTTCTTTTCTAATGGGCCAATTTCTAAACTCACTAGGCATTTCTGGACTTAATTTTGTTCTCTCCTCCCACTCCCTTGAATTCTCCTTTTATTGTGGCCATTTCTTTGCTGGGGCTCTATTAGTATAATTTCTGAATCTCCTCTTTTGCCCTCAGCCGTAACTTAGACTAAATAGTCGCTGCAAACACGCAATCGAATAATCCACGCCAGCTTGAAATACTACAATTAACTCGAAAAGCAAAGATCAAAACTCTTCTAAGTCATTTACAGTATGGTACAAATGAGGTACCTGCTAGCAGATGCTGATGTTCAAAAGATAAGAACAAGAGCAAGATGCAGGAGAACTTTGCTACTATGGAAGATTAAGGTTATGAAAGGGGATCAAAGGCAAACGTGATCTGTTAAATCCTTCTATCAAGAGCAACGCCAGTCAGTTCTTCCTGAAGCTTTGCTGGTTGTGTACTCTTTCTGACCACTATGCCATATTATTAAATTATAGGATATAATTACCTCCTTAATTATTATTTCAACAAACTTAGATCAATACTTAGATCAAGCAGGTTTTTTGATGGAGGAAACAGAGATGGATCTAATGCTTTTGCTTTTCCTGAAACCAAATCAGGCAGCGTCGTAGACGTTTTCAATGATCAGATGGGCTATAGGTCATATCTCTGGCAACCACTTTTTAAATTATTTCCCAAAAGATTTAGTATTGTAGGTAAACTGATGCAAACATTTTTATAAACACACACACACACACACACACACACACACACACACACACACATATACATACACTTTTAATATATACTGTGAGCTTCTGCCACAAGAATTTGTGGATTTTAAAAACCTAGTGAATAAAATTAAACCGCAAGAAAAAAGCTTCTTTTACAATCCAAATTAATCTCTGCCCTAAGTAACTAACTGCATGTTATCAGAGAACCCGAGAAAAGTGACAACAATGAAATACTTTACTTTTTCCCACCACCACCCTAAATGCACCATCTACTCTAGATTTCTAGAATTTTTTTTTTTTTGAGACGGAGTCTTGCTGTGTCACCAGGCTGGAGTGCAGTGGCACCATCTCGGCTCACTGCAACCTCCAACTCCTGGATTCAAGCGATTCTCATGCCTCAGTCTCCCCAGTAGCTAGGATTACAGGCATGCACCACCACCCCCAGCTAATTTTTTGTATTTTTAGTAGATACAGGGTTTCACTATGTTGGCCAGGCTGGTCTTGAACTCCGGACCTCATGATCTGCCCACCTTGGTCTCCCAAAGTGCTAGGATTACAATGTGAGCCACCACGCCCAGCTAAGTTCTAGAATTCTTTAAGGGAAGTTTTGTTGAATTCTAGAAAAGTTCATATGAAACACTACAGCTCATCACCAGGGTTGATAACCTCATCACTCTGAGCCTTTCCAAATATCGACATGACTAAACCAGAAGCTGTTTGTCAAGCATTGCATATCAATTAATAAACAAAACCAAGCAGAATTACTAGCATTATCACAGTAACATTTTTAAAATGTTATGCATCTTTTATTCCCCAAATACAGTTCAACTCTGTAATCATTGTATTTTTGCTGAAAACAATCAGAAATTAAATATGATTTTATTCTCCAACATCCAAGATACTATAATGGATTTAAAACGGACTGTGTTATGATCAGCTAAATTTCTCAGCAGTGTTGGAACAGGTTCAGGAGAACTCAAATTAGTAGCCATCAATTAAGCATAGATTTGGAGCCGTTTCTAGTTTTCTTGTCTTATCTTTGTCTGTTTATTTTTCTTTCTCCTTTCCTCCTTCCTTTCTTCTTTTGAAGTTTTGATTGGATTAGTCACAAACTTGCCCTTTGTTTCAAAATAAGTAATAAGGTACATTTAGAAAGGAGAATTAAGTACAATCAGAAACTGTGACCATATAATGTTGATTTGCTTGTAGAAAACGTTGATTGTCTCCTGTAAAGATTAATTCACCTGCTTTCACTATATCCAAACAGAGATGACTTAATCCAAAGATTACCTGGGATCCTTGTTTAGTCTGCTAACAAGACTTGTAGAATATTATTCATTATGGAAAGAAACCACAGAAAAGGAGTCAAAAATCTGTTCATTATACGTGTGTTTACCTTGTAATCCAAATCATTCAAAGATTCTCATAGTTTTTCTACATAAGAAACTTTGCTGGAGTGCAGTTTTTTGTTTTTCTTTGTTTTTTTTTTGGGGGGGGGTGTTCAGAGGAAAGAGAATTGAATTGAGAATAAAGGAAATTTGTTTCTTCTCTCAACTGTGATAGTACAGGCCACGCAATGTGTAATTCATTTAATGATCTCTAGCTGTTTTTGTCTTCTCTGTAATGGCTAGTAAGTTGAGATTTTTTATCTTAAATAGTTTCTAGGTCAAAACTTCTAAGTCTATGCAAGATACAATGTTAATACTTCTTTGTTGAATTTTCCAAAAATAGGACAAGGTCTGAAAATTCCACAGCTGTAAACTGACTTTGTTAGATGTAAAAAGGGGACTAGAATGTAGCATCAAAAATCTTAGCATATATTTTCCTGAACTCTTAATCTTTCCTTAATTCTACTTTATCTCAAATGTTAGGCTGATCCTAAGTAAATGATCATAAATAAAGTTTAATACAGAACTATATGTTTAACACAAAGCTATACATTGCAATTAGGATTTATATAAACAACTCAGGATAGAACTGGTAGGTCATTCCTTTGGAGAGGTATGTGCTAGATACATTGACATGTCATAAGTTTTAGGCTTATCATCCTTTATTGGAATTTTGACAACGTAGTTGGCATTCTACGAACACATAATTGGGTTTATATACTTTGGATAACATTAGCAACCTATATTCCAGTTGTAGAAAATCTAATTTTTCTCACTTTTAACTTGCTTCCTTGTTTTGATATTTTTTAAAATAATTTTCTATTTTTGCTCTTTCTTTGTAATTCTAAATAGTACTACTTACTGTCCTGATCTAAATTTGACAATATCCTCACATTTTTAGTGTCACTTTATAAAATGAGTTTCATTAAGTTATTTCACTTTTCAAATATATATAGGAAATCCAAACATGCTCGTCCTTTATGTCCATCTCTGCTGCAAAGCCTACCTATGTAGAGTCACTCTGTCTCTAAAATTGTGCTTAAATGGGTGAAGGACAGGTCCTTGTTTGTTAACATACAAATGCAAAATAAACAAATTTAAAAGACATAATTATTTTTATCCCCCTCCATTGAATTTGAAGCAGAGCCAAAGGTGAAATAGTGAAATCGCATGAGAAATATACCAGTTGATACTTTCTTAACCAAGTAATTAGCAGAGAGTAAGACTGTATTTCTTTTTACTGTTCTTATTTTCCATTAATGATTATACCAAATAATTGGCTCTAGATATTTTTAGCATAGAAGAGAGATATAAGCATTTCATTCATTCAATATTCTGTTTTTAACCAACCATTGATTAAATATTTGTGGTAGATGCTGTGCTGGGTGCTGAGGATAGGGAAATGAGTGAGGGAAATAAATCTTTTTTTTTTTTTTTTTTTTTAATTTTTATTGCATTTTAGGATTTGGGGTACATGTGCAGAACATGCAAGATAGTTGCATAGGTACACACGTGGCAGTGTGTTTTGCTGCCTTCTGCCCCCTCACCCATATTTGGCATTTCTCCCCATGCCATCCCTCCCCTGCTCCCCCCCCCCGCTGTCCCTCCCCTATTTCCCCCA
>CM052649.1:21046313-21099035 GCA_028533165.1 Leontopithecus rosalia | reverse complement strand
TTAAACTACAGTAGATGTTTATGATCCTGACAAAATAAATACAAGTAAGACATATACATACACCCACACACAAGTGTGTTTACTACACTTTGCAAAGGGAAAAATAGAATTATTTTCTGAAGTTGATTCATTGAAGTGTCAGTCATTTAAATTTGTTTTACATATTTCCTGAAACATAGAATGAAGTTTTAAGATTTATATTTTGTTGGTCAAATATAGTTGTAAGAAAGAAGTATCTTAGACTACAGCTGATGTTTTTTACCTGATTCTGTAAGCAATATAGAAGTCAAACATTGCCATTGTGGGATAACTTATAAGCTAAGAAAAGCAGCTCTGCCCTGCGATGCGAAGAAAAAGAGGGTTTTAGGCAAAGGCAGCTGTTTGTCATCTAGATTGAGAAATAGTAGTATTGCTTTTATGGACATGATTACTTCCTACAACAGAAAGAAAGATAAAACAAACAAAACCCCATATAATGTTTTGAGGTGTCTAGAATGCAAAAGAGCTGGAAACACTTTCTGATTTTGTTCAGCATTTAAGATACTGATGGCATGGGAAGCTGTGTTATCAAAGCCACCCACATGTGAACTCAGATCAGAAAGAGGCTTCTTTAGGTAAAATATTTTGTTTCACTTTGCTTCTGTGAAAGCAGCCTCAGGAGTTTAGCTTCAGAATATTTGATTGGTAATATATTTTTCTTTCAAAAGATAAGCCCCACAGAGGCAACTGTTTCTCTCTTTACAGGTGCAATCAACTATAGCTTTGCTAAAACTGGCGGTGACAGGTCAGGGAATGTTTTCACAGACTAGGGGGCCTCCTGATTTGAATTGTAATAATACTCCTGCAGTGAGCCAGACACCATGTCTCCCTTCTCTTTACTATGTTTTGCTAAATAATGATAACATATAAAGGAAAAATAGGTCTTACACTTTTTTTCTTTGGTTTGGAACTTAAGATGTAAACATTTTTAATCTTCAAATTCTATTTTTTTAAAAACAGGCTGGCATCACTTTTCCTATTCCTTTATTGAAAACCTGTTTAAGTTATAAAACAAATGTTGATCTTATATTTTCTGAATTAAAAATATCAGTAGCACCTAAAATATATTATTTTTTCTATCAGAAACATATAATTATATATGCTTTTCTATTTTAAGTACTTAGTAGTTCTTTAGAAATAAATACTATATCAGCAACATTATAGCTTATTTTTAATTTTCTAATATGCACCATTTGTATATACAAGAATGACCTTATTTGTAATGGTGGAAACCTGAAATCAACTGGAGTATCATTCATAATGGACTGGCTACAAAAACTACTATAATAATTTATTTCATAAAATAGGTATTTATTAAAAGCACATCAACAATAATATTTACAAACTGAACACATCATTATGTATTGTTAAATTTTAAAAAGCAGGCTACAATATCGTATGACTAGTATAATCTTAGATTTATTTAAATCTAGGTAGGAATGACAATAAAAACTTTAAAAGTATTATCACAAATAGCTTCCACATGTTGGAATTATGAGTGAATTTAAATTTCTATAAAGATATATTAATTCTCTGAAGAGAGAAACATTGCAGATTACTTCCTAAAGAGAGGAAAAATTAAAAGCGGATGCTATTTGCCTGTGTTGTTAGTGATGTATTCTCTCTATGAGCTAACAGATAAGGTGTTCAAAATAAATTAGTTGTCATCTTTTTAAAACCTGAAAAGTAAATCTCTAAGTTTAATATGAAAGAATTACACTTTAATCATCTGAATTTGGCAGGGCAGGGTGACTCATGTGTGTAAACCCAGAAATTTGGGAGGCCAAGCCAGGAGGATTACCTGAGGTCAGGAGTTCAAGACCAGTCTGACCAATGTGGAGAAACCCTGTCTCTACTAAAAATACAAAAGTAGCTGGGCATGGTGGCACATGCCTGTAATCCCAGCTACTCAGGAGGCTGAGGCAGGGGAATCGCTTGAATCCAGGAGGTGGAGGTTGTGGTGAGCCAAGAGGGCACCATTGCACCCCAGCCTGGGCAACAAGAGGGAAACTATGTATCAAAGTAAGTAAGTAAGTAAATAAATAAATAAATACATAATCTAAACTTATATTTTAAAAATTTTGGGGAAAAAGGAAAGAAAAGCATATATCCTTTTGTCCTGTCTTAGATTTGGTACATAGTGTGGTGGACATCATGGCAGAGCTTAATCTCTGTTTGTACCATATTGGAACCAAATCTTTTGCCTGCAAGATATTACCCCAGACCTTGCTAATGTAACAGTCTTTTCAAACAGTCCTTAGTGTAACTGTTTTGTGGTAGTGTTGGTGTTATTGTTTTTGTTTTATATGCTCAGACATTTTGTTGAGATCTTGCCTTGTGAATTGGCTCATTAATTAGTGCTAATGGAAAAAGGTGAAAGAAAACCTGGAGCTGAAAGAAAAAAAATACAGGATTTGGGGCAATCCTTGCTTACGCTATCTACTCCTGGCAGTGCTCGAAAGTATTTGAATTCCTTGCTATTGTGCCTTTATAACAATGAATTACCTGGGCTCTAAGTTCATACTAAGTGTGGTCTCATACGACCTGGTAGTGATTCTTCTACAACTGAATAATTCATTTCTAGATGTCAGCAGGGACATTTAATCATATATCGGGGACCAGCAGGGCTACTCAAAAATGTCCATGGTGAGAATCATGTTACACAAGGGACAGTTGAAGAAGGGGATATGCACAATTGGAAGAAGTGTAAGGGCAAAATGATAGCTGATTTTCAATTGTTGAAGGTTATAATGGAAGCTCTGGATCTGCAGTGTCTCCAGAAGGAAGAATGAACACTGGGATGGAAAACATCACAGGCAGTCAGACTTTTAACTATGGGAAGAAGACCTGTCTAACCACCAGAAGTGTTTCAGATCATCATTGATGTTCATGCAGAGATAGAATTAGTTTCTTCTTCAGTTACTTTCTTATAGTATTGAATTTGTTATGGCTTTGATATTATGGTCATGCATTTTTAATTTTTGTCCATCACTGTCAACTGAATCACAAACATCTTGTTAAAACTTTTTATCAATCATGCCAAATAGTGTCTGAAACCAGTATCAGTAAGGAGTGAAAGAAGGTCTGGAGAAGGAGAAAGAATTATTAGTCAGATATTTTAAAGTGGAGCCATGAAGAGAAAATAAAATCATAAATGCAAAGTCTTCTCAGTTACTGTCAAGCTCAGAAATAATAAAGAATTTAATTAATTTAGATGAGAGAATGAGTCTGAAAATCCTAAACAATTTCACCACGTACATATGGATATTGATAAAATACTAATATTGTCATATCACAACACACATTGATGATAAGAAAATTTGCATGGCACAAGAGAGGAAACTAACTGGAGACTACTGGCTGCAAGATTCTCATGGTCCCAAGTCATAGCCAGCTGCTTCAATCAAACTCTTCTCAAACAATCAAACTCTTACCAAACCTGTAACATCTTCATAGTGTATCACTGGATCATAGCCGACTAGTTAGAAGTCTCTGTTCCGAATAAACAAACTCTGTTCACATACACAGGACTTTCAGGAAGATGTTGTTGTTCCATCTTAAAAGATGGGCCCAAAACCAAAGATCCTCATATATTTGTGGAAAACCACAATATAAAACTGGGAAAAAAAATGTTGAACGAGAGAGATAAGTAATAACAGATCGATAAGAACATCTAAACCACTTTTCCCAACATCTAGGAAAATTCAAGTTACAGTTATATCTAAAATAAAAGTATATCTTTTAGAAAAATTGAATAATTAGATATTGAGTTCTTATATGTAACATTTGAAGACATGTTTATGGAAAAAGGAAGCATTTTCCAAATAAATAAAATGAAATCTCGAAGAGCTTTTTTCTATACGAGGAAAACTATTAAAAAGAAAAAAAAAGAATATGAGAATAAGAATTTCAGAAAAAGAGGATAGAAGAGCAAATTTTATGATTTCACACATCAGAGCATAAAAGCTACAGATTAAGTTTCACCTACTGAATATGCATGATAATGAATGAAAAAAGCATACTTCATTTTAGCTATTAGAATACCAACGATGACGAAACTTTTGCAAAATTTCAGAGAGAGGAAAGAAAATTTTTACAAAATCAGAACAAAAGAAGAAACAAAGAAAATAAGCCACTTTAAATGGGGACTCAAAGTGACAGACTTCTGGAGAACAATCTGGAAGCACAGTTGCTAGAAGTCCATGGAGCAATGAATTATATGTTGCAAACAAAAATGGTGCTTCACCAAAAATTTTATTTTCAGCCAAATGACTAATATATTCCAAGAACAAATTCAAGGAAGTTCATATACAATATACTATCCAAATATGTTCAGAAGATATACTAAGTCTCCTTTTCAGAATAAGGAACTAAAGCAAGCAGGAATTACAGATGATATGAAGAGAACAGGGGTACCCCTCTAATAAAGCAGTGAAGGAAAGGAGGTGCATAGAGAACTGGTGTGGAAACTACTTAAGAAAATAAGATTTAATGATATACTGTTATCATTGAGTCTTTGGAAAGCAATGATGATATAATAGAGACAAATAGGGTACAACAAGAATCATAATTGAAGCTCTATAAAAACAAAAATATGCATAAAAAGAGAATATTCTAAACTGGCAGGGATTATTCCTTTAAGTCACATGAAGGTATTTTTGGCAAACCCATATGAATCAATACACAAGTGCAACTCAAATTCAGGTTAGTAAAATATAAAATTATATTATCTGCATTATGGGCTCAGATTTGCTATGTACAAATTGTGTTTGACCCTATATGGTGAGGTTGCATGAATCCTTTATTGAAAGAGTGAACCATGTTGAAGCTAAAGGGTGATGCTATTAGTGACCCAATTCAACTGGCATATAACCATTTTTCTGTAAACTAAGGGGTGAGTGGCATAGTCATTGAGAACAGTGGCTCTGGAATTAGACCAACTGAATCAGAACCTAGCTCTACAGTCCAATAAGCTAAATCTAGAGCTGTACAACGTTGGGCAAATTATAATATAGCCTCATTTGCCTTAGTTTCCTCACCTGTAAAATATAGATAATAGCTACTTTCTCATAGTGTTAAAACAAGGAATATGCTTAAAATAGGGCCTTATATAATAGGTTATTGCCCCATAGGGTGGTTGCAAAAAATAAGTGAATATATTTAAAAAGGGAAAACAAAATCTTATCTAACGTATCACTTTTTTTTTTTTGAGACAGTCTTGCTCTGTTTCCCAGGCTGGAGTGCAGTGGCGGATCTTGGCTCACTGGAACCTCTGCCTCCCGGGTTTCAGCGATTCTCCTGCCTTAGCTTCCCGAGTAGCTGGGATTACAGGCACGAGCCACAGTACCCAGCCTAATATGACTTTTTAAAAGCAAATAAATGTGTTAGTTGTACTGTAAATGGAACACACAGACATTGCCAAATTGTGAGAGCAATACAGACAATTTATGTCTGGTTCAAATAACCTGGTTTTTTTCTGATTAAAAATTCAATTTGAAATACTGATAAAGTAATAAAAATACATCTTTTTGATAATTTCCATGATTGCTTTACATCATCCTCTGTGTTCAGCTGTGCATGTGGCAATAAACAAATTAAATTTGTGTCACAAACATTTGGACATGAGAATAAATTCAGGTAAAATATGATTTCCAGTAATGGGAGAATCACCATAATGCATCCGTGCTTAATTTACAATGGCATAACTAAGATATCCACTGACAATAACTGTCTGGTGCTAAAAATGTAACACTGAAACCTGAACGTTGCTTCTTAATTAAATATAGGCAATATTGTTTGATGTATCTTTACAAATATTGCTTTGTAATCTAGTTTTTATTTTAGTAAAACATTTATTTATCTTGAATTTCCAATCTATAAATTATAAATTTTCAAAATGCATCTACAATCAGGGCCTGGATATTAGGCTGATTTCTTCTCATTTTTGCTGAGTGTCAACATATGGGTTATGATGGTACGATATTTTTTAATGTTATTTTATTTTTATTTATTTAAATGATATTAGTAAGATCAAAAGAAAAAAGATCCATGATTCAATATATATTATGCATAGTTGATCTCAAGTGTGTGTAGCTACTATGGAAAATTCCTTGCATACTTTCTAAGTATTCAGTTAATTTGAAATTATATATGCAGATCCAGTAGTAACCATTTAGTATCAGAGAAATTAATATATCAAAATAATATGAAGTTTAACCAAATAGACTATTTGATTGCTTAAACAAAAATGAGTAGTGTATTTCTCGGCAGCTCAATTCCAAATTTAAAATAATAGAAAAATATTTTGTACCCAGAATGACCAAACAATGTAAAACAACTTAGTTTTCTTATGAAGAACTTCTGTGTTTCCTGGAGGTGGAATAGGGTAGTCGTTATGAGCAATGCTGTGGTGTGAACTGCTTGAGTTTGCCCCAGCTCTACCATTTACTAAAACTCATGACTCTGGACGACCTGCTTCATCATCTAGGTGTTAGTTTTGCATTTATAGAAATGGTGCAAATAACAGAAAATAGGATGGGTTTAAGCACTGAATACAAGAATGCATATCAAATGTTTTGCACAATGTTTGACACATTGTAGTAGCTCCAGAAATATTGTTGAGTTCCTTTCCTGTTTTAGGAAGGAAGAGAGAGCTGAAAATGAGAATTATTTTCTGAGTTTCCCAAAAGAAATTATATAAAACAATGCTTCTTGAATACTACGTTTCAATAGTTGTCTTCATTTCTCTGTTTTCTTCATTTTTACAGCCTATATTGTCTGTGCATAGTACAGTGTGAGCTGCTAAAATAGTGGTCTTATAAAATAGATGACTTATAAAAAAAAAACTAAGATTTTCATTTTCTCCCCAAGGGGGTAGCTAAGGAGGTGCCTTGGCATTAAAGATATATATATATATATATATATATATATATATATATATATATATATATATATATATATCTTTATTGCCAAAAATGTAAAGTGTAAGGCATGGTATATAGAGCAACCCAGTGCTGGGATGATCCCTAACTACAGACAGGAGCTTAATGCCCTAACGTCACGGTCTAGAAGAAAGCCATAATTCTAAGCATGACTTCAGTAGAAGGAAACTAACAGGTTCTATAGAAAAGACATTACTGATAGCAGCAGTGTTGACTGAATGGAAATATAACTTTGTTTGGGCCATAGGTAGTGAGCAGGGTAGGATTCAGGGAATGGATCAAATGCTATTCAAACTTCAAAGCCAGTGCACTCTCTACCAGAATGTGGCCTCTGGTTCAGTGCTGTAAGAAGATGATATCTTGGAACTGAATCTGAGCCCCAGCAAGCATTCTGGACTCCAGATTGCCAGGTGGACTTCTGGGGCCAGCTGCTAAATTAGTGTAAGTAAAGACATCAGAGTCTTTCCTGAAATTTATCTTCTCACAGTTTCTTTCTGAAGAACACTACACTTTTAATTTGTAATTGTACCAGGCAAAATTACCATTCCCTAAGTTTCCAATCTACCTGTTAAATCAAATATTAATTGACTTAATGACTTTAATATTCCAAATTCTCTTGTGCTCGTAAAGAATTCAACCACTTTTCATTAGGTTTCCTTTCCATCTCCTTGGCTGGGTCATAAAATAAATTCATGGGTAATCTTATCTTGCTATAACTCACCCTCCCTTAAACTTTTAATCTCTTTTCATCTTTTATCTGTACTGTATTTTACCCTGGCTTACAACTTGAAAGCTTTAAAAAGTACTAATTATAAAAAATTCCATAACATGATATATTGACCAAAATATTTTTAAAAAATACTTTTAGAATAATGAGAGAAGCCTCATGATACATAAGAGAATAATAACTTAATGGATTAAGAGCCATAGCTTTCATTTAAAAATAATAGCATAGTTAATTTGACTTTTTTCATCAAATACACACTTTAAAATAGCATCAAAATATATTTCACTGCTGCAAGTAACAAGAATGCCTTCCAGATATCTGCATCTATTGTGGACGTACCAGGTTAAGTTCAATGTTCCCTGTAGTATGCATCAAAATCATACTTTAGTGATGCAATGGCTCCTTCATTCTTGTAGTGTTCTACTTAAAAAGTTCAAAGTGGTTAATAAATAAACTACTATCCTATGAAATAGTAATAGCATACATTTTAATTTGTTTTTAGTGAACTTTGAAACTGCTAACCTTTAAGCTTTGTGTGTGTGTGTGTGTGTGTGTGTGTGTGTGTGTACATGCAAATAGTCATAAGAGTGATTAACATACCGTAACTCCTTCATATGCAAATCCTAGGACCGACTCTTGAGAGAGAACCATATGAAGTAAAAATTTGATGGCATGTAAAAGGATGATGGAAAAATCCATCAAAGTTTAATTTCAGCAACTCTCAATATAATTAGTCTTTTTGCCTGGAATATCAACATAGGTTTCTTTCTTTCTCTCTTTTTCTTTCTCTCTTTCTTTCTTTCTTTCTTTCTTTCTTTCTTTCTTTCTTTCTTTCTTTCTTTCTTTCTTTCTTTCTTTCTCTCTCTTTCTTTCTTTCTTCCTTCCTTTCTTTCTTTCTTTTTTTCTTTCTCTTCCTTTATCTTTCTTTCTTTCTTCTTTTTCTTCTTCCTTTCTTCCTTCTTTCCTTTCTTCCTTTCCTTTTGACATGGTCTTACACTGTCATCCAAGCTGTATTGTAGAAACTGGAGTGCAGTGGCAGGATCTCAGCACTGCAACCTCTGCCTCTCTTTCTCCAGTAACCCTCCCACCTCAGCTTCCCAGGTAGCTGACACCACAGGTACAGCCTGTGTCACAACACCTGGCTAATTTTTTTTTTGTATTTTTGGTAGAGACTGGGTTTTGCCATGTTACCCTAGCTGGTCTGCAACTCCTTGGCATAAATTATCCACCTGTCTTAGCCTCCCAAACTTCTGGGATTACAAGTGTGGGCCACCATGACTGCTGGTATTTTTTAAACCTCCCATTTTATTGATGAAGAAACTGATCTCATTAATAAATGTATTGCGAGAATTTGGATCAGAAGGCATACATAATATAATAAAGTTTAATTTTCATTTATCTCCAGTAAACTTCTGCTTGGAGTAATTGCATTACAACAAATCTTGCAAAATAAGTAGGTTTCCAAATCTTTAATGTAACAATGACTAATCCAAATCCCATCCTAAATTACTGCAGCATTTAAACATGGAAACACAAAAGAAACAAAGCCTTAACATTACATCAGAGTCTCATACACAAATAATAAACTTTTCTCTATTAGCTAACAATATTTAAATATTTAAACAATGTAATATATACAGTTGTTACTCCTTTGTAGACCAACACTATTTCTATCATTACTCATCTGGATTCATGAGCACTTTTGAAAGTACTGCAAAGTCATGTGGCATCATCATGCCTTTGAGTTTATGAAATAATCAATATTCAAGGTCACTTGCTTTCAGATAATGGGAACTGCTATAATAAGTTCTAGACTTTATTTTAATAGAATTTCCACACATGATATCCATTTTTCTAATGGGTATCAATGCAGTGCTTTCTTTTATGAAAGCTCATGCTCTATCTGGCAATGGAAAGTAGAATTGTACATGCTTCTGTAGACTTAGCAGGCCTTGAGGTGTCAGGACTGCCAAAATGCTAGCAATTGGTTTACTGCCCTCTTTTGTCACTGCTCTTAAGAGAGTTCTCAAGACATTTTTCATTTGAAGCTGCTCCTTTGATTTCTATAATAGATAGCAAGACAGCATCATCACTGTCATAACTATTGATGGAATATTGATATTGTAACTATTGACATTGAGCCTTGTGGCTGAATTAAGAGATCCAGAGGCTTGATTGAAAACTTCGAACATCAGCTGATCAAAAGTATTTTCTTAGCCAGACTCATTTGTTCCTTTATTAACTTAAAGGATAGACATGTATTAAGAACCTATTATATACCAAGCTCCATAGTAGGTTCTGAGATTCCATAAATAAATAAATAAATAAGAATCAAGACACTAAGCATATGGAAATGAGTCTCTAGAATTGGAGCTATTGAGGCCAGTCTTTAAAATGGAATGAAGTTTACCTGAGTGAATAGGAACACTGTTTTTTTTCTTGAGACAGAGTCACACTCTGTCACCCAGGCTGGAGTGCAGTGGTACAATAATCTAGGCTCACTGCAATCTTTGCCTTCTGGGTTCAATCAATTCTCCTGCCTCAGTCTCCCAAGTAGCTGGGACTACAGGCACATGCCACTATTGCTGACTAATGTTTGTATTTTTAGTAGAGGTGATGTTTTGCCATGTTGGCCAGGCTGGTCTGGAACTCCTGGTCTCCAAATGATCCACCCTCTTATGCCTCCCCAAATTCTGGGATTGCAGTTGTGAGTCACTGCATGGGGTCTGAAAAGAATGTAGGAATTTGCCCCACATGGGCGCCAGAATGTAGGGATCCATGAGCCCCAAATGTTTGGCACCAGAATGTATAGGGAACCAGCCTCCACATCATCCATGGATACCCCAAGTTTGGTTGTGACAAAGGAATGAGAAAAAGACAGATTAAAAGAAAAAGTGGGACCGGGGGCCATCACATATTACTAGAGAAGAGAGTGAAGGCCCTGAACTCTGATCATCCACACTATTTATTGGTTACAATCATTTTGATCTATAGGTTAGGGGTGGAGTGATGGTGGGGAGAGGGTGACGTGATGGTGGAGTGAATCAGTGAGCCAGAACTGAATCAGTGAACTGGAACTGGTGTGTCATTCTAAAGATTAATAACAGTGGTGGTTTGGGAGTTTCACAAAACAAGAACATGTGGTTATCTTTAACCTATTATCTATGTGCAATTGGTGGAATGTGGGCCTTACAAGGAGCCTACAAATCTGGCTACATCATAGTGCTATGAAGGTGTTTTACATCGTCGAGCACAAAGTTTATGGTAACAGAGCTGAGGTCACCCTGCACTGGAACATAAGGCATCGAGAGGCCTCCCTCCCCAGAGGCCTCCTGTGGCCTTGCATAGTTTGTTGTTCCCAGATTATATGTTATTCATAACAAATTTATGTGGGCACTCTGTAAGACCTTTCCCCTTTGCTGCTTCTCCCAACAAAGAACATTTCTGATTTCAGCAACAGCATGTGTAAAGGGCAGAATGTGAAGCAGCCCTGAATCTTAGGGAACTTTATTGTATTGAGGCAACATAAAGTAGACAGAGAAGAGACAAAGATAAACCTGGAAATGTAGAGTAACACATTTGTGAAGAGCATTGGAGACAGTGCTGAGGCCAAAATCAAACTTACATTTTTGAGAGACAATTGTGGCTGAAGCAACCAGGTGGATGGTAGGTTAAGACAAGCAACATTTGGACTATTAAATATGAGAACACTATAACCTAAGTGAGAAATAGTAAACATTTCCAATAAAAGTAGTGGTGGAATGCATAAGGGAAACATTGTAGCGCTGTTTATTCAATGAAAGCAACTACACCAGATGTAAACAGTAAGTGCTAAACAGAAGTTTTAAAATGTCCTCAAGATCTATCTTGGTCTAGTTAAGAGGGAGTTTTGCTGTTTAAGCAACTGGAAAATACAAATAATGGGCAGGATCTAGTTACTGGCATATAGGAGCTGATATGAACAAGACTGTAGAGTTAAGCATGTAGAGTGAGAGACAAAATCAGGGTACATGAGCAGAGAGAGGAAAAGGAGTCTGTAAAGAATATTAAGTGATTTTCAGCGACACAGAGGGAGTACCAGGAGTAAATGATGTTGAAGAAACCATAAAAAGAGACAACTTGAAGAGATTTGGCTCAACCATTAAAATGCCCACAACGATCCAGTGTGGTGGCTCGTGCCTGTAATCCCAGGACTTCAGGAGGCCAAGGCAGGTGGATCATGAGGTCAAGAGATCGAGACCATCCTGGCTAACATGGTGAAACCCATTTCTACTAAAAATACAAAAATTTGCTGGGTGTGGTGGTGCACGCCTGTAGTCCCAGCTACTCGGGAGGCTGAGGCAGGAGAATCGCTTGAATCTGGGAGGCAGAGGTGGCAGTGAGCCAAGACTGCACCACTGCACTCCAGCCTGAGGACAGAGTGAGAATCTGTCTCAACAACAATAAAAAAATGCCCACAAGGAAGAAAGGTAAACATAAGAAACATCATTCTCTCTTAGGAGAAACGATCAGTTAATCAGAAGCAGTATTGATAAGCTGAAGGAATGCAGTTCAAGTCCAGAATGCTCCAATTATAGTAGGAGGCTAAGGGGAAGGCAAGATTTCAGTTAAGGCAAATTGCTGAAGGAAGCATTCTACAAAAGTGTGACAATGAGTGGAGTTGGTGTCCGGTTCTTCTAGAAGTAGAATGGATTGTGGAAAGCAACTTGGGAGCCAGCAGTAGAGGAAGAAACTAGAAGATGTAATTTACATGTACTGCTAAATTTAATCTTTGATAACCTGTTTATGAAATTCAGTTACAAACTTTCAATTCTTAGTTAAGAGGCTCAAAATTGTTACCCAAAAATTAAGTGCCAGAGCTCTCACTTTTGTCGGACAGAGGGCAAAAGAAATTTCCTAGAGGAGAAGATGGCAGAAGCTGAGTGGTTAAATTTTACAATGAAAAAGAGCAGATGGATATTCATCTCAAAGTTAAGACTACATAGATTAATTGGCGCTGCTTTGAAAGTTTTGGACAGAGCAATGATTATTCAAAACCCTGTAACCAAAAGATTAATATTCATTTTGAGAAGAGTTCAGATATGATTCTGTTTTAAATTGTACAACAAATTATTAAAAGTAAGGGACTTTCCCCATTCATTACAAAGTTGAAGATTTTAAACAATCATTTTGGTGAGGGTTCACTAAGTGACAGTTATGCTAAGAAATTGATATGCATTTTCACATGAACTAATGCATAAATAAGTTCCATGAGATCCCCACTCTTTATGCTCCCATTTTATATTTGAAGTAGCAGAGGTTTAGAGTCTTTAAGTGACTTGCCAAAATCTTGCTAATTTGGAAGTAACAGAAAATTCTAATGCAACTCAAAATATAAAATAGCACACAATATCTTTGAGGAATTGCCACATTGTCTTCCGCAATGGTTCAACTAATTTACATTCTTATCAACAGTGTAAAAACATTCCTATTTCTCTGCAACCTCGACAGTATCTGTTGTTTCTTAATTTTTTAGTAATTGCCATTCTGACTGGTGTGAGATGGTATCTCATTGTGGTTTCCGTTTGCATTTGTCTGATGATCAGTGATGTTCCTTCTTATGTTGGTTGGCCACACAAATGTTTCCTTTTGAGAAGTGTCTGTTTATCTTTTGGCTACATTTTAATGGAATTGTTTGTTTTTTTCTTGTAAAATTGCTTACATTCCTTGTAGATTCTGACCCAGCAATCCCATTACTAGGTATATACTCAAAGGAATATAAATCATTCTATTATAGGGATACATGTATGAAAATGTTCATTGCAACACTACTCACTATAGCAAAGACCTGGAGTCAACCCAAATGCCCAACAATGATAGACTGGATAAAGAAAACACACACATACACGTTAAGGCTAGACTATATAGCCTTAAAGGGAATAAGATCATGTTCTTTGCAGGGGCATGGGTGAAGCTGGAAGCCATTATCCTCAGCAAAATCACACAGAAATAGAAAACCCAATACTGCATGTTCTCACTTACAAGTAGGAGCTGAACAGTGAGAACACAGGGAGGCGAAAAACATACTGGGGCCTGTTGAGAAGGATGGGGCAGGGAGAGCATCAGGAAAAATAGTTGATGCACGTCGGGCTTAATACCTAGATGATGGGCTGATAGATGCAGCAAATCACCATGGCACACGTTTACCTATGTAACAAACCTGCACATCCTGTACATATACCCCAGAACTTAGAGTGAAATAAAATAAAATTTTTAAAAAATGGCACACGAAACAGGATTTATGGTCTCAAATTATCAAAACGCTTGGAGGATAAGCTTCTGACAGGTGTAGTTGAGACTTTTCTTTTCTCCCCGTAAGTCTAAATTTTGTGGCCTCTGGTGTGTGACAGTCTTTTCAATTGCCCACTGAGGTGTTGAAATGGTAATAGCAATTCCAGGCATCTGCACACCAGTGTCCAAAGGGGGTACAAAGAGAATTTTCTGGAAGCTCACAGTATTTGTCTCTTCTGATTTTATTGGTTTTAAATAGGTTACATTTATACTTCTTAAACAAACATTATTAGCCAGAAAAAGGGGGAAGAATTTGGATTTGTTGCTTTAGACCTAAGCCAATTGCCTCTATGGCATTCAACTTCTAATGTACATGGAGGTATAATGGGGATAGTGATATATTAATATAAATATGAACAGTTCATAGGATTAGGTGGGATTAATTTTTGGAAGATTATCACACTGTCCACTAAAATTGCATTATCATTACAGAATTGAAATAACTTGCACAAGATCATATATCTACTTAATTACCTTGTTGATTTTAGGATTTAGTGCTTCTGACTTCTAGTTCATACACACACATATACTATATACACACATATATAATACATATATATGCTTTTTTCTTTTATTTGAAACTCCAAAGACAGATGCAGATAAATGAATAGGAAGGTGAGAGAGAGAGAGAGAGAGAGAGAGAGAGAGATCTTACCCTTAGCATAGCAGAGGCATCAAAACAAATAATGTTAGGTATGTAGGGTGTGCATTATAACTCTAATTAGTCACATTAACTGGTCCTGAGCACCTTGGCCAAATATATTTGAATAAAAAATGATTTCTTTACCCTATAATAGTATGATGCTACACAGAATAAAATACAAGCTTACTGAATTGTCACTGGGAGCCACTGAGTGAATATATTCCAAACTCAGACATTTCATCATTATTTCTACGGAATTTTCTAACAGCATCTGTGAAAATAATTTCAAATGACGTGCGGCATAAAGAAGGCATCACTGTAAGTTGGAGTTCAATGTGTGTCACTGGACGCAGGCATTCGCATTTGTATTGATATTCATGGTATTATAGAATTCTTGGCACATAGCTGGGAGATAAAGTGCTCATAAAAATGGATTCACTTATCCATCAAAGTGGGTTTGAATCACAAGGTGTAAATATGTATAGTCTAAAATATTTAGGACAGATCTAAGAGGAAGGTTTTATAACCTCAGAGTGCTTTTGGAGCCTTGAACTGAATACCAAATCTTAAGTTGCTGTCACAGCATTAGATGTGCTGGGGCTACTCTGGGGCCACACTGAGCAAGGTCGGGGTGTTAGGCAGAGAAAATCCAAATTGACTCCTCTGATCTTAGAATACAGTTCAAGGAGGCATCACTTCTACTCTGCAGGATTTTTATGACATGTCTTTTCTAGTCCATCTTAAAGATTCTCATTATTTCATGAAGACTTAACCAATGTATAATTCTTTTCCCTTGGGTCTCTAACAAAGTGATGCACTATCATTATAATCTGCTTGCTGGCATTTTAATATATTTTAAATACATATTCACAATCTCCTTTGTCTAATACATGGAAGATAAATTCCAGATCACTATCTGAATATTCGGGGGTGAGAGTTGAGGATAGGAATCACGCAAGTGTCACACTTTGGGAAGTCACTGCCCTATGTGTGGTTCAGGAGAACAGAAAGTGAGTATTTAGGTACAGGTTTTACTTTACATACCGTAGAGGAGCAGTACTACATGGTCAATTCTATTATAATATCTTTATATGTAAATATTAACACATTTAATACCACTAGAAAATTGGTGCTCTGTTTTTTCACCTTTTCTGCAAATGAGGGAACTAAAGCAAAGATAAATTTGCCTTGGGACCACACAACTGTTTAACAGTTAACATGGGATTCAAAATTTAGGCCACAGAGACAAAGATTATAACCACAATGTCAAGCTATTCAGCCTCTCCTAATTGATGAGCTCCTCTAGGACAATTAGCCCTGGCTTTTCCAGATTCATTTTCTGAATTTTTTTAAAAATTCTTTTACCTGTCACACTGAAAAGCAATTAAATTAAACTCTCTGATAAGAGCTGAAGAACTGGTGGTGTTAATCATTGTTGTGCCTGGGCACTGTGGCTTATGCCTGTACTCCCAGCACTTTGGAAGGTCGAGGTGGGTAGATTGCTTGAGCCCAGGAGTTTGAAACCAGCCAGAGCAACATGACAAAATTCTGTCTCTACCGAAAATACAAACATTAGCTGGATGTGGTACCATATGTTTATAGTCCCAGCTACTTGGAAGGCTAAGGCGGCAGAATTGTTCGAGCCCACCAGGTTGGGGCTGCAGTAGGCTGTAATCACACCCCTGTACTCCAGCCTGGGTGACAGAGGAAGACATGATCAAAAACAAAATCACACTAATTCTTGTAAAATACCTTATATGCTGCCCTGGCGGAATATAAAGAGGATGGAGAAGTGATTTATAAATCTAAGGAGCAAACCAGAAAGAGAACTCACAGAACAAAGCGGACCTCATTGTTATAGTCAATTTTGTACTGCTAAAACAAAATACCCAAGACTGGGTAATTTATCATGTTCGGAAATCTACTTGGCTGACAGTTCTGGAGGCTAAAAAGTCCAAGATTGAATGGCTACATCTGGAAAAAGCTTTCTTGGTGTGTTATCCTGTGGAGGACGATGAAAAAGCAAGAATGAGCACACCTGAGAAAGAGAAAATCACTTTTTTCTGACATTTTAGTTTTATCCAGGCCCCCAGCGAATTGGATGGTCCCTGCCCTCATTGAGGTTGGATCTTCCCCACTCAGTCCAATGACTTACATGAAATCTCCTCTGGAAACACCCTAGCAGACCCATTGCTCTCTCAGTTCTCTAGGGGTATTAGTCCATTTTCACGCTGTTGATAAAGACATACCTGAAATTGGGCAATTTATGAAAGAAACAGGTTTAATTGAACTTACAGTTCCATATGGCTGGGGAAGCCTCATAATCGTGGTGTAGGGCAAAGAAGAGAAAGTCTCCTCTTACCTGGATGTCAGCAGGTGAAGAGAGAATGAGAGAGACACAAAAGCAGAAACCCCTGATAAACCAAACCATCAGATCTCGTGAGACTTATTTAGCACCACAAGAATGGTATTGGAGAAACTGGCCCCATGATTCCGTTTTCTCCCACCATGTTCCTCCCACAACACATGGGAATTATGGAATACAATTGAAGATGAGATTTGGGTGGGGACACATAGCAAAACCATATCATTAGCTATTCCTTAATTCAGTCAAGTTGATACCTAAAATTAACCATCACAATCTTTATCAACTTGGCACCCATATGCATTTTCTTAAGGCATAACTAATCTTTAAATAAAGACAATAGCAAGGCAATAATTCCCCCAGTATGATACAACTATCCTTCTTACAATAAAAATATATTAATTTCTTCCCCTAAAAAGGAGCTAAAGTCCTTGAGTGATGTTTACCTTTTGTGCAATGTCCCATAACTTTAATGCTATGATATAAATTAATAATTCTTAAAGACTAACCTAAAGTCAATATATCTTATATTAGATTATGGAAGAATAAAATATAAAGAAAAAACATATTTTCTTAATATATATATTTATACACATAAACAAAATATAGAAAAAAATACTTATGATAACCAGTCCTCATTTCTACAATAATCATGTGCTCATAGCTGGAATTTATTAACATATTCTTCTACTTCCCATTCTGTATTCCCTTTGCCTTCCACAAGAATGTCAGCTGGTGATGGTTCTTTACACAAAGGCTCTGGGCCATTTATAATATTACTTAGACTCAATTATTGTAACATCCCATTGACCTTAATCACAGGGCATGATACTGGTAGAGCCAACCTGAGGGATCATCTGTATTCTAGACATACTCTAGACATACTCTACCTTACCTCTGTTGTGGAGTAGTAGTCCAATTCACCTCACTGGTTTGGAGAAATCACCCCAGCCAAGACTATAACTCCCTTCTTAGACTGTTGATTTAGATGCATGAGGAGCCCAAAGTATCCTGGTGGCATTCTCAGCTTTGGGTTTAATGGAATCACTGCTGTGTGTACTGGTGAAAGCATTCTGTTCTCTGGAACTAAGACCTTTAAGCCAACAGTGCATAAAGTTGCAGGAAGAAGAAGCAAAAAATTTGTTAGTGGGTCACCAAGGATAATAGTGAGTGGTGCCAATAATCCACCCTGGCCCTAAAAATTAATAGGCTTTCCGCAATCAAGTACATTCATTCTATCCCAGTAGTCCCCAAAGTCCTAATGTGTTCCAACATGAACTCAAAAGTCAAAATTCCATATAAACCAGATATGGATGAGATTCAAACCATGATGCATTCTGAGGAAAATTCCTCTTTAGCTGTGAGCCCATGACTTAACAAGTTACTTGTCCCCCAAATACAATAATGGGACAGGCATAGGATAGATATTCCTATATTACAAGGGAGAGTTAGCCAAGAAGAAAGGGGTAACTATTCTCAAGTAAGGCCAACAGGGAAAACATTAAAGCTGGAGAATAATATCTCCATGGGGGTAGGGTTGGACCCTCAAGGCCCCAGGCAGCTCCACCTCTATTACTTTGCTGGGCTTGGTACCCCCAGCACATATTAAGGGCTGGAGTCTTGCGCCTATAGCTTTTCCAGTTTGGAGTTGCATGCTGATGGCCCTACAATTTGGTGTCTTGAGAGAAGCCCTACTCTCAGGGATACACTAGGCATTGCCTGACTGGGGACTCTCTGCCATGGTGTGTTAGTCTCTTTTTATATGTCTGATAAAGTGGAGACTTGGCAATTTACAAAAGAAAAAGGTTTAGTTGGACTCACAGTTCCACATGGCTGGGGAGGCCTCACAATCATGGCAGAAGGTGAAAAACATGTCTTCCATGGTGGCAGACAAGAGAAGAGTGTGAACCAAGTGAAAGGGATTTTCACTTATAAAACCATCAGATCTTGTGAGACTTATTCACTACCATGAGAACAGTATGGAGGAAACTGCCCCCATGGTTCAATTATCTCCCACTGGGTCCCTCCTACAACACAAGGAAATTATGGGAGCTACAATTCAAGATGAGATTTGGGTGGGGACACAACCAAACCACATCATTTCACACTTCAAATATTATGTCCTCTCATTTTGAAACCAATCATGCCTTCCCAACATCCCCCAATGTCTTAATTCATTTCGGCATTAACTCGAAAGTCCACAGTCCAAAGTATCATCTGAGACAAGGCAAGTCCCTTCTGCCTATGAACCTGTAAAATCAAAAGCAAATTAGTTGCTTCCTAGATACAATGGGGATATAGGCACTGGGTAAATACAGCCATTTTAAATGGGAGAAATTGGCCAAAACAAAGGGGTTACAGGCTCCATGCAAGTTCAAAATCCAGCAGGGCAGTCAAATCTTAAAGTTCCAAAATGATCTTTGATTTCATCTCACAACCAGTCACACTGATGCAAGAAGTGAGTTACCATGGTACTGAGCAGCTCTGCCCTGTTGCTTTGTAGGGTACAGCCTCCCTCCTGGCTGCTTTCATGGGCTGGCATCAAGTGTCTGTGGCTTTTCCAGGCACACGGTGCAATCTGACTGTGCATCTGACATTCTGGGCTCTGGAGGACAGTGGCCCTTTTCTCACAGCTCCACTAGGCAGTGCCCCAGTGAAGACTCTGTGTGGGGCCACCCACCCCACATTTCCTTTTCTCACTACCCTAGCAGTGGTTCTACATGAGTGCCCCGCCCATGCAGCAAACTTCTGCCTAGACATCCAGGTGTTTCCACACTTCTGAAATCTAGTTTCCCATACCTGAATTCTTGACTTCTGTGCACCCGCAGGTTCAACACCATGTGGGTGCTGCCAAGGCTTGAGACTTGGAGCTTCTGAAGCCATGGCTGAGACCTGTACCTTGTCCCTTTTTAGTGGCTGGGATGCAGGGCACTAAGTCCCTAGACTGCACATAGCAAAGACACCCTGGGCCAGGCCCACAAAACCATTTTTTTCTTTGCAGACCTCCAGGTCTGTGATGGGTGGGGCTGCTACAAAAGTCTCTGACAGGCCCTGGAGACATTTTTTCATTGTCTTTGTGATTATTTTTTGGCTTCTCATTGATTATGCAAATTTCTGCAGCCAGCTTGAATTTCTCTTCTGAAAATGGTATTTTCTTTTCTGTTGGATTATCAGGCTGCAAATTTTTCAAACTTTTATGCTCTGCTTCCCTTATAGAACTGAATGCCTTTTAAAGCACCCAAGTCACATCTTGAGTGTTTTACTGGTTAGACATTTCTTCTACCAGGTAGCCTAAAGCATCTCTCTCAAGTTCAAAGTTCCACAAATCTCTAAGCCAGAGGCAAAATACTGCCAATCTTTTTATTAAAACATAATAAGAGTCACCTTTGCTCCATTTCCCAACAAGTTCTACATCTCCATATGAGACCACCCCAGCCTGGGTTTCATTGTCCATATCATTAACAGAATTTTGGTTAAAGTCATTCAACAAGTCTCTAGGAAGTTTCAAACTGTCCTGCATTTTCCTATCTTCGTCTGAGCCCTCCAAACTGTTCCAGTTACTGTCCGTTACCCAGTTCCGAAGTCACTTCCACACTTTCAGGTATCTTTATAGCAGTGCCCCACTCTACTGGTACCAGTTTACTGTATTAGTCTTTTTTCACACTGCTGATACAGACATACCGGAGACTGGAGAATTGAAAAAAGAAAGAAATGTAATGGACACACAGTTCTACATGGCTAGGGAGGTCTCACAGTCACAGAGGAAGGTGAAAGGCACATCTCACATGGCTGCAGACAAGCGTGAGAACAAAGTGAAAGAGGTTTCCCTTTATAAAGCCATCAGATCTCATGAAACTTACTACTGCAAGAACAGTGTGGGGGAAACCGTCCCCATGATTCAATTATCTCCCACTGTGTCTCTTCCACAACATGAAGGAATCATGGGAGCTATAATTCAAGAAGAGATTTGGGTGGGGACACAATGAAACCATATCACATGGTGTTAGTCTTACAGAGCTATAGTTGGGGTTGTCTGTGGTGAGTCTGCCCCTGTGAGAAAAATGTGACTAGGTCCCCAGGATTTCTGTGACATTATTTTAACTCTAGGTGAAGTCCACCATGGTCTTACTTCACTCACTCTGTGTGCCTCCAGAATCAATACCCTACAGCCAAGGTTACAGCTTATACCTGCCAGAGTGGTGGATCAAAGCACCCCTGGGCCCACTTGAGCCATTACTGGGGTGGCTGAAAAGCATCATGCTGGAATGTGGGTAACAGAGTCCTTAGATACTCCTGGGCAGTGAGTCTGTTGTGGGGGAGCACTCTTGGTCTATCC
The DNA here is from genome assembly GCA_028533165.1 of Leontopithecus rosalia. Taxonomy (NCBI): domain Eukaryota; kingdom Metazoa; phylum Chordata; class Mammalia; order Primates; family Cebidae; genus Leontopithecus; species Leontopithecus rosalia. The sequence goes on along the minus strand of CM052649.1, from coordinate 21,077,654 downwards.
CTGGAAACAATCTTATTCTCCTAGAGCTCTGGGCTTGTGATGGCACAGGAAGTCTTCGAGTGCCCTGAAATGCCTTCTGAGTCTTTCATTCATTCAGTGTTTTGATGAATATCACCTGGCCCCCTTCTGTCCATGGTAACCTCGTTAGCAAAGGGGAGCTTGGCCACACCCTTAGGTTAATCTCATAAACACAATTTTTATTCTTTATGTGGTCAGTCTGAAAATACTAAAAAATTTTACTTTCTGCTTTCCTTTTAAGTTCTGTCTTTAAATCATTCTCTCCTTTCTCATTTTACTTCAGATGGGTTAAAGAAGCCATGTAGCATCCCAAATGCTGTGGTGCTTAGATATTTCTTATGCTGAATATCTTAGGTCATTGCTTTTAAATTCTACTTTCCACAAAGTCCTAGGACATGAACATAACTCTGCCACGTTATTTGCAACTGTATGACAAGGGTTACCTTTATTCTGGTTTCTAATACCTTGTTCTTAACTTCCATCTGAGACTACATAAAAACAGCTTTTGCTGTTCATATTTCTATGAACATTACAATTACAACCACTTTAAAACTCTCTTAGAAGTTTCAGACTCAACCTACATTTCTTTTCTTCTTAGCCCTCACCAGAATTTCCCTTACTACTGTCTTCATGGTGATCTAGACTTTTTCTAGCTTGCTCCTCTAAATTCTTCCAGTCTCCTTCCATTGCCCAGTTTCAAAGTCACTTTCACATTTTTGGATATTTGTTATAGCAACAACTCCACTTGGCATCAATTTTTCTGATTAATTAGTCTGTTTTGTGCAGCTATAGCAGAATATCAAAGACAAGGAAATTTATCATGAAGAGAAATTTGTTTGACCTATAGTTATGGAGATGGGAAGTCCAACATTGAGGAGGGGCATCCAGTAAGGGCCTTCTTCCTGCATTATTCCATGGGAGAATGTAGAAGACAAGAGAGAACATACTTTAGTATATTTAGAATTCTGAAATAAGAATTAGAAAATATTATTTTCCTAATTCTGTTTTATCTTCAGATCATAATGCAGTGTATATATGCAAAGCAAAAACAAAAATAAACTGATTTGCTAAACAAAATCTATTTCTTTTTTGTCATATGCATCAGTTCTGAGAGAGGTTAATGTTATTCTTCAAAGAAATTTACATTAACTCTCCTCTGACTTGCATTCCATAAATTGGCTAAGTCTTCTTGTCTATGTAATTTTTAAAAAAGTAATTCTGCTTACTTTGGGTTGTATTCTCTAAAGTAGAAACAGTGGGGTACATTAGAAAACTCAACATCTGCTGTACCTCCAATTTAATGTTGAAAATGATTCTGAAGATCATAACCAGCTACCAGGTCACCCATTTATAGAACTGTGTGTATTGTATTTCTGTCTTTTCTGTGTAAAGGTTTATGTGAGTACTATAAATAATTAATAAACATTTATTTTGAACTTAATGATAGACCAGGTTCTGGGTGTATAAATATAAATATGATAGGGCTGTTGGTGTAAAACTGTTTTACTACAGTAAGAAAAAACATGTACTCGGTTTTAAAAACTCCAAATATTCTAGTGTGATGGGATTATAGAGCAGTGAACAAATTGCGTCTGCTTGAGATCAGAAATGAAAGCATTCACACAAGTGACATGGACCTGGATGTCAATGGTGAGGCAAATGTCCTCCAGGTAGCAGGAACACCTGTTCAAGAGCACAGAGGCATAAAAGAGCCTCATCATAAACAGTAAATAAGTATGAGTAGTCACAGCATGGGGTCTCTGGGATCACCATTGTAATCTAATCTGCAAGGAATATTTGAAATCTATTCATGTCATGCTATTCATATCATGTCAGTGAGTTTAGATGATTTTTTAAAAATAGGGATAGAAACCCATTAGAGGTTTGTTTTTGTTTTGTTTTGTTTATTTCCATTTTATTTTTGTAATAAACGAAAGTAATAGGGTCAATCTTGTGTGTTGGCTCAAAGAATCTAATATTCCTATGTTAAAGAGACTGAAGGAGAAAGCAGACAGCATGCATTTCACCTTTCCAATTGTGAGAAGGTGAGGACCCCAACCTGTTAAGACAATGTCAGAGTGATAGAAAGCAATAGCATATGCAATTACTGGAATATTCCTATACATCTGGAAAATTTAAAAATATTTTCTAGAGGCCATACATTAAATATAATCCACTTATATGTATCTATTATCTATGTCTTCCTAGCAAGTTTATCTAATTCTCCCAATGTAACTAATACATAGAATACAAAACTGTCATGCTAGAAGTAGCATTTTACAAAATAAATAATTATGTAACATACTTTTTTTTTTATCGTACATTGAAAGTAGCATCTGGTGCATGGTATATACAAGTAAATACTTATTGGTTGAGAGAAGACATGAATGAATTAAGAAAAATGATTGAAATAAGACATGAATGAGTTAACATACAATTTACTACTTACACTGAAATTGTGAGTAATTGTGAGTAGTAAAGATAGCGGGGCACGCTTACCTTGCTACCATTTTGTGTGAATGTCTTTAAGTACCAATGAGAATGATTTTAACATCACTGGCCTTCAAGTATTGGATTGTAAAGTGGAAACACTGCACCAGGTGATTCTTAAAATTTACCCCAAGACTTGATATTGTGAGTCTTAATTAAATCAAATAATTAAAGGATAATTATTACATGACACATCAAAGAGCAGAAGCAAGCCCTCTATAGTTATATGCTGAAATTAAACTGGCTTGCCTGGTCTGGGTTCCAGAACCCATATACTCATTGTATAGAAATTCAGAAGAATAAACAATAAAAACCACATAATTTTAGCAAACACAACTAAAGGATAATAGTTTTTAAGGTATACATAGCACACATGCACACATAGATATGAACACGTTTACACAAAAGAAAACCACTTAATCACATAAAAATAAAACCAAATAAAAATGAGTTTGTAAATTAACCTCTCAGTAGATAGACATAGATATAATACATTAAAAAAGGGTTAAGGAAGACTGTGGCTTGTACAGACACACACACACACACACACACACACACACACACACACACACACAAAATGACCAAAAACCATATGATGTTAAAGTTCACACATAAAATAAAAAATACAAATAGGAAGGATGTGGGCTGGTGAGAATGATAAAAAATATATCCCGTAGAGAAGAATGTAAAGAAATACAATTTCTAGTAGTCGCCTTGATAATACAGCTTGATATGTTGAATCCATATGCTTCTTGTTTCAGCTACGGCAATAGTAAGAATTCCCTGATAGCAGAATTATTTGTAATAGGGAAAATAAACAAAGTCCTCTTAACAAAGTGTCTGCTCAAAGAAAATTGTTTAAAAATTGTGAGAGAGATTTTTATGTGCTTTTATAAAATGGCTGTTCGATATATTTAATGAATAAAGTAAGGTTCAAGAAATTACACTGAAAAACAACAAAATTCTAATCAGAGATGTAAATACTATGTAACTAAAATAGTCATTACAAATTATAAAGTACTACTTGCTTTGTTACATTCTCAATATATTTTTATTTTAGTTAAGCTTTCATGTACTTTTAAATTAATGCAATTGCATCCTACAATAAGCATAAGTTATGTCCAAGTATAGTAAGGTTCAATTTTGTATTGGGGGAAAATGGATGTATAGTTATTTCTCTTTCATTTTAATAGATATTGAAATAAGGTTAGTGGGTAAGTATTCTAGATAGATAGAGATAATGAGATAAATATAAGTCAATATAAAAGGGGTAGTTAAACCCTGCAGTAGTCCTAACAGTGGCTTAAAAAGTCATACATGACCATTTTCTCTGCAACCTCCATCTGATTTTTGATCCACAGTGAAGGTGGCTCTGATTTTCCTGAGTTTCCTTCAACACTTCCAGGACCTCTTTTACCCAGAGCTGCCTCTGCATGTAACTAAAACTCATAGGAGCAGTGAGTAGAAGGGTGGTGTATTAGTCAGGGTTCTCTACAGGAACAGAACTAAAGCATTGATGTATGTATGAAAGGGAGTTTATTAAGGAGTATTGATTCACAAGATGGCAAGGTGAAGTCTCACAACAGGCCATCTGCCAGATGAAGAGCAAGGAAGCCAGTTCAAATCTCAAAACCTCAAATGTAAGGAAGCTGACAGTGTGGGCCCAAGAGCCCCTGACAAACCAGTGGTGTATGTCCTAGTGTCCAAAAGCTGAAGAGCTTGGAGTCTGACATTTGGGGGCAGGAAGCATCTAGCACAGGAGAAAGATGAAGGTCAGAAGATTCAGCAAGTTGGCTTCCTCCACCTTCTTCTGCCTGCTTTATCCCAGCCACACTGGCAGCTGATGAGATGGTGCCCACCCAGATTAAGGGTAGGTCTGCCTTTCCCAGTCCACTGACTCAAATGTTAATCTCCTTTGGCAACACCCTCACAGACACACCTAGCAAAAATACTTTGCATCTTTCAATACAATCAAGTTGACACACAATATTAACCATCACAAGTCCACCTCTTGTCAACTTGAACCCATACACATCTCTGAAGTTATACATAATCTCCAAATAAAGACAATAATAAGGTCATAATTATGCCTAACATAATACAGTTATTCCTCCTATAACCTGAAGCACACTAATCCTTAACCCGAATGCTATTACATAAAGTTAACAACACTTAAATGCTGATATGAAGTCAATAAATCTTGTGTCACATGATAAAGAAAAAAGAAAGGAAATAGAATGAAGATACTTTTCTTAGTACAAGTGTAACATGCACAAACATATTCTTAAGGAAAAAGTATTGATGTCAATTGCAGTCCTCATTTCTGCAACTGGTCACATGATCGAAGCTCGTATGGGTGATGACTTTCTTCCACTACTTGCAATTCTGTATTTTCTTTTTCTTAAGCAAGCACCTCAGCAGGTCATGGTTTATTATGTGGTGGAGTGACCCAAACTTTTATTCCTGAAGGGTCTGGGCCATTTATATCTGCCTGGATTGTAGTTTCCCATTGATCTTATTCACAGGGCATGTTAATACTAGGAGATGCCCTAAGATATCTCCTGTATTCCACACATACTCTTCCTTACCTCCATTGTGGAGTAGTACATTGATTTCATCTTGATAATGTGGGTGAATCACCCCAGCCAACACTGTAACTCCATTCTTACCCTGTTAACTTAGAGTTTGGAGGAGCCCAAAGTGGCCAGGTGGCAATCTCAACTTCCAGTTTAATGGAGTTGTTATTGTATCTCCTGGTGTCAGCATTCTTCCCTCTGGAACTAAGGCCTCTAGGCCAGCAGAATGTAATGTGGCAGAAACAGGCAGCAAGAATTTTACTAGCGGATCACTAAGGGTGATGGTGAGTGGTACCATGTCCACCCTTTGATTCCTGTACTGGTGAATACTGGCTGTGGGAGAAATAGTACCATATATTAAACACTGATTCAGAACATACACAGCCTTCTGGAGAACTGATTGTACTGAAGGCAGAACCAGATGAAGTAATCAGATCGTGTGAGTGGTTTCCCTACACTGTTCTTGTGATAGTGAGTGCATTTTCATGAGATGTGATGGTTTTATAAGGGGCTTTTTTTCCTCTGCTCAGCACTTCTCCTTCCTGCTATCCATGAAGAAGTTTATTTCTTCCCCTTCACCTTCCACCCTGATTGTAAGTTTCCTGAGGCCTTCCCAGCCATACTGAACTATGAGTCAATTAAACTTCTTTTCTTTATAAATTACCCAGCCTCAGGTATTTCTTCATAGCAGTATGAGAACAGACTAATACAGGTGGTTAAGGGAAACTGAGCAGGCAGACTATGGAGATGTAGCTCAAAGTACACAAAATTTCACCTAGGAAATATAATTTTTTTTTGAGACCGAGTCTTGCTCTGTCACCCAGGCTGGAGTTCAGTGGCGCCATCTTGGCTTATTGCAACCTCATCCTGAGTTTAAGTGATTCTCTAGCCTCAGCTTCCCCAGTAGCTGGGATTACAGGCACACATCACCACACCCGGCTTTTTTTTGTATTTTTAATAGAGATGGGGTTTCACCGTGTTAGCCAGCCTGGTCTTGATCTCCAGACCTTGTGATCTGCTTGCCTTGGCTTCTTTGGTGAGGATAAATAAATTCTGAACATCTAACACACAACATGGTGACTCCAGCTAATAGCAATGCATTGTATTCTTGAAAATTGCTAAGAGAGTAGATTTTAAGTGTTCTCACTACATAAACTGATACGTATGTAAGGAAATGCTTAAGTTAATTAGCTCCATTTCATCATTCTACAATGTATACATATTTCAAAACATGGTCTACACAAGCAATACATACAGTATTGTCAATTACAAAATAAATAGATAGGGTGAAAAAAGTCCAAAAAAATTATTCAGGTCTCTACATAAATGAGATTTTACAAAATTGTTTTTCCTGATTACCGTATGAAAATCTCTCACCTTGAATCTGTTTCTCCTCCCATTCCCCTCTAGATAGGGCATTTATTTCAGGACTTGACCTCCCAATTTTATTCATACTGTTTTCATGGCACCTTGGACAGTGCCTGGCACTTCATATACTCATTAATTTGAGAGGAGTAATTAGAAACTATTAAACCATTCTGTGCATTTGTGTTTGTGTAAATGTATTGTCTGACCATACAAGATGTTATATGTATGATTTCTCAAAATTGAATCTACAAAGTGAAACACTGCTTTATATTAGTGTTTTCAACATAAATTGGACAAAAGAACATTGACTTGAATTTAAGTTAATTCTTCTAGGTAATTTTTCCCTCTTTAATGAGTTTATCAGAATTTTATTATGATATGAATGTTTGCTTGCAAAATAGTGAGATCACATTATGTTATGACTATAATTTTATGACATAGAAATACAGAATGTTTTACTAAATTATTAATTTCCATATATAGTTTCACATGTCCATATCTGTGTACTAAAATGGTATGCTATGAACTGACTTGAATCCTCCTCAATTCATATGTAGACTCCCTAACCATGAATGTGACTGTATTTGGAGATAGACCTTTTCAGGAGGTAAATAAGGTTAAATGAAGTCATAAGGGTGGGTCCCAATCCAATAGAACTGGTGGACCTATTTAAAAAAAGGAAGACACAGCAGAGAGCTCCTCCCCGTCTCTTTCCCTCCCTCTCCCTTTCCCCACCTCCCCATCTCTGTATCCACCTCCCCCTCCCCGCACTTCCCCCTCCACCTCCTCCTCCCTCCCTCTCCCTCTCCCTCTCTCCCTCTTTCCTTCTCCCTCTCCCTCTCCCCCTCCCCCTCCCTTCTCCCTCTCCCTATTCCTCTCCCGCTCTCTCTCTCTCTCTCTCTCTCTCTCTCTCTCTCTCTGTCTCTCTCTGTCTCTCTTTCTCTATGTGAGCACAGAGGAAAGGGCATGGAAGAACATAGTGAGAAGCCAGGAAGAGAGGTCTCGTCAGAAACCCAATTTTTCTGCCTTTAATCTGAAACTTTTTGTGTCCAAAACTGTGAGAATGGAGATTTCTGTTGTTTAAGAAACTCAGCCTGTGCTGTTTTGTTATTGCAGCCTCAGCTGACCAATACAATATCCAAATCACATCTCATATGATCTCTAACTCACAGTCATTTAAATGTTAGTGATCACTTATTTAGTTGCAGTTTGTATCAAGTGGGTATCTCCTGATACCTAGTCGTCAGACTTCTGTCATACTAAATGGTCAATTTCTCTGTTCTTTGCTTTATCATAGTTTTATAAATATTTATTCAATTTGAGTGACTGTTTAAGATACAGAATTTAGCTATTACTAAAAAATAACTTTTAGTGCTGGCTTTAACTGTTACTAAAAATACACTAATCTATTCCTGATCAAAACAGTGTTGGAAACTTGAAGTGACTTGTTACTCTCCATTGCAAATTCTGCCCTCTGGCTCTGACCACTTATACAAGAGTGTTTTCTCTATGAGCTACATTCTCTCTCTGCATTTCACCATTTAAAGTGGTGATACTGTCACCCCCTGGACTCGAGTGATAAGAGAATAAATTTCAAGCTGACTGCTACATACAAGACTACTTCAGATTCTGTGCAAATCATTGACCGTATTATTTCCTGTGGCACATTAAACATGCCCCAACCAGAACCTCCTGCTCTTTCCTCCTGGGTATTTAGTGTTTAATAGTGTCAGGAACAGCTGGTGTGCTATCCAAGCACTGAAAAAGGTAGTCCTTGGAGATTTTCATGCTCCAGGAAATTGATTGAGGCTTCTTAATGGAAAGAATATGAAATCTGTGTCTTTTGCATGAGTTTGGTGACAGTCATGAAGCAGCTGACAAAATAAGTTGGTATAGTGGTGTATAATTGCATTCTTGTAAACACCCAGAGAGGCAAACCTCAAGAACCTTTGAAGAATTTACACTGGAATCTGCTCTTTCTTTAAAGAAGAATTAACCTATACTGCAATTCAGTGGACAATCATTTTTAATTCTGTAGATAAAACTGAAGAAATATAATAGGAATGCAGTTATTCTTGCTATCCAGTGATCCTTTTACGTAGCACAAAGTGGGATTATATGAAAAAAATATTTGCCACTTTGATGCATTAATGAAGCATTTTCCAATTCACTCTTTTAATATTTGAGCTTTAAATATTATTAACATAAATAATTTTTTTGTTGTTTTGAGATGGAGTCTTCCTTTGTCACCAGGCTGGAGTGCAGTGGCATGATCTCGGCTCACTGCAACCTCCACCTCCTGGATTCAAGAGCTTCTCATGCCTCACCCTCCCCAGTAGCTAGGATTACAGGCATGTGTCACCACACCCAGCTAATTTTTTGTATTTTTAGAGATGGGGTTTCACCATTTTGGCCTGGATGGTCTCGATCTCCTGACCTAATGATCTGCCCACCTCAGCCTCCCAAAGTGCTGGGATTACAAGTGTAGGCCACCATGCCCAGCCACATAAATAATTTAATATACCTATTGGAAGAAAATATTTGTTCGGCATAGCAGAGGCTCATGTAAAGAAAATGTAAAAACAAAACAAAGCAACAGAACAATAAATGTAAAAAAGATACGTGTTCATCTTTGTTTTCCTCATTGTACATTGCAATATGGTGTTGGCTTGTCAAATTTTATAGATGTTGTCACTAAGTATTTCTTATTTCTCTCATATTTTTATTTCCTATTTGTAACTAATTATAATACTTTTGTTCTCTTTAAATATATCCAATGTGTAGAACAATTTATAGTTTTTCAACTGCAATATTTTTATCTAGAGTTAGGGCAGTAATGAATGTTTGTAGACTTGCCTGTGTAACACATGCATAGTGGAGGGACAGCAGACATCCAGATGAAGAATTTGGGAAAAAAATGCTGTTGATACCAGAGGACTTTACTCTTAATAAACTGTTTATTTCTATAGCATTAACAAAAGGTAGTTTTACTGAATCTTTAATACATGTACCCAATGTTACACAGAAATAAACATGGGGCCAGGCACGGTGGCTCACCCCTGTAATCCTAGCACTTTGGGAGGCAGAGGCAGGCGGATGAGGAGTTCAAGAGATTGAGACCATCCTGGCCAACATAGTGAAACCCTGTCTCTACTAAAATACAAAAATTAGCTGGGCATGGCGGCACATGCCTGTAGTCCCAGCTACTTGGGAGGCTGAGGCAGAACTGCTTGAAGCTGGGAGGCGGAGGTTGCAGTAGGCCAAAATTGTGCCACTGCACTCCAGCCTGGTGCCTGGCAAAAGAGGGAGACTCTGTCTCAAGAAAAATAAATAAATAAAATAAGAAAAAGAAATAAACATTGGTCAGATTATGATTAATGAGAGTGATGATGTTGATGATGATGATGACGGATAATATTAGCCTTCACTCCTGACTGCCTAATAACGTTTTCCTACATTCCCTCTAAAAGTTCCCTGTAAAAGTTTCTTTTCCTGGGAAAGGCTACTGTTACATATTTTTCATCTGCTAAGTCTTGGCATTGAATGTCTATAGAAAGATATCATTTTGCACTCTTGTCACAACCTTAACATTTTATTAAAGGAAAATGGTAGGCTGGGTGCAGTGGCTCACACCGGTAATCGTATCACTTTGGGAGGCTGAGGTGGGTGGATCACGAGGTTAGGAGTTTGATACCAGCCTGGCGAAGATGGTGAAACCCCATCTCTACTAAAAATACAAAAATTAGCCAGGTGCAGTGCTGCGTGCCTGTAATCCCAGCTACTCCAGAGGCTGAGGCAGGAGAATCACTTGAATCCGGGAGGCAGAGGTTGTAGTGAGCTGAGATCATGCCACTGCACTCTAGCCTGGGTGACAGAGCAAGAGTCCATCTAGAAAGAAAGAAAGAGAGAGAGAAAGAGAGAAAGACAGAGAGAAAGAGAGAGAGAGAAATGGTAGAAGAGAAAAAACAATTCATTTCTTTAGCTTCTATAGTCATTTATGAAGATATGGTTTGTTCCAAATTTGTACTCTTTGAGAAAAGGCTGAATGAGTAATTGAATGAAAGGGAACTATCCTATTTTCCCCAAACAGAACAATTACTTTGAATGCCTCCAACAGATTAAGGGAGTTTCCCTCACTGTATAACTTTGGATGTACATGTGTATGTGTATATACATTTGATTATTGTATTTGCTACAATTTGGGTACTTTTGATTTCACTTTATTCTGAACTCAGAATCATAATATTGAACAGGGCATTAGGAAGAGATACTCACTCTAAACGTTTTTAGAGACTGATTTTAATGTGCTTATGAACAGATAAGGAAAATACAGAGAAAACCTCCCTTCAACTTCTTTTAGCACAGAAAAATATATACCTGGGTCAAAAAAATATATATAGGAAAGCTGCATATCATTCGGATTGTTTGTAGTGTTTTCCTATGTAACTGAATCTTTAGGTTAATTCAATCTTGAGGCAAAGAAGTGCTCCTGTAGCTATTTTGCAATTATTTGTGGTTTCTCAATTTCTCAAATTTTCCTTTTCTAATTAAAGGCGTCCTAATGCTAGTAGGTAGCTGTTAATTTTTAAATTGCAATTGCAAATTACTCAACAACCTCTAACGTTCAGTACACTCTAAACCTTTTAGCCTCTTCATTGATAAGTTAATTATAAAATTAAAGCATCAATAGTAGGCAGATGAGCTAATATAAGTGGTGTCCATGCTTTCTTTGGCATGCCAATCAATAAAGGTATCATGATGACTTTCAGTTCGATGATCTAGCTACTGAAAATGGGCACTGCTTTAAAAATACATATTTAAAGTTGTCATTTACACTAACAGCTACTTCCTTGCCCAACGTTTTGGTTATAATGGTTAAACTATCCTCAGTGACATCATGTACTCATGGCATGCTTGACGCAAGCCAAATTCCAAAGGAAAATCAAGTCCAGCAGATAGGAGACATGACTTTGAACGTGGTAAAACAAAAATGCTAAAGTGATTTTGTCTTATTTTCCAGGAGCATATGTACTCCAGGTCAAAGCCACAGACGCCGATGACCCGACCTATGGAAACAGTGCCAGAGTCGTTTACAGCATTCTTCAGGGACAACCTTATTTCTCCATTGATCCCAAGACAGGTAAATTTTTTATTAGAAGCAACATTATTACCAGCCCTTCAAATATTTAAACTTTAATTAAATCTTGGCATGGGGAGTTGCATATTCTAATATAGCCATAAAGATTCAGTGCAATGCATGTTAAGCAAAGAAACAGGGTCTTACCTTGCTGCTGAAGAATGATTTTCCTTTAAGTGATCTTTGTTTAAAATAAACCTTTTAACGTCTTTATAAAGTTCAAATTTGTTAGGTAGGCAGCCATTGTTTGTCTTATTTAAAATTTTCAAAAGTCTACTTTAAAAAAAATTCTTCCAGCTATAATAGCTTTTCATTTCAAAATTATTGGATGGGTTCAATTATATTTAGTTTTAAGCCTTAACAATACATGGTAAGATCCTGGAGCTTCTATTGATATATATATGAGTTATGAATGCTTGATTTAGATTAATAGAGACTTATGCTTATAATGGAAGAAAGGAGAGACTTGACAAACTTGCAATACCAAGATCATTGGTTCTTTTTGCCCTGTGTCTACAAATCCAGTCCTATTTTTAATTAAAAAAGTGGCAGTTTTCAAATCCAAATATGATATGAGTAGCATAAGAAGGGCAGGAGGCTATGCACATGGAATATTTTGCCTTTCCTCTTAAATAAGCGGTCTCTCTATTTCTAAACAATCAATTTCTGGATGCCGAATACTTTACTAAGGAGGCTTAGCCACCTTGATCAGTTATCAAAGTAGGCTTTCCATGTCACAGTTGGAGCAGATACCCCACAATGATGGTTATTTTGACAGTTCTTATGTACTACATTAGATCATATAGCAAACTGAATTTAATGTGATGTATCATGTGAACCTAAAATAATGAAGAATTGTTCTCATACTAAACTAAGCTACATTTTAAATTTGTGAATTAATTTTTACATATCAACACCCATTTGAAAAGTATACATTTCAGATACTACATATTCAAATAAGTTAAACATTTTTAAATTGATACTACCTAAGAAGTTTGTGTTAAAATCCTATACCAATTAGATATGTTAATTAATAATTATGTATAATAATGTTGCCTAGAAACATAATGTCTGTTAATGTTACTTAACAAAAGTGGACCTGCAAAATCTGTAAAACTTTCTATCAACCGAGCCTCCCATTGTCTCTTAATTTCTTATCGTCTTCATTAAGCCAAAAAAGGGGCAGAAGTCATCATAACTTTAAAGTACTAAAGCAGGGAATCACTCCCTTATGTAAACCGGAAGAAAGGGTAGAGTGTAATAAGGACAGCATCAGTCCTTTGAGTTACCCATTAAGAAGGAAGTATCAGTGCTGAAGAGAATCTGGACTGGTTTAGGACGAAGAAGCTCCTCTGATTTGGATGGAGTTTTAGAGAACAAAGGCCAGTCTGTCAAATGTTAAAAGTGAGTGCATGATGGAAAAATTACACCTTGCCATACAAGAGATTTTTCAAGAAATATGGCAGTAAAGTTAGGAAAATGTTTAACAATATCATCTAAAAAGAAGTTTTGTGGCTATTTTTTAGCTGTGAAAAAAATCACATACATATTTGTAGAAAAGGGGGGTAAATTGGGAAAAAAAAAGAGGTTGAGGAAATTGTTCAATGAAGTTTATAATGCACAGTGTTCCAGAGGAATTAAGGAGGTTTGGACAATAGGCAGAATATATAAAAACAATAAAGGAAAATTATATAAAATGTTTCATTTTATCAGATGGGGCCACTACGGGTTATTTTTTCTTTGTCTTATATAATTATGTATCTTTTCAAAGTTTGCTTTAATGGGTAATCTGACCAGAAATGGAAGTATGGACCATGGGGCCACTATGGGTTATTTTTTCTTTGTCTTATATAATTATGTATCTTTTCGAAGTTTGCTTTAATGGGTAATCTGACCAGAAATGGAAGTATGGACAATGCATGTCTTTTAGATCCCTTCAGCTAATGAAGAACGCTCCTCAGGGACAAGAGGAATAAAATAGTGAGAAAAGAGAGTGCCTAGAGATTAGTGAAGAAAGAGCATATTAAAGGTCGCTTACTTGATTACAATGATAAACTATAAAGTAGGTAAGTTTATATACTCAGAATAAGAGTGAGTATTCTCTCTTAGAGAGAGAATTAAGCATTTAACATTAAGGGTTCAATATTGGTAAAATAACTGTAGATAAAACCATATCTAACCTTTAAAAAGCAAGATGAGAATCAAAGAACCATAAATTTAAACGTGAATAATGAATTAAGAATGTAATTGTTATGGTCAAATAACTACCAAACAAATTTATGAGCCAAAAAATACACTTCCCTTGATTTCACTTGGCCGATGTCAACTTTGGATATATCCTAGTGTCTATAAAATTTTGTTTTACCACACAGTATGTGAATATGTAATGCAACACTTATAATTTTGTATTTATATTTTTATATGTTTATTATTTAGAACTAACAGTGAAACAATTCTGTTGTAAGCCATGTAATAGATTTTTGAAGCATTGATTTTCACTGGAGACAGAAGTCTTGATACTAACAATGCCTCAGACCACTAGGCAGGAAAAGAGTGGATGATGAAGCACTTCATTAAGAGAATGAAAACTAGTTCTTCATGCACAGAAACCATTAAGAAGACTTTTTGTCAAATTTATCACCTTGTGGTAGATAAGAATAAATCAAAAATCAAGGATAATTGCAATTTCTCAGAAATCATCTCCATTTGTTCCAGCCATATAGCTTCCCTTTATGATTTATTTGCAGTTATTAAATAAAATGCATGAAAACCCACTATTATCTGAAATTTTCCACGTTTGAGTGTAGAAAGCAGCTTAAAACAATTCTGAAAAGAAGACTCTCATCAAAACCTCTAGTACCTAAATATTTATGAAGAGATAAAGAGATAATTTTGTGTTTCATTTGAAATGAGAAAATAAAAAGATTTCTGCATTGATACTGCTGTTTTACAAACACTCCCGGCATCTCTCAGTGGATATGGCAAGTTTATTTCTAAACAATATAAATCAACATATTCTAAACAATATAAATTCATTTATTCCATGAACTAACCAAGAAATAATAGCTTTTAAAATCAGTGTATTTGACAATTTTTTATCTTAACCATGAAATCATTTACTCTGACTTAAAATCCAGATGCATTCATTTATATGCTTCAGATGATTAGTAAATGACATTTAAAACACACAAAATATAGCTACAACTATAAAACATTAAAGAATTATGTTTATTATACTTAACATCTGTTAAATAGTAAAATGTTTTTACATTAACATATTGTATTATTTTATTATACATATTATTTCAGTTAATGTTACAAAATATCAAAAAACATCGATAATCTATACAACGTTAAACAGGAACAAAAAATTATAATATTTAATTCAGTGATTAAAATCAGGGTGCTAAACATCTCAACAGTTTTGATAATAGAGTAACTCCATTTAAGAAA
The DNA here is from genome assembly GCA_028533165.1 of Leontopithecus rosalia. NCBI lineage: Eukaryota > Metazoa > Chordata > Mammalia > Primates > Cebidae > Leontopithecus > Leontopithecus rosalia. The sequence goes on along the minus strand of CM052649.1, from coordinate 21,062,612 downwards.
ACAAATATTAGTATAAATGATGAACTTTTGTGTCTTAATTTATTCTTAAAATTCTGTTAATGGATTTAAATTTTCCCTACGTGATTCTAAATAACTAATCTGAGTTCAGTAGTGCCATATTGCACATCATATGGTGATGATACACTGTATTTTTCTAAATTATCTGAGCTCTATTTGAGAATACATCATAATATTATTTTACCTCAATATCCTCTTGTTAATCTTTAAACTTGGTCGTTTCTGTCATGTTAAAATATACTCAACATAAAATTGACTATTTTAACCATTTTAAGTGTACAATTCAGTAGCAGTGTGTTTACATTTTTGTGCAACCATTACACCATCTATCCAAAACATTCCCCTCTACATCTCTTAATTTATGTGCATTGTCAAAAAAATGCATCCTTTATAAATATTTATTTTACATGTTTCTACATGTATTTATAAAATTCTTTTTAAGAAAACAGAGTGAGAATAGATTTGCATGAGATGCTTTAAAAATGTTTTATTCCCTGTTCTGATATTTCTTGTTGTGGGCTCCTGTTCTAAATTCTGCTTAGGGAGACATGATAAAGTTTGCTCACATGACTGATACTTTCCCAAGACTTTTGTCCTGAGTTTATCGACTTTTCATTCAGAGATAATAATCTTCAAGCCTTTCACCCAACGAAATCTCTTCCTATAGCGTGACTGATATTATTCTTGTATGTCTTCTAAAATGTGTTGGTGTTATAAAAGCTTCATATTGAAATTAAAGCCTGGACCAATAACTTTACATTTTGAGCTGACACTTATACTATACACATACTTATGCTTATGACTTGAACATTCTTTTAAAAAAATCAAATTTATTTTGTATGTTAAGTATAGAATATGATGTTATAAGAAATACACACACACACACACACACACTCTCACACACACACACACAGTGGAACTTACTATAGTAGAACAAATTAACATATCCATCATCTTATTTATTCTCCCCTCACATTCTGCCCCTCCTCATGGCAAAGAGTTATAATCTACTCATTTAGCAAAAATCCTAAATATGATACACTGTTACTAACTACAGTCCTCATGGTGCACATTAGATCTTTTAACTTGTTTATCTTGTATTTTTGCTATTTGTATCCTTTGATCTACATCTCCCCATTTTCTCTCCCCTACCCTGACCCTTATAATGTCTCTTTTATTCTTTACATTTTTGACCCTTTTTTTTTAGATTCCACATGTAAATAAGATCACACAATATTTTTATTGATGTGCCTGGCTTATTTCACTTAAAACACTATCTCTCAGGCCTATCCATGTTGTGGCAAATGACAGGATCTCCTTTTTTTAGGTTGGATAGTATTCCATTATACGTGTACAACACAGTTTCTTATTCTGTTTGTCCAGTGATGAACAACTACATTGCTTTCATATATTGACTACTGGGAATAATGCTGCAATAAACATGAAATGCAGATATCTTTATGAGGTGATAATTTCATTTCCCTTGAGTATAGATCCAGAAAAGGGATTTCTGGGTCACATGAGTATGGAACATTCTTTTTCATTGAGACAGAGTCTTGCTCTGTCACCCAACTTGAGTGCAGTGGAGCTGTCTTGGCTCACTGCAATCTCTGTCTCCCAGGTTCAAGCCGTTCTCCTTCCTCAGCCTCCCAAGTAGCTGGGATTACAGGCATGCAACACCACAGCCAGACAAAGTTTGTGTTTTTAGTAGAGATGGGGTTTCGTCATATTGCCCAGGATGCTGTCCATCTCCTGACCTCGTGATCTGCCCACTTCGGCCTCCCAAAGTGCTGGGATTACAGGCGTGAGCCACCACAACCATCCTGGAACATTCTTTTGATATTAATTCAGGATAAAATCTGGTAGAATGAGTGAAACACCTCAGTTGGTGTTGGTGAAAGAAATTATATCTTCCTCCTTTAAGGGCAAAAGAAAAGAGTTTTGTTCTTCATAATGAAGTCACTCTTTTAATACCTTTTGCCAGAATGAATAAGTTGACAGGAAGCATTAAGGCAAGAATTGATTATGGAATAGCAAAGGCAAGGAAATCAATAGAGGCTAATAAATATGAGGAAAGAAAACTGTGTAAAAGAAATAAACAATTCTTAAGATAAATCAGCACAAATTGTTACCTATTTTGTAATATTATAATTGTGTAATAAAATTCCATGCCCAGGAATTCACTGCAGGCAATCATTTTCTTGTATTGTGCATTGTCAGACTTCAAGAGAATTCTGGGTGAGTTCCATTTGCTTTATTTTAGAAATCATGAGATGAACACATCAGCAAAAAGAGCCAAAAATGTTTGGGCTTGAAAAGAAAAATATTCCAGAGGGATGTGATATATGCCTTTAGGAAGTTGTAGAGCTGTCATGTAGAAGAAGAACAAGATGTATTCTGTGCAGCTTGAGAGGAAAAGAGCTATCAATGCATAGTGTGAGTTACAGGAAGAAAGAATTCTGGCTCCATATATACTCATAGGTATAAAAAAGGCCTAGTGAGGTGGCTCAGGCCTGTAATCCCAGCACTTTGGGAGGCTGAGGTGGGTGGATCATGAGGTCAGGAGATTGAGACCACCCTGCTCACATGGTGAAACCCCATTTCTATTAACTATACAGAAAGTTAGCTGGGTATGGTGGTACATGCCTATAGTCCCAGCCATTCAGGAGGCTGACGCTGGAGAATCGCTTGAACCCAGGAGGCCTAGGTTGCAGTGAACCAAGATCATGCCACTGCACTCCAGCCTGGGTGACAGCGAGATCCCATCTCAAAAAATAATAAAAATAAAGTTAAGAATAATACCATAAATAAGAGTTATTTATTAAATAATAAATTAAAACTCATTAGATTGTGAGTTTCACATTACTGGATGGGTTAAAGCAGATGATAAGTAATGAACTGGTGGTGTTAGATTTGATTATGTCGTTTGTTGCACATTTGTCTGTAACATGTGACCTGACTGGTACTTTGCTGTTGGGAGACTGAGGTGAATCAAGTAGGTCGTCAGGTAGGTCCCTATCTATTACGGGGAGCTCATCAGATCCTCAGAAGTTTATATGTGGGTTTTCTAGTGTATAACTTTCTGATATGTAATGCTACTGTGGGACACCAGATATAAACTGATTGAAGGGATGAAATCTTTCAGAGGAAAGAACTCCTGGAGAAAGTGGCTCGTAAGTCCTGCAGGAGAGTTAAGGCATGTTACAGTTAAGAAGCTGGACAATATAGTTTCTACATTTCTTACTGAAGGTAACCTGATAACTCTTTTTGTCTTTTGCATACATTAGCAAAATATTTAAAAAACCATATGCCTAATCTATGCAATGATGAACACAACATTTGAATTAATATTATTCAAGAATGTACTAATATTTTTAAAAATCCATTTTAGATTTTAGGCCAATTTAAGACTAAAATGAAATGAAACTCAGTAACTTTTCATATAAACTAATGCCAAATCTGGTCTCTCAAAATTTTAATGTAACTGAGCTATGGAATTGAAAACAGAAACTTGCATTCTCACTGCTAAAGTTAAGTTTTGAGTACTATCATTACTCTTTTTATCCTTTAACTTATCAGCTATCTCTAACATACTTGTTTATTAAAATAGTAATTTTTAATGTTTCCTCTAAATCTTTATTAAAAACAGTTAACCATGACTTGGTCAACAATGCAGTCTGTGTTCGACTAGGAGAAATCTCTTTCATGGCTAATCAAAAACTTTTTCATGATACAATAGTTCTAATACCCCTAGGTGAATCCTTCTTTCACAAAATAAATAGCTATAGGGTAAAATAAACCATGAAATGGATTCTTCAGAGCATGGGTAGGAGAGGGGGAGAAAGTACAGGAAAAAAATGAAAAGAAAATCTATTTTTGGATTATGATTCACAGAGAGTAGAATAAAAAAGAAGAGAGTACAAAATAAAATTAAAGTGAACTAAAAAATGATGATACTTATAGGTGGAAAAGTAACATAGCTGTTTAAGAATAGGGAAACAGAAAAACAGACATACTCTTGAAGGGACGTCATTGTCTGGGGTAAACCCCAAGGTTCCTTGTTCCATGCTGAGGAAATCAAGGATGCAGACACACAAGGAGTAAGGCCAAGAACTGAGGTTTGGTGCCAGACGTGGTGACTCATGCCTGTAATCCCAGCATTTTGGGAGGCAGTGGCAGGGGGATCATGAGGTCAGGAGATCAAAACCATCCTGGCTAACATGGTGAAACCCCGTCACTACTAAAAATACAAAAAATTAGCCAGATGTGGTGGCATGGGCCTGTAGTCCTGGCTACTTGGGAGACTGAGACAGGAGAGTCACTTGAACCTGGGAGGCTAAAGACAGGGTTTGTGGTGAGCTGAGATTGCGCCACACTCCAGTCTGAGCAACAGAGGGAGACTCAGCCTCAAAAAAAAAAAAAAAAGGCAAAAGAAAGTGAGCAAAAGGCTCTTCTGCAGGGACAGGGGTCCTGAATGGCTTTCCACTGGTGTGAAATGCAACAGGTTTTATAGATAAGCTTGAGGAGGTGATGTCTGATTTACATAGGGCATGAAAAATTGGTCAGAATAGGTGTATTCTTTGCATAAGGCACAAAAAATGGGTTATGGCTAGGTGTGCCATTTGCATAGCATGTAAAAATCTGACCACCCCACCCTAATCTTTTATTAGGCAGATGGGTTCTACCTGGCCAGTGCCACCTTGCCTAGTTCTCTACTGTACATGTGGTGACAAAGAAAAGGGAAGACAGAGCCTTCATGTTGAACATGCGTGGCTCCCAGGTAGCCCTTTTCTATTGGCACAGCTGCCGGCATTCCCCCGAGCAAGCTTCCAGCTTGCTTAGCTCTGTCTGCAGTTCAGTTTTTCAGGCTGCTCCTTCTGAGGAAATGATGTGGGGGCTGCTTTTTATTAAAAGGGAAATTTTAACGAGGACTCTTTTACTCTTACTGTCTGCCTAAATAATTTCTTTCCATCTCCTGTATCACTCTGAGCCAGACATTGACTAGATGCCAGAAATAAAGAAGAAAATAAAAAGACTTCTCTCTGTTCTAAAGTGGCTTTCAGTCTGGTAAAGAAAGGTAAACAGGCAACAAATCAACAAACGCAACAGAACAGTCTGCATGCTATGATTGAGTCCTATGGAGGGAATGGTCGTTTCTTCCTGAAGCTGTGCTGTGAGTAAGAAATGGCTTCACGAAGAAAAAAAAAGACTAAAGTGGAAGAAACCGGTAGGATGTCCGCTAACTAGACAGGCATTCATGAGAGAACTGGGAGAATGAGCACAAGAAGTTTGGAGAAGTTTCGGAACTCTGTGGACCTTGAGTGACTGGAATAGCTGGAGCCTGAGCACCTCAATATGTGCGCTTCAAATGGCATTTTCTCAAACGCGTTGACCGCTAGGAGTGGATGACTGGAGAAAAGTCATTTCTCGTTGTGGTCTCAAAATTCTTACTCCATTTATTTTATTTTTGAGACGGAGTTTCGCTCTTTTCACCCAGGCTGGAGTGCAATGGCGCCATCTCTGCTCACCGCAACCTCCGCCTCCTGTGTTCAGGCAATTCTCCTGCCTCAGCCTCCTGAGTAGCTGGGATTACAGGCACGTGCCACTGTGCCCAGCTAATTTTTTGTATTTTTAGTAGAGATGGGGTTTCACCATGTTGACCAGAATGGTCTCGATCTCCTGACCTCATGATCCACCCGCCTCGGCCTCCCAAAGTGCTGGTATTACAGGCTTGAGCCACCGCGCCCGGCCACTCTTACTCCATTTATAAGGACTATGTCACATAATAATTCTGTGAATTGCGTTATTAAAATCATACCCTACCAGCTTGTCATTTCTTTGAATAAACGCCCTCCTTTAAATATGTTTATTCATGTGAAATGGTATGATGGATCCTAGACTAGGATTCAGGTTATCAATCCTGACATTACTGCTGTCATCCATACCTTAGATAACTCAGGATTGCCATTTCTCATGCAGTTGCTATGCTCCTGAAAACGAAATTTAAAGGCGTATCTATCTATCTATCTTTCTGTCTATCAATCAATCATCTATCTAGCCCAGTAGTCTCAGGTAATAAGAATTAACTTATACTAAGGTACAGCAGGACATCTGAAAATAGTTTGGAATTATGAAAGATAGTCTTCAAAATTGTAGTAGCATTCTGTCACCAAATAGATGTCAGCAGAAGGTCTATCACTATATCGCTATCCACCTATCTGTTTCTATATCTATCTATCTATTTATCTGGACAGAGAAACTTGTGGAATTGTTTTTTTCTGGTTATTTGCTGACATATGTAAACAGCTATCTACTACTGGGATCCAGTTAGATTAAAATATTACGATGCAATTGAAAAGAGACAAAATAGGTATTATCAGACTTAAGAGTAGATATATATTTTTTCTGGTTATTCATAAAAATTGTCAAGACCTTTTCCACCACACACAGAGCCCTGCCCTCCTGTTCCACCCTGTGTCTGATGAGTGACTTTTCTGCTGCTTCTAGTCCTCCTGTTAGTGTAATGCTACCCGACTGGATGGTATGTGGAACTCAGAGGGAGGAAAGATTTTATATGTAGTTTGTAAGTCAATTTCTAGTGATGACCAGGATGCGCTTCCCCTGACCCAGCACCACTTCCATTTCGGAACCAGAGGAAACATAGGGTAGTATTTGTAGAATTTTGGGGGGAGTTTATATCTGGGGACTAAGCCAAACTCCAAATTCAACATAAGAAGATAATCTTTAAACATTGCAGTTTATCTTAAAAGCCAGGAAAGGACCTTTGCAGAAAGTAATTTTTTTGCATGACTACGTGTTGTTTATCAGTTTCTCAACAATGAAACAAAAATTGATTACATAATCATGGGAAAAGAAGAACTTCACATCTTAATGTTTTAATGTAACTGGGTCTCAGTATATAGCATTTTATTTAGGTCATCAAATAACCAGGAAAAAGCACAACTCCACAACTCTGTCTCTCTGTCCAGATAAATACAAAGATAGATAGATGGATAGATATAAGCATAGATAGATAGTGATAGATATAATTTTATATTGGAAATGTTTATGCTAGAAATTAAGTATATATATATAATTTTCTTATGAAAATTAATTAAGATAGACTCAGTCAACAACAGGACAAGATGTAATGCATATGAATCAAACCCAGGGATCTATCTAGAATACCTAAGCATTGCAAGTCAGGCAGAAGTCACATAACTTAAGGTATGTGGAACCAGAACACTCATAGGTAGAGATGAAGAATCTTAGTTAAGAGACTTAGAAATGAAGCATCAAGAGCCTGAGCTGAAGAAAGGACAAACACATTGAGTTAAAAAAGTGTCAGTACCAATTCATAAATAAAGTGGCAGCAGCAACATAAATGAAGATTGTCTTTTACTGCAATGATTTCCTGCAAAGAGTTAGAAAAAATCTCAGATTGAAAATTTGAATCAGCATTTGTTAAGTAGAGAGTAGAAAGTTTAGATAAAACAGGGATATATGTTGGATTTATGAATTGGATTCCATGTTTATTGATGGTTGATTTATTTGTGTTGATATTATACTTGTTATTCATATATGCTGTTTAAAGAAAGTAGCATATGTTTCTTAAGGAAAGAAACAACACCATTAAAGCCAGTTGTGTTTAAAAGAAATGGTGTCCAATCTCTCCCTAAGACCATTGACTAAAGATTGGAATTTGGTATGAAATTTATTCATGATTTTATTTGAAAAGAATCAAGAAGGTTTTAGTTATTTTACTATGAATAAATAGGAACATAAACTACTTTTACACTTGGACACCAGGACAGAAAATGAGGACAATATGTAAAGATGCACATATACTGTAAACTTCACATTTAAAATTTGATTATGTATAGATTCATTCATTCAGCCAGTCATTCATTCAGTTAATTGGTTTGCATATACTTATTGTTTTCCTTGTAAATGTCAGGCACTGTCCTGAATTTTGAAAAACTTGGTGAAATATCTGTTGCTAAAATAACAGGAATTCTGAAAGACAAAGTATGTAACAAAGATATTGAATGCATTTTTAGAAAATAAATTAGTATACTTATCCTAGAAAGTAAACATAAAAAGAATAAGAAAGTAGTAATAATTGGACATTGGATACTCATTTTTACCACTTTGCATTTTTAGTATTTATACTTTTATCTCTATTTTATTTATTTATTTTTTTTGAGACAGAGTCTCACTCTGTTGCCCAGGTTGAAGTGCAATGGCACAATCTCAGCTCACAAACTCCATCCCCCAGATTCAAGCAATTCTCCTGTCTCAGCCTCCCAAGTAGCTGGGACCACAAGCGCCCACCACCACATCCTGCTAATTTTTTGCAATTTTAGTAGAGACAGGGTTTCATCATATTGCCAGGCTGGTCTCAAACTCCTGACCTCAAGTGATATACCTGCCTCAGCCTCCCAAAGTCCTGGGATTATAGGCATGAACCACCATGCCCAGCCTTATTTCTGATTTTTAATGATTTCTTCTTTTCAAAGACAAAATCATGCATATAAATCATATCTAAGTTGGTTTACTTATGAAGGTAAGATGACTAACTCTTAGAGGTAGTTCTTTAACCTGTTAAAGGCTGTTTTTTAACCATATTTCTCATTGCTGCATGGCATTTTATTATGTAGCTACTATAATATTTTAAATTATGTCCTAACCATTGGACATTTTGGATGTCTCACCTTTTAAAAGGTATAATTTTGGATACTATGTCTTTGTTAGTGATTCTAAGGAGAATCATGTTGTTGTTGTTGCAGACTATTTTATTTAAGAAAACACAATATTTGTGATATTTATTTTACATTATTATGTTCATCTCTTAAGGTGTTATTAGAACTGCTTTGCCAAACATGGACAGAGAAGTCAAAGAACAATACCAAGTACTCATCCAAGCCAAGGATATGGGAGGCCAGCTTGGAGGATTAGCCGGAACAACGATAGTCAACATCACCCTCACTGATGTCAATGACAATCCACCTCGATTCCCCAAAAGTAGGTCACCTTTCCTGTTAAGTCTAAATGATTGCAGTTTAAAAAAAATGTAATGCTGTCATTGAATGCTATGGGAATGAAAATTACTTTCCAGACACTTAGTCTTTAGGAAGCAGAAGCTAATGGATTAAAAATTACACGTCTTCAGGATTGAACATTTTGATGAGATGCATGCCTAGTGTTACTTTAGAAGAAAATAATGAGCCAGTAAAGTATTGGTCTTATGCTATCAATTTTTATTAAAGTAAAATATTCAAAATGGGTTGGGATCTTACCCTAATATTTTATCAGCTGAGAAAGTAATATATGTGTGACAAATTTAATGTAAATATGGAGCCTCATAGTTTTAACACATATGCCACCATATTAGATTCTGTGTCATGTAATTAGCATTAGAATTTTGTACCTTCTTTTTAGTGATTATATGTGTTGAATCACTTCCAAATATTTTCATGTATCAGATGATGATACTGATGCTATTTACATTACTTTAGTTCTGACTAGTTATTTCATTTTAGTTTTGTAATAGATAAAAATTGCTCTAGTTTCTATGATAATAGAGTGATTCACTCCTGTATCTTCTCTGTAACTGTGTTTCTTGTTGAAAAATGAGATCTCACCTGTGTTACATTTAGTTTTTTGTTGCAGTATTACATTTAACACCAATCACTACCTATTTTATTCTTGGTGCATTTTCAAGGATCATTTCAAGATCCCTAGGACAGAATCCAGAAGCTACATGTTTCTATTACTGGTTGTATAAGGATCTTAATTAAGTCACTAGTCAGTCATTGGCATAAACAGTTAAAAAACAACAGTTTTTCTCTTTCCCCTCCAGCAGAGTTTACGAGTTCATCTTCTAAATATATAACACTAAGGGTATTTAGCTAAATGAACATTTTATTTATTCCTTTGGCTACATATATGTTTTTCCATATTTTACAACTTCCTCATTTTTTCTTAAAATCATAAACCTGTATTTTATTGATGGGAATGTTTTAATTTAGTAACTGAAAGTCTGAAGGCCAAATGTTTTGTGTGGCAATTAGAAATAATTATATTTTAATGCATACGTTAATTAACTTGACTGAGCCATCCCACTCCCAGTAAGTATACATGTTTCAAAACATTTACCTGTAAAAGATGAACAATTTATGTCAATTAAGATCATTAATTAAAGAAAAAAAGAAATAATTATGCTTTTGCATATACATTTATCTGACAAGTGGCTACTATATGATATGCTATGATTAATAACACAGGGAGTCTTAAAGCAATACTTTTCTTATTTTGTTATTAAGGAAAACAAAAAAAAGAGATTTAAAAAGAGAAATAAATAGTGCATTTGTTTATCTAATATATGGTGTGACTAATATAATACTAACTCTAAAAGCCCTAAATTTTTATTTTATTTAACTACTTAAGTGTGTCAAGCTGTAATAGCTAGTTGAGGAGGACAGAGTGGGAGACTGCTTGTACATAAAAAGTGGCATTGTGAACTTGGGTCCTGTTTTGGGTTTTGCGCCTATGAAATATGTTCAGTTTAGAGTGTAGTAAATATCTAATGTATTCTTAGGTAATGTCAATATCCTCACTCATGGGTGATAGTAAGGATTCTCAGATCAGGCATACGAAATTATAGTAAGTGGAAAAAGGAATCCTTGTGGGCATGGATGAAGACTGGTTTGTAGAAGTTGGAGCAGAGATTCAAACAGTCTGGGGCAAAGAGGCCTGATGACACTGGTTCAGTGGCAAAGAAGCTAGAGTATGCTTAGAAAACCAACATGCCCTGCTTTACTCCCACTGAAATAGGATGGTCATTTGCAGACTGTAACTAGTGAAAAGGGTATCTGAATAAAGTAGTAGTCCTGCTTGACATTTATTCTAGGTTGAATGTACAGGTCTAAGGGAAAATCTGTGAGATCTACTTGAAAAGAATGTGGAAGATAAAGGCATTGGAACTTTTCATTCTCAGACAGAGTTTTATGTGGAGGATAAGGGCATTGGAACTTCTTTTTCTGAGACAGAATCGCTGGGTTCAAGCGATTCTCCTGCCTCAGCCTCCCAAGTACCTGGGATTACTGGCACTTGCCACTACACCCAGCTAATTTTTCTATTTTTAGTAGAAACAGAGTTTCACCATGTTGATCAGGCTGGTCTCAAACTCCTGACCTCAGGTGATCCACCCACCTCGCCCTCCCAAAGTGCCGGGATTGTAGGCCTGAGCCACCACCGGGCCCAGCCGTCATTGGAACTCTAAAGCATTTACATATGCATCAAGAACTTTATCATCTCTATCTTGATTTCCTTATCCCTTCAATACTCTAAAATCACTATTTTCCCCATAATCCTGAAGACACTGAGGCCTATAAAGAATAATAACTTGCTGAAGATCAACAAAATTAACTGACTTAACAAAAAATCTGAAGTTCAAATTCCTCCAACTGGAACATTCTATTAAAATAAAAACTTATTATTATCCTTTATCTTTCACTCTAAAAATCTTAGAGCACATCTGCAAAAAAATCATGGCATATGTTGTCACCAGTCATAAACAGAGAAATGAGAGGGCAGAAGAAATCTATCAAGGAGATCACTCTGATCAAATTATTTTCTTAACTTGTATTATATGAATTCTTGGACTATAGTCTGAAACTATAACAGGTGGCATATATTTTTGAACCACGAGAAAGAAGAGGTTTTCACATTTTGAATGAATAAAAAATTTATCTCCCTGAAACTTTACATGTTTTTGTGTTAAGACCTTTTTACTACACTGTCATTTTGAATTACATCCTTTAGAGGAAAAGACAGAATAACACATTTATAAAGAGAAATCCAATTCTTTAAAAGCCAATGATCTTTTTTGCAGAAATATTTCTCATGTGGCAGAATTAACCAGCAAGTGTGATATAGAATTACTAACTGAAATAATTATCCTTTTCAATGTGGAAGTCAATAAAATGTATTCTGTACATACATAAGAAATAATTTCTCACCACTAGCTGTATGTGTTCATAACTGTTAAGCATTTATGCTAAAAAACCGTTCTCCAGATAAACTTTATGAGATACTCTTTTCATTGTTTAATCAGCACAAATTACTTTCTTAAAACTTACTAATCATAAAGCATTTTGGCTTTGTGTGTGTGACCTCATTAATTTGAGATGGAAAAACAACCATGAATGGCATATACATTTGTATCATCATGTATAGTTTGCTATAAAATATCTATTTATTTAAATAAATAGTTGTTGAGATGTCACATACCAGATATCACTGCCAATTTGATATGGTGATGTGATGATAATATGGACTAATACATCACTGAGTGTCATGCACCACACAAAGTGATTTGCATGTGTATTTCTGCTTAACTCACATCAAGACTGTACAGCATTTTCTCCCTTTTAGAAAGAAAAGAACGAGGTTGTATTATTAAGAATTGTTAGATAACTTGTCCAAGAATCCTAACTTTTTATCACTCTCCCTCTTTAACGGTAATTTGCCTTCGATGCCCCTGTTTTCCCCAAAAGTTTCTACAGATAACCGAGAAAATGGTCTTCAAATAAAGGTAGTGATACTGTTTCAGAAATAGAAGTAATACATGGAATACTGAAAGAACTGTAACTGAAGTTACATAAATACAAAATGGTTTCTTTACAAAATGTTTTCTATAGAGTTAAATAGCTTCCACCTACTACAATCAAGGATATCTGTAAAGGATCTCCGTCTGGACACAGGGAAGGGAGCACCACACACTGAGGTCTATTGGGGGAAATAGGGGAGGAACAGCGGGGGGGGGGAGCGGGGGAGGGATGGCATGGGGAGAAATGCCAAATATGGGTGAGGGGGCAGAAGGCAGCAAAACACACTGCCACGTGTGTACCTATGCAACTATCTCGCATGTTCTGCACATGTACCCCAAAACCTAAAATGCAATAAAAATTAAAAAAAAAAAAACATACTAGGGAAAAGTGCTGCTGGCTTCCATTATGTGAATTTTAAATGACAAAACCATCTAACAAGCTGATCTAAATTATACATTGTAAGATTAAATCAATTAAATGATGTCCTTAATTCACATTTGGCAAAACATTCATACCTTTCCCACTTGTTGCTTATTCTGTATAATAATTTTGTAAGATATATGAAAACAAATTAAGTAAAATAAAACACTCCATATACAACATTGGATGAAAAGAGACTTTTTCATCACAGAAATGTAAAGGAGTGTTTGTGTGTTTTCTTTCTATTTCAATATGATAACAGATAAGAGAATTGTTTGTATGGTAAATGGATTTGAACATTGAAAATAGTACATCAGTAATTGTTCTAAGAAATTTTCTTACTCGTAAATATAACAACATTTAATGTAATTCTCTGTTTTGATTAAATACCTACGCATGTGTTTATATGAATGGTTTCTATTAAGAGCTATATTAATTTTGATTCTGTTACAAGTCAGTAATACATCATTTATACAATAATTGCAGAATAAAACATAGTTGTATTATACAATAGTTTGTTAACTTGTTAACACCTGAAGATATAAAAATTATTATCCTGAAATTAACATAACAAATCAAAATAAAATTGAAGTAGTAAAAGCATCAGCGAAAATGTTTACTGAACAATGAAGAATATTTTATGTCTGTTTACATAAGCTCTCAGAGCAAAACAACATATATATGTATGTACGTGTATATAAGTATATATTTACACATATATATGCTTCTATATGTTTTTTCTTCTCCTGTTGATTTATGACACAGAAAGACTACAAGATGCCAAGGTTAATTACTGAATTATTAAAGAAAACATGCTAATAACTATACATTCATTCACTTAAAATATTGATGTGTTTAAGTAAAACGTATTTTTTCTTTTCATGCTGTCATTCATTTTTTTGGCATATGATCTTGAAATCTACTGTAGGTTTTTTTTTTAAGAAATGTTTTTTAGAATATACAACATATAAAGATTTTTGTAGAATCTACATGAATTCAGCTGCACCTTGATGTGGCCACAAAGTCTATTTCTCTTTGTTTACCATTTGGCATTCTTAAACTTGGAAAATGGGAAGCTTCGCGACTTACATTTTCTTGATAAATATATACTGTCATTTTGCCTAAATAGAAAAAAGCTAATTGAATTTTGACAGTTACTTGCACTTAGCCGTATAAAAACATACCTTTATAGTTTGTAAGGGTGCTTAATAATTGACTTCATATCTGAGATTGCCTGCTAAAGTACAAGTGATCTGTGATGTAAATTCGTGTATATACATGTATTTGTGTGTATATATGTGTGTGTGTATATACATACACACGTATATATACATTCTGAGCATTAAAAACTCTTTATAAATTGTTATAAAGCTAAATTTGTGTGTGTGTGTGTGTGTGTGTGTGTGTGTGTAGGTCTATTCATATAATCTCAAAGTCATAAAATTGTATTCTAGGAGAAAATATTTCCTGTTATTTGAGTCCACAGAAGACAATCTCCTACCCACAATGTGCTGCTGACTTTGCTATCGTGATGAATAAATTATAGGCCTGTCTCACCTCCCATATTTCCTGGAAAGTCTGGTTCAGAATCTGTTGCCTGCCTGCACAACAAGTGCAAACAACCAATAACATCCCCAGCATGCACATAAACGATTTCCAAAAAAGGTGAAACAAAGGTGAAATGCCGCTCTTATCACTATCTCCAGTAGGCTCTCTTAAGTAAATGAATGGAAAATAAAAAGATGGTAGCAAGTACTCAGAAAGTATGGCTAAAGTAATGGCTCATACGTGAAATCTACTACTATTAAATGAGAATAACTACTTCAGCTTATTCAAATAATTGAGTTTGAAAGGATGGTGTGGGCCAATTTGATCTGCAAGGTTAATGTGTAATTATCTAATATAATTTAATAAAGAAATTTTGACTACAAAATGCATGGTAAGGTTTTCCTTAATTGAGAGCAGGTGGAGGTTTTAAATAGTAAAACAAAAAGTTTATGATATGTTAATGTTTCAATTATACAAGTATATGATTTTTTCTAAAATGTAATACTGATCCTTGATCAGCATCAGTTTTAGTATACATTTTAGTTCTCACAATTCTGTTTCTACCGATGTTTAGGTAATTTCAAACAGATAACTCTTTGCTAGCATGCGTTGATAACAAATTTGCCTGATCTACTGTTTTTAGGGCCATGCTTTTCTTTTAAATATCTCCAGTGTAGGAAGACAATGTAATTTTCAAAAGTATCATTTGAGACATTTTCATATTTTAACCTAGATTATTTAGATACTGTGCATGACTATATTACGCTTTTGGTCAATACCTCCCAAAGATAAGAATAAGACAAAAATAGACAAACAGAACTTCTATGTTGTGGGTATTTATGTTTATGCATATATAAGATATATATATATATATATATATATATATATATATATATATATAGTGAATTGTGTGTAAGTGTGTGTGTATCCTCTAACTAGGGTGGAAACATTTCAAAGGCATAAAAAATAAAACTGTAAATCTTAGCATTTAAAAATATTAAAAAGTCATGACCTTTTATTTAGGTACTACCTGAGTCTCATAACGATTACAGGCATGAGTAACAGAAATGGAGTCATCACATTTGATGACACTATTCCTGCTCTTGAAAAATAAGCCAAGATACATGATAAAACCAGCTTTTTTCTAAGTGGAATAAACACATCTAGTTTAATTACCAAATAGGTCTTTTGTCTGCATCAACAAAAGTAAATAAAAATGACTGCGTGCTGAAGGTTAAGGCATGACCATGAGAACCTAGAACCTCTTCTGCAGTAGATCTTACAATGGCTCTCTAATTATATTTGCCTGAAGAGTCCCTTGGGATCTAATATCCCCAGTGAGGGAAATTCTATTTCAACTGACATAGTTTGGACCTAAAAAATCTAAATTTTAGATAAGTGTTGTGGTAGATTCTGTTACAGATAGCCTACAGAACAAATCGGAAAATCACTGGTGTACTCTGATGAACCAGCAAGTACTGATTCCTTGAGAAGGCATTTCCATTATTCAGTAAATAGAGAGAAAAAGTTAATTGTGTACCTCATGAGAATGTTTTTTTTTAAATTTTTATTGCATTTTAGGTTTTGGGGTACATGTGCAGAACATGCAAGATAGTTGCATAGGTACACACGTGGCAGTATGTTTTGCTGCCTTCTGCCCCTTCACTCATATTTGGCATTTCTCCCCATGCCATCCCTC
>CM052649.1:21020188-21045813 GCA_028533165.1 Leontopithecus rosalia | reverse complement strand
AGCAGTGTAAAAGTGTTCCTATTTCTCCACATCCTCTCCAGCATCTGTTGTCTCCAGATTTTTTAATGAACGCCATTCTAACTGGCGTGAGATGGTATCTCAATGTGGTTTTGATTTGCATCTCTCTAATGACCAGTGATGATGATGAGAATGTTTTTATTCAAGCAAAATTATATTCTTACAGATATATTTGGGCAAAGACTAAATATAAAAATCTATACATTTTAAACTAACAAACACTCATATGTGTGAAATATCCTGCTTTGAAGTCTTCCAAATAGCTTAACAATATCAGATGCAGATGCTTTGAGGCTCTCATTGGAACCGAGTGCAATTTGAATGCAAGCTCAGTGAAAAACTCTGTACTCAGGATTCTCCTATAAGGAGATCATGAGTTTCACTAGACTCTATATAGGCTAATGTAAGCATACAAAAAGAAAATTAACAAATTAAAAAAATAACTTCTCCTTTTTATTACTATTAATATTACGTCATCCTTTGCTAATGAGAACATGAATCATTTTTAAGTGGTGCTGAATATTTTCGTTGACTTACTTAGTTCCATTCACCATGTGCTAAAGGTTCACCATGTGCTAAAGAGATTGCAACATGACTGTTTCATGCTGCCATTAAGAGAGTCTCAGAAGAACTGAGCATATGAGCTATAACATTTACAGGTCCCTTAGAAATCTGACCTTTAGTTTTAAATTATTTTCCTGAAAGATATTGAATAATGCTTAAAATTGAAGTGATATTAAAGATATCGTCCCTATTCTTACCAATGTTATACAAAAAAATAATGTTAAAGGCCATGGGTCCATTCAATATATACAATATTTGTTAATGTTAATCTGTCTGCTTTCCAGCTTGCTTTAAGTGACTTTTTTAGAAATTAAAATATTTAACTTAAAAATCTCCCTATTTGCTTGGAAGTGGTGGCTCATGCCTGTAATCCCAGTGTTTTGGGAGGCTGAGGCGGACAGATCAACTGAGATCAGGAGTTTGAGACCAGCCTGGCCAACATGGCAAAATCTTGTCCCTACTAAAAGTACAAAAATTAACTGGGTGTGGTGATGCATTCCTTTAATTCTATCTACTCAGGAGGCTGAGGCAGGAGAATCACTTGAGCCCAGGAGGTGGAGGCTGCAGTGAGCCAAGATCTCACCATTGCACTCCACACTCTAGCCTGGGCAATAGAGAAAGACTCCATCTCAAAAACAAATAAACAAAAACTCCCTATTTTTACACTAACTTTTGAAGAAAAGCAATTAAAATTTTTACCTTCTTTATGCAATGCAAAATAAAAATGATAGTTTATCTTTTATACTGTAATAAAACTTGCAATGAATGAAACATTATTCATTGAATGATATATTCTATTGTGTCTGGCATTTGTTGACAAAATATATTTCTTATGTACCAAGTCTTTTGTTTCCATGGTTTTTAGAATTGCTCAGATTTCTGGTAACTTTCATAAAAAACTGCTTTAGCAGTTTTATTTCCTGATCTATATTTCTAAGACCAATAATAATGAAATATTAAATATGAAATAAAGAAATATAAATGTGAAATAAATGGTGACTTTAGGATGTTTCCACATCTGTGATTGAGGATTGCCACTGCTGTCAGAAATCTATGTATTAAAGAATGTAGGTGGTGTGGTTGTTTTTAAAGTTCTCCTCATAACTTCATTATTCTATGTGGGTTTTCTTATACACAAGACTTAAATAGGATTATGTCTTTTTAAATCTAAGTATATCCATTCTCTGGACCTCATTGATCACTTCTGTGTTTATGTCTCTTAGAAATGTTTCTTTGGGCCTGGTATGGTTACTGAAAGAATTAACTGTGGCTAAAAGAAGGCAAAATATACCTGAGAAGAGATCATTATCAAATTTCATTTTTTAAAGACTACTCTCCTAGTGTTTCAGAAGAAAACTAGTGAGAAGTCAAACTTCTGAGTAAATAAATATCCACAGCCAACTTAAAATTTCCAATGTTTCTGGCTAGGCTCCTGACCAATATGGTGAAACCCTGTCTTTACTAAAAATACAAAATTAGCTGGGTGTAGTGGCATGTGGCTGTAATCCCAGCTACTCAGGAGGCTGAGACAGAAGAATTGCTTGAACCTGGGAGGTGGACATTGCAGTGGACTAAGATCCCTCCACTACACCCCAGCCTGGATGATAGAGACTCCATATCAAGAAAAAAATATATAGTATTTTTCCAAGAGCTTATTTTGTAAGGTGTTAAATTTATTTATAATTTATGGAAAAACTTTTAGTTTACTTGTGGCATATTTTTGTAAAGTTAGCAGGCAGTATCACTGAGAATTTTCCATTTACCATATACTGTTAAATGGATCAGAAATTATATGAAGACAATATAAACAAAGGTTTAAATATTCAATGGAGGTTTTAAGAGAATATTAAATGTACTTCATGAAATAAATGATGAAAATTTATTGATACACTTGAAATGTTGTAAATTCTTACCAAAATCTCCATCATGTTTACGCTTATATAACAATAGTGGTTATATAAATCACTTATATTAAAAATACAGATTTTGGAGAATCAGAAACCCCAATTATTCTGAAAATTATTAATGTAAGTTGATTGTGTTTCATAGCCTATTTGGAATTCGGTTGCTTGGAATTTCCAGTGCATTTACTTTAAAAAATAATGTACAATGCATAATTAGTTTTGCAGATACTCATTTATTAAATGTAATAAATAGTAGAACTATAGTATTAAATGTAATAATTTATACTCTAATGCTGGGAGTTTTGTAAGAAGAAAGGAAGAATTGGAAGCAGAAAGAAATGTAATGTTTTCCTTTCTTTCTTGGGTGCAGTAACAAGATCATTTTATGTTTCGTGCCTCATCCCCTTCTAGAATGTGTCCCATCTCCTAATGTTCTTTTTCTAGATGTTTTCATGGATTTTTCTCTCCAATCACTGGAAAGGGAAATTTTGCATGAGTGTGCCTAATCCACTCAATCCTCAGTTAATCGAAATTTGCATCAATCAGTCTAGCTGAAATTAAGAATTTTGAATTATCTGCATTTTAAAAGATCTTATGGATCAAACAAATATTGTGTCTATTTGGTTGACCTTCTGTGTTGAATAAACATAGCCTGCAAGAATGATTCTTGACCATGTTTGCAAAGTAGAACAGGAGGAAATTTAATAAATCCAGGTCTAAACTCAGAACAACTAAACCAGAATCTCTATGGATGGTCCTTGGGCTAAAGCATTTAAAAAAAGGTTTAACTTTCCAGATGATACCAAGATGCCACCAAGTTTGAGAATCACTTATCCAGATCTTTCCTGAGAATTCCCACAAAGGAATCTGTCAAGGAGAGAGCTACAGGATGGGAGAAATCCATGATAGCAGAGTGCCAGAAAACCACAATTGTAGAGTCTTGGAAGAGATGGGCTTCAGAAAAGAGGAAATAGGCAAGAGTGTTGAACACTGCTAAAAAATTGCCACTGGATTTTAGTTAGAAACTTTACTACACAGTGATGGGTTCAGTCACCAGGGTAAGACTGCTTGTGGAGCAGTTGTTAAGTAGGCATGGGTAACAGTGATTGTCTTGGAAAAGTTCTGTTGGAAAGGGGAAAAAAATGAAGGGAGTAACTACAGTCAGATTTGGAACAAGGGAAGATTTTTGTTAAGATGCTCAAATATCAGCAGTTTTTGTCTTATTGGGAATATCTCAATTGAGAAGAGAGTATTGCGTGCAGAGAAAACAGGCTCTCTAAAAATAGTACAATGTGTACAAATTGCTGGAGTTTAAGAAGAAAAAGTGGAGATGAAGGACACTTCATGTGAAAGAATGCTTACAGCTATAACAAGAGGTTAATATTGAAGTTTGCACTATAAAGCTAACTAACATACAGTGGACACTGCATAGGAGAGTATGGTCTCAGTTCAAAATTCAGAATTTACAATGGAAATGTTCAGGATGCTTTTAAGACGTGTAGCCTTCAGTCACAGTGAGGTATTTTGTCAGTCTTTTTTTTTTTTTTTAAATAGACTCTCACTCTGTTGCTAAGGCTGGAGGGCAGTGGCGTGATCTCAGCTCATTGAAGCATTTGCCTCCCCAGCTCAGCCTCCTGAGTACCTGGGATTACATGTGCCTGCTACCATGTCCAGCTAATTTTTGCATTTTTAGTAGAGACAGCGTTTTACCATGTTGTCCAGGCTGGTCTAGACCTAAAGTGATCTACCCACTTCTGCCTCCCAAAAGTGCTAGGATTACTGACTTGAGCCACCTTGCCCAGCCGATATTTTGTTAGTCTTTTAAGCATGTTTTGTAGAGTGTGGAGTAGAGGGAAAATTTTGTACAGAGAATTTCTTTGGAGAAAGCCATGCGTAGTCTCTTCCTACTAAGAGTGAGTGGTGGGATTGTCCTTCCTTCTCCCCTCAAGTTTGGTGAATGGGGCCTTCCATTCAACTAAGACCAATAATACTCTAATATATTTTCCCAGAAAATGGGGATAATTCACCAACCAATGCCTGCCTCATGCTGAGGAAAGTTAAAATGTCCTGAAAACAGCCGAGAAAGAAAGAGAGAACATGGCTGGGTTTGGGAAAGTAATTGCATGACAACAAAAAGAATAGTAAGAAATGACTGTGCAGAAGGGAAAACTAACCCAGCATTATGTTAAGTCATGCCAAAGAGATTCTCCTTGAAGTGAGAATCCACGTGTGGAGTGGGCCTCCTGAAATCTGGAAGCTGAGGTCATGTTCCATCAAAGCAGAGGCAATGCCGTTGGTGTGGGGCTGCTGCAAGAGAAACTTGCAAGAGCTGACCCAGAGTGCACTGTGCAGCTCCAGAGGAGCAAAACCACATCTTCGAGTAAGAACAGCCCAGTCTCCTAGCTTTGCTGTCTGCAGTGGTAAGGGAAAAGGAGATGGTGAAGAAAAGTTTGGACAGAGAAAGCCTGCTAAGCCATCCAGATCCCAACCCAATGTCCCATTGCTACTGGCTGTAATTGGCTTGGAGGTGGGTGGGGTGGCTACTGGGAGAAGTTTTAATTTCGCATAAGAACTGATGTACTACTTAATATAATTTATTGTGAATGACTAACTTCCAAATCTAGATTTTTAGAATTAAAGTGAACATAGGACTATTATTTAATAGTGAGAAGAAACATCATTTACACATCATTGTTTTCATCAAAGAAAAGACAAAGCTTACCCTCACAGAAGAAAGTCTAAAAGAACAGTGGGAGACAAATAAAATAAAAGTTTGTATTGTATCTTACACCTCATGATTGTTCAAACCAAGACTCACACTGACACGGGATCCTCTGTAGGTCTGGGAAGCTGAGCAATTTCCTATACTACATCAATTTATTTTTTTCTGTGAACTACAAGGCAAGGTCACCAACTGAGAAAGGAAGTAGTAATGTGAGTTATTAAGCAGATATTTGTGAAGAGTAGATCAGTTAAAAATAGAAGACACAGAGTATTGCTATTCACTCAGGGTGGCTGGCAAAATATTAAAGATATGAATTATTAGGAAAGACACAGATTGTAATCTCAAACCTTTTGGAAGGCTGAAAGGTTTTATTGAGGCAGGTTGAAGGCAGCTGCCTCATTAACATTAGCATAGGAAAGAGGTAGAGACTGATTAAAGGCCATACCCCACATCCATTTGTCTCCACTCTGTTTATTCATGTTAATTTTGTGCTGGGTGGCCCTCTCCAGCGGGAGATAAAAGGGGAATTACCTGTTAATAGCATTTACTCTGGGTCCCTGAACCTGAAACTTTTACCAGTCTAAAACTCTTCTCTTAACCATATTAATTATCCGCAAGTGTGTTAAATTAGAACCTCTGTTGTAAAATCTTTATGGAATAAAAGTGTGGATGGACAGAGGGTCTTTGTGGATTTGTTGCATTTCACCCTCTGAAAGCAGCCAACAGCCATGCCTAGCCCACTTGAGTCCTGTAATGGTGTGAGAGTGCATTCATTCATCCGTTGTTGAGTCAGGGTCTGCAGGTTAGACTTCCGCAGGCAGGCGGTAACTGACGTCTCAGCAGAGAATGGTAGTCAGTTACTTTTGCAAATCTGTGTGCTTTTAAGGCAATGTTGAAGGTGCATTCAAGGTTAATGATCATCATTCATCGTAATATCCAGTGCTTCTCTTTGACTTCCTTCAGTGAACCATCCTTCCTCCTTCAGAAGAAGATAATTATCATCATCAAGGGTTAGAGTTTGCCAAATTGCAGCAACAAAAGGACATTGGCAAACTATATAGGCGACAGGTTATATACTAGAGGTGCTGACTTTAGAGTTGATTGGTCCCAGTGGGAGTAATTGAACAAACAAACTGGCAAGACAGTAAATTATGATCGTATCACCTTTATCATATGGTTTCTTCTGTTTGGAACATATTCTATTAGTTGACCTCACAGACCTCTACGTTATGTTGTATCAGCTGAAATTCTTAGTGTTAACTTTGAGTAGAATTGCGTAACTTTCCTTTAGAGCATTGGTGTTTCTCTAGTATTTTACTTTCTTTGTGTGATTGTTTAATTAACTTATCTCCCACTAGACCATAAATGCCATAAAGAAAAGCACTGTCTTTTTGCTTGTGTTTTTCCTTGTCATTCCATGAAGGAGGTCACTAAAAATTGTAGTTGAATCAAGTATCAATTATCTGAGATACTGGAAAATTCAGCAATTAATCTACTATGCAACGATAATATTTGTAAGACAAGTTAATATCTAGCCCTAAATTTTTCTATTGTGTTTAGCTGCTCAGAACTAGAAAAAGGTTACAGGAATAAATTTCTCATTGTTTGAAGACAAGAAATCTTGCTATTGTTACCGATAATTTATAAATCTTAATTCATTAATATGATGCATATTGTGTGAATGGCAATTCTAATTCACATATATGGTAAGTTTAAATCTAGAATGCGCAATTATAACATCTTAAAAGTGAAGTAATTAACCAATAAAAGGAAGCTCTAGTGCCAGATACTTGACCCTTAAAAAAATATGTCTATCCTAGACTCATCCTGGGAATGAACAGGGGTGGATAACTCTGTCATTACTGAGAGATTCCATTCACTGTATATTTAGTATGCTTGACTAAAATCCATCTTGAATCCAGCTTTGTTATCAGGACAGTTCTTCCTTGTGGACAATATTTCTATTTCTTTAATTTGGGCTTATTGAAAATATAGCCTCAGGCTTTTAAGGAAATAGAGGCATAAAATGTTCTTCCACCATGAAAACATTTTTTCTTCCCGAATCCTCCAGTTTTCAAGATATGGGAAAATATTTCAATTAAAATTAAAACGACTTTTTAGAACTCTTTTAAGATCTTTCTTTCCTTCATCTCCACACTTTTATAGACAGTTTCTTATTGGCTATTGCCATTCTGATCAGAAAAATTATAATACATATAGACTATACAAATATTATTGGAAAGTTAACTAGTAATATTAAATAGTACTGAATGAGTTTCATGCACTCTTGTATAAGTGACTTTCAAAAGCAAATCTATAAGGTAGATCATATTATTGTTATAGTAATTTTATGGATCAGGAAAAGAGAGATATTTAAAATATTTTGCCCAAAGTCACAGAGCTGCAAGTACACAATTTCTATAAAGTTCCTTTTACTCACATCATATGTTGTTTACTTGTATTTCATTTTTATGTTGTTTAAGTAAGGTAAAATAATTTGTGTGATATATACTTAAGGAATTAAAAAAATAAAATATTGCTACAACAAAATTTTATTCCCAAGCCATTAGAAGGTAAATCACACACACACAAATGTATGCAGAAGTATTTGAACAATTTAATGTTTGAATTCAGTTACTGAATCAATAGTTCAGTGCTATATATATATATATATATATTTGTTTTTTGAAGTTTAAATTGAAATGAAATTTTTTAAATCATAGTCTAGCTGGTCTCAAATTTATGTTTTTGCTTTTTAAAAATGATTAACATTTTCATCAATTTGAAATAATTTATTCTTAAGCCCTGCAATATTTCCAGTATTCTTGTATTATTAAATTTTAATTATATTAGCATTAGTTATTTGTATTTAGGTAACTTATTTGCAGTTGAACATTAATTTCTTTTTTTAGTAACTTTAGATTTATTGTTACATAAACATAAAATAAAATATATTTCAAAAGTGAGTTTGCAACGAATCATTTAATCTTCTTTTTATCTCTCTATTGGTATTATTGAATGTTGTGGTATTTTAAAATTCATTCATTCCTTTAATATTTGTTCAGGTCCTATAATCCTTTATTTTTAAGTAAAGATTTTCATTTATATTTTGTCAAGTAAAATATAATATTCATTTATATTTTGTCAAATATATTTATTTTGATGTTTTCATCAATCTCTGGAAATTTCCTCTAATAAACAAAACAGAAAGGCAAATATATTTTACGTCCTCTTTTCTTAAGTAGCTATGCCTGTCCCCTACCTGACCACCCCAACACTTTAAGTTCTAATAATCAAAGTGTAATCAGTATCTTTTCAAATGACATAGTTACTGAGAGGATACTTACTTAGCTTATAACTGCCTGATTTCTTTCTACTCTTGAAACTAACAGGGAATATTTTATCTAATAATTTGATCATTATAATTATTTCACTGCATTCTATTTCCTCCTTTTCCATCAGAAAACAGAGATTTGGGTTAACCACTATGTGTATATTTGATGAATAGGTAAATATATATTTTTATTGACTGTGGACAATCTTTTGTCACCTGTTTTATTTCTCAATTCGTGTGGTACTGGTAGTGCCATTAAGATGGTTCATATGCATCAAAAGTAGAACGCCTGGAAGATGATGGCAGTGTAATTACACAGTACATCATGAACGATCCAACTTTGGCACAGCTGAAGATTACTTCACAGTTTTGAATTAATCTGAATGACCTCAGCTTTATTGCTGTTGAGATTCTAGAAATGATAAAATGTCAAGTCATTGGAAATAAACCAACAGAACCTAAACAATCTGACATGACAAATGCATAGTTTCTCTGACTTGTTCCATATTCTGCAGACTTTATTACCAGCTGTAATATTTTATTGGGAAATACTTATCTTAATGAACGTGAGTGTCTTCCACCTTACTAAAATGTACATCTGCTTTGTAAAGAGCAGAATAATCCTCTGCTCTGTATATTTGCATTTCACATGTACTAAAACTTAACGCACAAAAAAATGTAAGTATGGAATGATTGCTTTACTTCTATTTTATCTTATTTTGAGGGGGTGTATTTAGTGGAATGCTAGTAAGTCAGTCATTATTGGACAATGCAATTATTTTAATTTATCACAAGTTTTTCAATGCCATTAGATACAAATGGAATTTGTTGGCATTCTTTATGCTGACAACTTAAAACAAAATATCCTATTTAACTTACATTGATAGAGTACTACAAAGAATAGCTGTCTTCACATTTCTTGTTACTGGCTTCATAAAATAATTATTTTATAAACCATACAGTTCATATTTCAGCATATTGTCTTGAAAAGGGGGCTCTTTCATCTGCACTCTGAATTATCTGATGCCCTTTGGATTACCTTTCAGTGCTTTACTTTTCTCTTTTCCCTTATATTGGGGGATCTCAACTCTGGCTAAACTCTTTATCTTCACTAACCATAATCCCTTAGAGAGGACTCCAGGCTATATTATTTTCATCAATGTGTAATATTCTTTACTTTTGCTTTTAAGCATTCAAATGTAGATGTAAAGCTAACTCATAAACCTATTATGTAACTTGAATTGGCTCTCATTGAATGGATTGTGTAGAATAAGCAGAAATGTCCCCAGCCCTTTAAGTTAGATGCCCATGCATTCCTAGCAATCTCATGCTATTCTCTATCACTCTCACTGATTCATGTTTACCACTCCCCACTGCTGGCCACATTTGAAGTTTGAAATCCACTATACTTGACAATTCCCTATCTCTCTGAACACTAGATCAGCTATTTCCTTGATAATGTTTAGCCCTAAGTGTCCTACTAAATACCCTGATCAAGAAGGACTTCTAGTGTACTATTCAACATAGACCTCCACTTCTCTCTTTAATTAGAAAACAATTTAGAGTTCTCCTAAAACTCACTGATGAGCCGTGAGTTTGGACTATGACCAATCATACCGTTAATTGAAAGCTTTTGATGTTCCTTCAGATTCTTCATCACAATCACACAATAAGAGGCAAAAGATACAGTTTCTCATAAATCATATTTCCATTTAACAGGCACTGAAGAAGAAAAAAAGGGAAAATGAAAAAGTACACGTTCTGTGCCTTGTCCTTTTTCTTTGAAATGTGTCCTTAAGTTTACTACAACTGTAAAAACTTTGTCACGTATTTTATTGCCTCATTACACAGAAATGCAGGGATACTCATATTTTCTAATATCTCAGGAGTGCCTCACTAGCATCAGGATTTCATTTATCTATTAAGAAATACACTCTTAACGAAAGTAGTTGCAAAAGCCATGTTAGATTCTGCTTATGTAATTAAGGCTATTTGAAATCGGAAAGATT
Organism: Leontopithecus rosalia; assembly: GCA_028533165.1. Taxonomy (NCBI): domain Eukaryota; kingdom Metazoa; phylum Chordata; class Mammalia; order Primates; family Cebidae; genus Leontopithecus; species Leontopithecus rosalia. Next base: position 21,035,259 of record CM052649.1, on the reverse strand, counting down.
CCTCTTGAATGTATGACTTTATCTTCCTGGTAGAAAATAGGAACGGAATGTAACCCATTTTTTTTTAATTTGATTTGATTGTCTCAATTTCAATCACTGCTTTAAGTTCAGCGAACATCAAGCATCCCTAAATGACAGCTACTATGTTAAGTGCTTAGGAAATACAAATAAAACAATAATTCTAGACTATGAGAACCTACTACTTTGATCAATTAATATGACTTTCCCTAACTGAGATGTTTTGGTAATATCTATGTAACACTTTAGCATTGTGACTTGGAGGGCGTTTGTGGTTGTTGTTGTTGTTGGTTGTTTGTGTTTTGCTGTTAGGTCTATAATTTTTCTTTTGTTTATTTAAACTTTTACATGCATTTTTTAGAAAGACACCTTATATCCCCTTTGAAGGCAGATATACTGTTAATTAATTAAACTAGTTGTTTAAGTATAGTTCTTATGGACCACTGTAAAGTATCATTTTATTTTGTATATAAAATAAACAAGCTTTAGTTGAGTATTTAGCTATCTTGAGACCAAGTCACATTATGTTCCATTGAGATAATATGTTGGATATAAGTACGGCCGATCTGAACATACAAGAAAAGTGGCAGATATTATTTTCTGAAGGAAGGGGGGAAGATGGGACATTTAACTGCTGCCCATGCTAATGAAATTAACAAGTTTTGTAATTGATTGTGAAAGAGCTATAGGACCTCAAAAAAAAAATGGAAATAATAAGGAAAGTATCTGGCAGAATCTCCACAAGATGTGATTTTTTTCTCACGTCTTCCTGAAGAATATAACTGTAAAATTGTAATGTGCTTTTTTATTGAACTTCACTATGCAACAGAAATTTTAGTGTCTTATTAATTTATTTTCCATCAATGTAACTAGATTTCTAAAACATTAATCACCATGATTGATTTACCCATGGGAAACCACCATTCTAAATCCACTAAGATAAATTGCAAGTGGAATTCCAATATCAGAATGGAAACTTTAGATTTTTGTGCTTAGCTTTGTTTCTTAATTTTTATTTTCTCTCATTTTCTTTCCTCATTTTAATTTGAAGAGACTGTGGATAACCCATTAATATTTGCTTTAATGAAATGTCAGTAGAAGGGCATACGATATGTCTTTCTTAAGTGTCAGACTTTTAAAAATTCCAAAAAACCTTAAAATAATGTCTACATTTTTATTTTTTTGAAGAGTATTACAATTTTCCATGATTCTGAAATGTTTCATCTAAGTTTTGCTGATTCGGTATAAATTTCATAGTAATATAAATGCTCCACCTGGTGGTCAACAAGTGCTGGTAAAAATTACTCTTTTTAATTTTTACTTTTTTAATGCTATTAAAAAGCTTTGGGAGCTAGAACTTTATGTCTGAATTTAAAATATCAGTAAAAGTATCTAGAACGATGGCGAGTTAAAATTTACTAAATATAAGCTAAATCTTAATCTTATACTATATTTCAATCTATCGGATTAGAATTTTAGTTAACTATACGGATTATCATTTTACAAGTTATTTTTAGTTTAATAAAATACACTTACTGAAATAATTAGGAAATATAATCTCATTTTCCTATATCTATCTATTATTTATCTATCTCAAACCTTTTATCTATATATTGCAATCTGTAGTATTAGTACCAATTAATTTCATGAATAGTCTCACCCTCCCATTTGATATATGGTACATTTTTATGCCTTTACTGTGTAAAACAAGTACTGCTAAGAATTTCAATTTAGCATTCTCTACTATTTATAATGCCCAATTAAAATTCTAGAGAGGGACATATTAGGGAAAAGTGAAGTTATTACTTCTAATCATAATCCTTAACTTGACAGCAAATTGTCTTTTCATTTTGCACTATAATGTTCTAAATGTGATTTACTTTCTGTAGACTCTATTTTTCAAGCCTGTAATCTTATTAAATCTCTTACTAACTACACTGTCAATTCGAATTTTATGTCTTTTCAGGCATCTTCCATCTGAAAGTTCCTGAGTCTTCTCCTATTGGCTCAGCTATTGGAAGAATAAGAGCTGTGGATCCTGATTTTGGACAAAATGCAGAAATTGAATACAATATTGTTCCAGGAGATGGGGGAAACTTGTTTGACATTGTTACCGATGAGGAAACACAAGAAGGAGTCATCAAATTGAAAAAGGTATAGAGACAAATGTTTGGACAGTGGACTACTAAATAATAATTAAAGACGATAAAAAATAAATATTGAAAATAACAAGTAATTTTAACTTTCCTTCAATTAGCCATAAAGTTGACCCTTGAACAGTGTGGGATTTAGGGGTACTGACACTCCATTCAGTCAAAGATTTGCATGTATCTTGTGAATCCTCCAAAATTTCAGTACTAATAGCTTACTCTTGACCAGAAGCTTTACCAATCACATGAACATTTGACTGACATGTATTTTGTGTGTTATATATGCTATATACTGTATTCTTACAATAAAGTAAGCTAGAGAGAAGAAAATGTTATAAGAAAATCAGAAGGAAGAGGAAATATATTTACTATTTGTTAAGTGGAAGTGGAATCCTCATAAAAGTCTTCATCCTCATCATCTTCATGTTAAGTAGGCTGAGAAGAAGGAGGAAGAGGAAAGGTTGGTATTGCTATCTCCGGGATGGGAGAGGCAGAGGAAAATCCACATATAAGTGTCTCTGCATAGCTCAAAACTGTGTTGTTCAAGAGTCAACTGTATTTTAAATTTAAAAACAAGACCTACTGATGCTGAAGTATTTACTCCTACAGGAGCTGCTATTCTGTGATTCAATTTATGTTGAACAATTAGGCCTGATAATTTGATTACATCATTTTAAAAGATTTGTTTAACAGAGTTTAACTGTGATCTAATATTTTATTGCTATAAATGTAGACAAAACATTAATTAAAAAAAATCCAGAAGTAACTCTGACCCCCGCAGTCTTGATATTGACCTTTTTTTATGACTTTTCTGAGGATATAAATATCTAATTCACCACAATGTGGGCTGATACCACAGTGGAGGCATACTGATGTATGTAAGCTCTAATCACCTGAGAAGTAGAAGAAATGTGAAAGGCCAGTAATGGACTTGAGAGAGGTATAAGGAGGAACGAGAAAAATAATTACAGAGAGAGAGAGAGAGAGACTCTCCTGGGAAGCTGTTTAGCAATGGCATAAGGATTAGAGCCAAAGAGGATTGCACAGGAGCAGAGCAAAGTTACTCGAAATATCAGGAAGAATCATTATCTACAGTGTACATAGTTTTCTCTTTTGTTGGGTGGTGACATGAAAGAGTCTGTAAATGTGAGAAAGATAAATTACAATGGCATTTAAAGTGTACAGATATTTTTCCATAATAATGAGGCAAATTATAGGACTTTTCAATAATAAAGTGCAGGCAGAAAAGTGAAGCTCATTTAATTTTGTCATTTCCTCCCCTTCTACAAAATGCACTCTATTTACCCCAAACTGCAGTATACAATACGTATTTACTCATTGTAATTATTTTTTAATTTTTATTTATTTTTATTTTTTTGAGATGGAGTTTCGCTCTTGTTACCCAGGCTGGAGTGCACTGGCGCCATCTCCGCTCACCGCAACCTCCGCCTCCTGGGTTCAGGCAATTCTCCTGCCTCAGCCTCCTGAGTAGCTGGGATTACAGGCATGCACCACCATGCCCAGCTAATTTTTTTTTTGTATTTTTAGTAGAGACGGGGTTTCACCATGTTGACCAGGATGGTCTTGATCTCTTGACCTCCTGATCCAGCCGCCTCGGCCTCCCAAAGTGCTGGGATTACAGGCGTGAGCCACCACGCCCGGCCTTGTAATTATTTTAACCCAGAATAAATATTTTGCATTTAGTTCCGTTAATCAGTCTGCCCCTCTCATATTTACTCAGGAACTCTGAATTTTAACAAGAAAGCAGTATCTATGGTAATGAAAATACTCTTAAATAGAAACACACTTTTCAAATAGATTATCAGATTGTGCATAAATTATGCTTAGGCTAGAATTAATGTAACCCACATGATCCCTTTCTATTAAATTAAGCATTTATGCAAAATTTGCAAAGTACGATTAGAAAAATATGTTAAATTCTTATCAACATTATTCCTTTATTGTTTGTTACTTAGTTTGTTTTTCTCTTTCTCTTTTAGTCCCAAATCAATGTAAAGTTTTCTCATTTGATTTTTTCCTTGAAAAGGTCTCCAACAAAGGAATCATATTTAAGTGGTTGGCAAACATCTATCTGAATGGAACAAATAAAAATTTCATTAATAATATAAAAAAACTTTAAATTAACAAGTCATAATATTTGAATATAAAATTACGTGTACTTCTGAAGTAAAATTAAGGTACAAAAGATTCAATTATAGATACACACTATGTATATTTGTTTATATACTTATTTATATTTAATTATTATAACTATATTTTATATCCACATGCATAGTTTTATGTTTATGTTTTCATTTTTATTTATACATATTTACCATCTATACCAATAAGTAACCAATGTCTAGGTGTTAATCTAGAAAAATGTATGTCATTCTTATTTATTTTTAACACAATCAAAAAGTATATGGTTTGATAATAGTTCTTTATGGTATTATGTCGAAACATGTAATCATTGAGTTATTCAAGTTCAACTATCATTAAAGCAATAAGAGCACATCTGCCTTTTTTCATTAGGAAAGATCTACAGTGAATGAAACAGCCATGTTATAGGTTTGTATTTATTGTATTTAATTTACTTAGAATTTTTATACCTAACTGGGTTAAAATTGAGATATGTGAAATTATAAAATGCTTTTATTAAAATAGATTTAGATGGTGTAGGTAATCTTGAAAATATATCTGCAATTAAAAAAAAAAAACACTTTTGTTTTGAGATAGTCTTTTTCTGTTGCCCAGGCTGGAACGCAATGGCACGACATTAGCTCCCTGCAACTTCTGCCTCCTGTGTTCTAGCCATTCTCCTGTCTCAGCCTCCTGAATAGCTGGAACTACAGGTATCCACCACCATGCCCGGCTAATTTTTGTATTTTTAGTAGAGACAGGGCTTTACCATATTGGTCAGGCTGGTCTCAAACTCCTGACCTCAGGAGTTTGAGGCCACCTAGGCCTCCTAAAGCGCTGAGATCACAGGCATGAGCCACTGTACCCAGCCAAACACTACTGTTTCCTTCTGTGGTGGATAAATCATTGTTGCCCATTTTCCTGGCCTGAAATTCATTATCTAAATAAAGCTCAATGTCCATAACTTTCACTACTTCATTCAACAGATACTTTTAAAGCAGCCACTATGCTTCAGACTCCACTATGGAGATATCGCTACAGACACTCCCTACACTCAAAGCTTCCATTCAGTTGAGGATGTCAGAAGATAAACAAATTAGAAATCCCTTTCAGCAATGATGAATCCAAGCTAGAAAGACTTAAAGCAGGGTGAAGGGGTAAAAGCCCTGTGGAGGGTAGAGGGTATCTTACAGTGAGTTGAAAAAAAAAAGGCTTCTCTATTAGGGGGAAATGTGATCAAAAACCTGACCATTTGGTATTTGGGTGATGTGTGTCCTGAAAAGTTTCAGCACCAGTTGCAAAATCTCTGAATTGGGAATGTACTAGGCAAGAAAGCTGGCAGGGTTGCAATGCAGTGAAGGAATAGGGCCTTGCCAGAGATGAGGTCAAACATGCAGAGGAAGGGGTGGCCAGGGAGAGCCTTACAGACCGGAAAAGATGTTGAATTATTAACAGATCATGATATAGAGTCCAAATGAGTGTAGCTAGGTCACCTTTGCTCTTGCTGACCCAGATGACTTTGGCTGTCTGAAGAGAATAATCACTAGGAAATAATAAGGTCAATAGCTCAGTTAAGAGACCTTAGAAGTAAGCCAGGAAACTGAATGTGGAGCATGATGGTAGAGCCGCAGAGATTGTGAGAGACGGTGAGATTCTAAATGAATTGTAAAGGCACAGCCAAGGCATAGTTGTATAAATATTATCATCATCTGGTAAATTACACCAAGCGTTTGAGGACTTCAGAGCCTAATAAAGCACATGGATTTTCTTTCAGTGATGTAATCTACTTTCATCTCTAAATATGGATCCACTGGAAGCAATCCCCTCTACTAACCTAGTGTTCTGTTAGAAAGAAAATTGTAGCCTGCACCCTTCATCTATTGAATCTTTAAAAAAATAATTCAGGAGGACATTTTTGTAATGAAACTTAAAAAACATCCACAATAGAGTGTGTTGTATATTGTGTTTGTACACACACATGCACATACATTACTGAATTAAATATGACAGTATGATTTCACAAAAATGAGAAAATATCCCATTGAATAAAGCCCATAAAAATTCAAAATCAATTGAAACAACTACAATTCTTTAAATACAGAATCTATTTTTGGAGTAAAGACTGTAAAATAGTACTATAATCAAGCATATATTCAGTAAGTTCTCAGAAAACTTTATCTTGCAATTATCATTAGGAGTTCTTAAAGAATTAGATGTATGTCAAAAACTGTGTATATAAACATCAATAGCAGTATTGCAGTTCTAGAAGGATATTAAATTATTTTTTTAAGGTTTCCCCTTCAATATTGCAATAGAAGAATTCTGATATAAAAGCAGATTCATACAGGGATTACATTTTAAGTATACTAAACGCATTTAGAAAGTCCCAAATATATATTCCACATTCGAATATGTAGTCCTTTTTAAAACACCAGTTATTTTTATTTTTTTTAGCTCACAGATTTTGAGCTGCTGTAGAGGAATGAGGCATAATATGCTTTGTTTTCAGAATTTTTCTTTTTTTAATGTACTTTAGAATACATTAAAATGCTAATGTTGTGAAGCACATATTGTTATTATTGTTTTATTTTCAAAATCTTTTATTTGCTTCTCTTTTATTATTTTCTCCTCTGTCTTTTTCCTCTATAGAGGGAGGGCTTGAGAAAATAAAAATAACGTTCAGGTTTCTATGAACTGAGAAGACTGCAGAAAGGCATTTTTATTTATTTTATTAACCTTAACTTTGATTCACTTTATGAGACTATGACAGAACGCCATTTCACTGCAACACTTTGAATTCAGAGAAACATTATGAAGCTTTATAAATTGCTCCAAGTCATAAGATATTGGTAAAACAAAACAAAACAAAATAAAACTGCTTTTATTCTACCCTCATGTCGTGCGACTCTGAGCTTACTGTTAAAAAGAAAACGGCTGGGCATGGTGGCTCATGCCTGTAATCCCAGCACTTTAGGAGGCTGAGGCGGGTGGATCACGAGGTCAAGAGTTCAAGACAAGTCTGACTAATGTGGCAAAACCCCATCTCTCCTAAAAATACAAATGTTAGCCGGGCATGGTGGCGCACACCTATAATCCCAGCTACTTGGGAAGCTGAGGCAGAATTGCTTGAACCCTGAAGATGGAGGTTGCAGTGAGCTGAGATCGTGCCACTGCACTCTCCAGCCTGGGTGACAGAGCAAGACTGTCTCAATAATAATAATAGCCAGTCCTATATGGTGTTGAGTATTATAGCAATAAAACATTAATAAAATCAGAATAAATCTTTTAAAAATTTCAAATTGTCTAGAAATTAGGAAGTGAGCTACGTTTACAATGATAGAATAATAGTTTTTAAATTGAACGGCTTCCTTCTTAGTGAAAACCTAAAGGAAATGTGTTTAGTCACTAGTGTTTTTTTGCTACTGAATAAATGGGAATAAAACATACACTTCTTATGAATAGTAAGTTTCATGAATTAAAAGTTTTCAAGGACAGATTCTAAACATGTTTATAGAAGCACTTGAGTTTGCTTGACAGTGATTGCAAATTAAATAATTAAAATAATTAAGTGAATACTTAAATTATCCAAAAAAATAATTTAATATCCTGTATAATTTTTCAAAGAGTCCTCCACTGTTTCTACAAAAGTTCATTTTAGGAATTGTTTGAAGTGAAGAATGGTAAAGCAATTTCCTATTTATTTTTTTAAAAAGTAAAGATTTTTTGGAATTAAACACAATCTTTACCATTTTGATGTTATTTGGCAATGTTAGTTTATTTCAATTAACATAACTGTGTGATCACATTCAATCCAAAGGTGAATTTATTTTTCCTCTTAAAAATATTATTCTTCACAAGGAGCCTTTTAACAAATAGGCTAAGGTGCCAGTTGGGCCCACTGGGTATGTATAATTTATAATTACCCATTAATCAGCAAAACTCATTTTCTTTTTTCAGCCTTAACAAATGAGAGTTCACGTTGTATGTTTTGGTACCATAGCACCATCATGTGGTTGATTTTTGAATAACTCTTAAGAACAAAATGATGATAAAATTTGGAATATTTTAGATAGCCAAACATACATGCCTTAGTTTAAAATACTCCTATTTTTAGCCACACTAACGTACCTAATTAAAAAAACCATGTACATGCTGTTGTTTCTATAAATATTATGTTCCTGTTTTTCTAAACGTTTGTCTTTACCTTCTTTATAAAATACCTTACCTAGCTTCCCTAAACAGTCTCAGCAACTGTTACTTAGCCCCACATCAACATAACCACTACGGAGTTTTCTACAGTCTTATAGGCAGTTCTAATTGCACATGCCAGACTTTTTTTCTTTTCTGTTCTTTTTCTTTCTTTTTTTTTTTTGAGACAAAGTCTTTTTCGGCCCCCAGGCTGGAGTGCAGTGGCACGATCTCGGCTCAATGCAACCTCCGCCTCCCAGGTTTAAGCAATTCTCCTGCTGCAGCTTCCCGAGTAGCTGGGACTACAGGCACAAGCCACATTCCTGTATTTTAATAGAGACGGGGTTTCACCATGTTGGTCAGGATGGTTTCGATCTCTTGACCTCATGATCCTCCCGCCTCAGCCTCCCAAAGTGCTGGGATTGCAAGGTGTGAACCACCGTGCGTCGCCATAGACTTTTCAAACTCACTGTCTAAAGCTGAGTTATTTCCCTGATCCCAACAAAAGTCTGCCTACCCATGTTTTCTCCTTTACAGTTTCTTAAAGCAAAAATCTAGGATTTTTTTTCTAATGCCACTTCCACTGCAAATGACCTGCCAAATAGGACACAAAGGCTGGTCACTGATTTTTCCAGAGCTCAGGTTAAAATTTTCCTTTCTCCACCTGTGAATTTGCCCTACCACCCTTTTTCTGTTTCCTCTTTGTCACTGCAATGCCTATTCTCCCAGCCTCACACATTATTTTCCTCCAACAAATCTTCTCATTCATGGGGGATTTAAAGAAGCCTATTTAAATATTTAGATAGAAACCTATTCATCTTACTTAAATCCTTTTCTGGTCCCGTGGCTAGAAAGATAAAAAATCAAAGAGTTCATTTTCTATTACCATCTTCTGCACCACACACACACACACACACACACACACACACACACACACGCATGCATGCTCACACGAGCACAAGCTACATTCCAAGTACACCAAATTCATTGCAATGTCTACCAATGGTATTCTGCTTCTCCTCCTTCTGCACAAAAAGCCCTGCCCTATATGAGTATCTTCATGAACTCGTATATGTTCCTTAACATTTTTCTCCCTTGCTTCTCTCTCAACAAAGGCTTCCTGGAGTCCCTCAGGAAAATTGATCACTCCTTAATTTTGTCTCTAAATGTCAACATTTTTGTCAAAGCATCTATGATACTTACTTGGCTCTCATATTTAAAATACAACTGATTCCTCCTACTATATTTTAAGCCCCTGGAGGCACATTACCATATCTGTTTTTATTTCCCCATCAGTAAAAGAAATGCCTGAAATATATAAGATGTGTAAAACTTTTGTCAACTAAAAGAACAAATATCTTCTGTTGGTTTGCTGTTTTCCATCTGATGTGTTATTTTTCTTTTCACTCACATACTATGTAAAGTTTGAAACATTTTGCAAAGTATTTAGAAAAATATGTTTTACTGATTCTACAAATAGGAAATCTGAAACTCAAAGAAGGAAGATAATTTTTCAAAGTCACACAGCTTGCTGTAAATCATAGTGTATGTTTAGAAAGAGTAGACTTCCAATTATTGTGTAGAACAGTGGATGTTAGAAAAGGTAGCTGGCCTCCCCTGATGGTCATGATTGATACTGTATGTGTATATGACACATATATTTTATTTCAACAGTTATAATATGTGATGAAATCCTCTGTAATTTTTTAGGGAAAATATCACTAAAAAACGTATGTTCAGAAATACTTGAGGTTCTTGCAATTCTTTTTTTCTTTTTTGAGCCTGGGTTTGGCTCTTCTCACCCAAGCTGGAGTGCAATGGCAAGATCTCCACTCACTACAACCTCCACCTTCTGGGTTCAAGCAATTCTCCTGCTCAATCTCCCAAGTAGCTGAGATTACAGGTGCCCACCACCATGCCCAGCTAATTTTTGTATTTTTAGAGGAGACCAGGTTTCACCATGTTGGCCAGGCTGGTCTCGAACTCCTGACCTTAGGTGATTCACCCGCCTTGTCCTCCAAAAGTGCCGGGATTACAGATGTGAGCCACCGTGCCTGACCACAATGCTATTTTTTGTTGAAGTTCTGTTGTTGCTGTTGTTTGTTTTTGTTTATTTTGGTTACTGAATTTATTCCAGAATTTAACACTAAAATACGGGCATTACTATAATGCCCATGATTCTTAAGATAACTTGTTAAAACTATAAAAATTTTGCAGTGTTGCAAAACACTAAGATATAGTAATAACTTGTCCACAGAGAAATTACCTGCATTTCTGATACAGTTTTGTTACAAATATTTTTTAATATCAGTTATATAAAATGTATGTTTATTCATTTAAATATTTTTGTTTACAAACACTTTTGGCCTAGTAATGCTATTTTTCTATTAAGCTTATATATTTTTAATTTTATAACAAACAGTGTTGAAATTTTGTGCAAACTAAAGCCTAGGTTTTAAAACTTAACCACATTTCATTGTTTTTCTCTTTATTATAGAGACATTCTTACCTGATATAGCGGCAACTTATGTTGATCAAATACAAGTACTTTTACATAAAATACTGAGTTGCAATCTTTCATCAGTGATGATGAGATATGCATAAACTCTCCCACATCTCTTCCCAGGCAAGAATTGACTACTATATTGATTGTAAAACTAAGCTTTAGGAAACCTGACTTTTCATTAAAATTACCCTTGTTCTGAACAGCTTATCTTTATTGTTTGGCCTGGTGTAATAAACCTATTTATAAGAGCTTGCTCCTAGTGTCTGTGCCTCCTGGTTCAGCCTGGTATAAATCTGTTTCCTAACTGTTTGTCTTAAAAAGAATTAAGTGTTTTTCAGATAAGCCTGCATCCTCGGATCATTTGGGTTCATTGACAGTATTCCTTCCCATGGCCTATTAACACCTACTCACTGGATAATTGAGAGTGTAGAGCTTTATCACCAAAGGGTATATTATTCTAAAAGTGATAGCTTTGCTGTGTTGGTAAGAATAATGTAGCCTTACTATACAAATTGAAGTAATACAGAAGAGTAAAAAGTAAAAGGGACAAAACCACAGTTACAGTGAGTCATCATATGACATAACTGGTTCCTTTGCTGAAGGCCTTTTGGGAGCAAATCAAGGCTTGGATTGGGGCTATGATACACTCTGAGTCTTGGAGTCTTTTTGCAACCTTACTGATTCCTAGCAGAGCTAGTTCTGTGTGGCTGTGTGTGTGTGTGTGTGTGTGTGTGTGTGTGTGTGTGTGTCTGTCTGTCTGTCTGTCTTAGTTACTACTTCCCTGTGGCTCCTATGATGATCTTGTTAGCTCTTACTGAAATCAGGTTTCCATTCCCACATGCACCCCTTGAGCACTTGCTACGTAAGCTCCTGTAATGCCAAAATTTACTTCTTATAAGGCAAGACAAAAAGCATCTGCATCACCCCTTCTTTTAAAGGATCCCATGGATAGGTCAGACCCCTCATGTAAAATCTCTTTTTATTAACTCAATGTCTGGTGATTAGGGACCTTAATTGTAGCTGCACAACTTACTTCTCCACAAAACTTAATAAGTTGATGTGAGTGATACATCATTTAATTTATAGGCCCCTCTCACAGTCAAGGGCACAGTCGTTGCACACATGGTATAGGTCATTGGGGACAGGAATATGGGGGGCATCTTGGAATTCTGCCTGCTGCCACTATCATCTTTTCAAATTCCTCACATTGTCTATAGCTGTAGCTATCCATTTCCATTCAACATTATCTGGAATGATGAGCCCTGGAAGAGCCCAGGGAGTTCCCCTTTTATAATTTGTGCCAAAAACTGCTTATCTCCCTTTGAAATGAGAAAATCCTTTGGCACTTAACATTTATTTCATTTAGTGTTATGTGACCTGGACTTCAGCAAAGTAAGGACAGAGAAAGTGATGCTGTAATAGCCCACTGGATTCTTCCTGACCATTGCAGCAGAGACAAAACCAATTCATTGAGACCATGGTGTTGCGGCAAAGAGCTTAACTCAGGCTAGGCTGCTAGCCACATGGAGGACAGAGTTCATACTCAGGTCAGTGTCCCTGAAGGCCCAATGGTTAAGGTTTTTCAAGGATAGTTTGGGGGGCAGGAGACTAGCAAATGGGTGCTGCTGATTGGTTGGGGAACTCATCACAGGGGTGTGAAATAGAGATCCCTGGTACTGAGTCCAACTCTGGGCAGGGAGGCACAGGACTGGTGAAGTCATATGCCACAAGTCTGGATGAGGTTACTCTGAAAAACATCTCAAAAGACCAATCTTTTGGGAAGCCGAAGCAGGTGGATCACGAGGTCAACAGATCGAGACCATCCTCGTCAACATGGTGAAACCCCGTCTCTACTAAAAATACAAAAAATTAGCTGGGCATGGTGGTGCGTGCCTGTAATCCCAGCTACTCAGGAGGCTGAGGCAGGAGAATTGCCTGAACCCAGGAGGCAGAGGTTGCGGTGAGCCGAGATTGCACCATTGCACTCCAGCCTGGGTAACGAGCGAAACTCCATCTCAAAAAAAAAAAAGACCAATCTTAGGTTCTGCAATAGTGATGTTATCTGAAGGAGCAATTAGGAAAGTTACAAAACTTGTGACCTCTGTCCACATGACTTCTGAACAGAAAGAGATTATAGAAACTACCTGTGTTTTAGCAGAATTCAGACCACTCCCATAATCCTAATCTTGTGGCCTTTCATTAGTTTTACAAAGGTGGTTTTGGCCCAGGAACAAGGAGGGGATCAGTTATAAGGAGGGTCTACTATTATCCTTCTTCGAAGTTAAACTATAAGCTAAATTCCATAGTTAGCTTGACCTTAGGAATAAGCAAAGATTGCCAGCCTGTGAGACTAGAAACAAGATGGAGTCAGCCATGCTAGACTTATCTCACTATGCAAAGGTGATTTCAGTGTGGGAGACATAGGCTCTTGGGACACTAAAGGTTTGCTGAAAAATTACTGATATGAGGCAGATTGATTAATAGGAGAAAAGGCATACAAATTCATTTAGCTAGTATACACAGGAGCCTTCAGAATGAAGACCCAACTTTCCAATAAGTTACAGGAAGTTATACACCATCTCAAGGTGACAGAAAAAATGGTGGGCCATGCATGGTGGCTCATGCCTGTAATCCCAGCACTTTGGGAGGCCAAGGCAGGTGGGAGGTTGGAAGTTCAAGACCAGCCTGACCAACATGGCTGTATCTACTAAGAAATAAATAATTAGCCTGGCATGGTAGCACATGCCTGTAATCCCAGCTACTCAGGAGGCTGAGGCAGAAGAATTGCTTGAACCTGGGAAGCAGAGTTTGTGGTGAGCTGAGATTTTGCCATTGTACTCCAGCCTGGGCAACAAGAGTGAAATTCCATCTCAAAATAAAAAATGGTGGTCCAGAGCATGGACAAAACCAGGTTTTTGTACATCAGGTTTAGTGGCAAGAAAGGTTACTAGAGGGAAAAGGAAGTGGTTTGACTAGCAAAGCCACTTGTTACATAAAAGAAACCTCCCTCAGAGAGAATAGATGATAATTATTAATTTTCAGACTCTTAAAGTTGTCAGGTTCTCACTGGCTCCTAGATCTGGGAAAGGCAAAGAAAAGGCCTGCCTGCATTAATGGGGATTCTTTACAGATGCAAATTTTCACCCTCAAAGGACAGCTTTGCGAGGCCACTTATATTTTGGACCCCATGGCAGTCATTTCAAAATATGCCAGAGAAATATATTTGGGGATAAAATATTTTTATTTCCTTAAGTGGCAGTAAACAAAGAAGCAGAATTCCCCCCTGCCTAATTCCTTCCTTGAGTCTCTGGAGAACAGCTGAGTATATCATATTTCATGTCTCTATAGTTGTGTTTATTTTTAATTTTTATTTTTAATTTAATTTTTTAATTGCATTTTAGGTTTTGGGGTACATGTGAAGAACATGCAAGATAGTTGCATAGGTACACACGTGGCAGTGTGATTTGCTGCCTTCCTCCCCTTCACCTATATCTGGCATTCCTCCCCGTGCTGTCTCTCCCCAACTGCCCAGCCCCCACTGTTCCTCCCCTATTTCCCCCAACAGACCCCAGTGTGTAGTGCTCCCCTCCCTATGTCCATGTGTTTTCATTGTTCAACACCCGCCTATGAGTGAGAACATGTGGTATTTCGTTTTCTGTTCTTGTGTCAGTTTGCTGAGAATGATGGTCTCCAGGTTCATCCATGTCCCTACAAAGGACATGAACTCATCATTTTTGATTGCTGCATAATATTCCATGGTGTATATGTGCCACATTTTCCCTGTCCAGTCTATCATGGATGGGCATTTGGGTTGGTTCCAGGTCTTTGCTATTGTAAACGGTGCTGCAATGAACATTTGTGTGCATGTGTTCTTATAGTAGAATGATTTCTAATCCTTTGGATATATACCCAGTAATGGGATTGCTGGGTCAGATGAAATTTCTATTTCTAGGTCCTTGAGGAATCACCACACTGTCTTCTACAATGGTTGAACTAATTTACACTCCCGCCAGCAGTGTATAAATGTTCCTATTTCTCCACATTCTCTTCAGTATCTGTTGTCTCCA
>CM052649.1:20889020-21019688 GCA_028533165.1 Leontopithecus rosalia | reverse complement strand
CTCTAATGACTGTTTCTTTTGCCAGGCAGAACCTGTGGAGTTTGATTAGGTCCCATTTGTCTATTTTGGCTTTTGTTGCCAATGCTTTTGGTGTTTTGGTCATGAAGTCCTTGCATACTCCTATGTCCTGAATGGTTTTGCCTAGATTTTCTTCTAGGGTTTTTATGGTGTTAGGTCTTATGTTTAAGTCTTTAATCCATCGGGAGTTACTTTTAGTGTAAGGTGTCAGGAAGGGGTCCAATTTCTGCCTTCTGCACATAGCTAGCCAGTTTTCCCAACACCATTTATTAAACAGGGATTCCTTTCCCCATTGCTTGTTTTTGTCAAGTTTGTCAAAGATCAGATGGTTGTAGATATGTTGTGTTGCCTCTCAGGCCTCTGTTCTGTTCCATTGGTCTAAATCTCTGTTTTGGTTCCAGTACCATGCTGTTTTGATTACTGTAGCCTTGTAGTATAGTTTGAAGTCTGGTAGTGTGATGCCTCCTGCTGTGTTCTTTTTGCTTAGAATTGACTTGGCTATGCAAGCTTTCTTTTGGTTCCATATGAAGTTTAAGGTGTTTTTTTTTTTTCCAGTTTTGTGAACGTCATTTGTTGCTTGATGGGGATAGCATTGTGGTTTCTTACTGCACAGCTCTATAATGTGCAATATTTCCTGAACATTCTGGTGTCTGATGTAATCTTCCCTTAAGGAAACAACCTAAAGAGAAAGAAGCTGCTCAACTAAATTATCTTTAGTTAATTCTTTCTTTCCCTCAGAAAGGCTCATAACCATTAAATGGGCTCCAAGGAATGCTGCAAAGTTTTCTATTTATCATACAAGAGAGAAATTAGTTCAATTTCACAATAATGTATGCCTATCATAGAATATGATTCATTTTCTAGTACTGAAAAGAGTATTCTATTTTAAAGGTTGAGATTTGTATTGATTGTAAAACTAAAGTTTATTCCACCCAACAATGGAGAGTAGTCAGATGCGTGGATAAAGTCAGTTAGAGAGAGATCATTGCTGATTTTCTTTGGCCTTTCTGAGCTATATACCATTTTGTAAAGTGGAATTGCCTAAAGGTCAGGTTCACGAAGAAGTAAGTCCATCTAGGACACTATTGTGACATTTCTCTTAAACTTTTCTTTAGTTCTTTGATTACTACAGACTATAAGTTTTCAGTTGCAAAAAAATCTGTATGTACTGAATGATTCTTTTATCTCATTCTATCTCCCTGACAACTAGATATTTGCCTGCTGTGATAGGTCAGGAGTTCTTAAAAGGCATGGAATACATCTCATCTCATCTTTAAAAAAATAGAAAATGTTTCAAAATTCTCCTTTCATGTCTGGCTTGAAAAGGAGTTACCTGTAGAGAGTCAAGATTATCCAAATAGCAGTAGTGTGTAATCAAGGAGAGAAAAAAATTACAATCTTATCTAGAAAGAATTTTCCAAATCATGTAGATAATTAGAAATATATGAGAAAGTAGAGAGGAAAATGGGAAATTATTGGTATTAACTTTTACATTCTAAGATAGAGGTTAATTTTTGCCTAAAAAAGGGACTTCAGTATGACCCAGGTCAGATCAATTTGCTTTCTAGGTAAAAGGAATCCTAAGGTGATAAAATCAAAGTAGTCTTATCCTGCAGTTTAGGGATATCCATCATAGAAAACGTATGTTGTTTAACACTTACAGCGCATTTAGAGTTTGCAGAAACAGAAAGTACACTTTCATATATTCCTTAATTTGAATGTGCTAGTGCACTCTTCTAAACTATATATCATTCTCTCTCGAACATCTTCTAACGTATTCAATTTCTCTTAAACACATGTAGTTATAGAGAACTTGGTACTTCTTCTAACTCATTCATTAAGCAAGATGACAATATTTTTTAATTTGTTGAATGAATTGAGAGGCAAGTCTTATTTATCTTTTCATCTTTCCATCCTTACAGGATGTATTCTAAGCCTTGCCACCACGTAAAACATCTACGTTTGTGTGTGTGTGTTTGTGTGTGTGTGTGTGTGTGTGTGTGTGTGTGTGTATTTTCTTTAATTCCCTGTAGAATGACTTTATTTATTAGAGGTTTCCTCCTTTTTCTAACCTAAAGTTACTCTTATTAACAACTCACCTTACTATTAATTCACCACTCAGAGACATAAAAAATAATCTTCACTTTGGGAAGCCGAAGCAGGTGGATCACGAGGTCAAGAGATCAAGACCATCCTGGTCAACATGGTGAAACCCCGTCTATACAAAAAATACAAAACTTAGCTGGGCATGGTGGCGCATGCTTATAGTCCCAGCTGCTCGGGAGGCTGAGGCCCGAGAATTGCCTGAACCCGGGAGACGGAAGTTGCCATGAGCAGAGATCGCACCATTACACTCTAGCCTGGGTAATGAGAGTGAAAGTCCTTCTCAAAAAAAAAAAAAAAGAAAGAAAGAAAGAAAAAGAATAATATTAATAATGCTAAGTAATGTCAAAATAATGGCCCTTCAAATATTTGAAAATCTGTGTCTTTCCTTGCCTTGGTCTTCATTCCAGCTAACCATCCTCAGTCATTGTAGTTGTTTCTTATCTTTGGCTTTGGTGATGTTTTATTATTCTAGTCTCACAATGAGTTATCTTAAGTATGATTTCTTTAACAAAACACAGTATTCAAGCTTCACGCTGATCAAAGAAGCATCATTGGGCCATCCTCTCTCTTTTTTCAGATATTACTCTTCTATTCATGTAATCAAAGACCATATTATTAACCATCATATATTATGTGTACTATTCTTTACTTATGTTGGTAGTAGAGGAAGGAATCAAAATGTCTAACAAGAGAAACATGAAAATGGAAGGAAATCAATATTATAAGTTAACAGTATGAGGTGAGCAAATAACTACATAGAAAGGTAAAAAAAAGTATTGATTACAAAGCTGGTAAACACATGAATAAAAATGTAATTAATTAAAGAAAATAAAAGGAATACCTACAGGGAATTAATATAGTTCCTGCTGCATAAAAAAATAAGGCAAAAGAGACTTGATGTTATATTCAAGTGAAATTGCTGTTTTGTTATAATATTTTCCATGAAATTGTGAGAGTTTTTGAAGATTTAAAATTGATTTTTTTTTTTTGGTTTCTGTTGCTCAGAGGAAATGCATAAAATAGCAATCATATCTTTGAAGGAGAAAAATACCCTGCATTTTCCCAGGTGTGCTACAGTAAAGGAACAGGTGTTGACACATCAATTAGCAACTTATTGGAGTCAGATTTGAGGGAATTACTTTAGAAAATATAAATTTTTAAAGGTCCCAGAAAATCACTGTGTTAATGTTAAATCTGTGTTGTCTCAGATATTCTTAGATGCTCAGAAGCCCAAGGCCAGAAATCATCACTGACTTTAAAATCATCACCTAAAGCACCACAGCAGCACGATATTTCAGGAATAGTGTTTTCACTTATTACAAACATAAAATTAATATTTAGAGTTAGTATGAATGTAGAAAGTGATAAGCTAAAATGGAGCATCTGTGACTTCATAGACAATGACTCCTATATTGTTTCACAGCCTGCTGTATTATGGTCATATATATTAATATTTAAAGCCACTAGACTTGGTAATGTGTATTGATGATGCATGACAGTGCCCATAATTTATATATACAGTCCTGAGAACACAAAACCAAAACTCTTTTTGTAATTAGCACTATGTATACTTTTAAATACTGATACAGATTTTTACTAGTAGAAAAAGACATAATCAAAAGTATTTAATACAAAATGCCATTATTATCAAAAGAAGAAAACTGGTCCCATGAAAACTCCATATTTTGTTTTCATGGCACCACTTTTCTAATACCAAATTTGCAGCTAGAATCTAGAATACCTTCAGCTATCCTATTTCATTTTTATTCAGTTTTTTGTTTATCATTGCTTGCTTCCACTAGATGTCAGTATTGGATAAGAGCAGACACATGCTTCCCTGGCCATCTGGTCTCTTGCTGTTTTAACGTTGTTCATATAACATGATTAAGCCCTACCTAACATGTATGTCTGCATGTCAATGATGAGATTTTTTTTAAACATATGCAACCGATGATCTTCACAAGTTACCCAGAAACTTCTACATGAGGGTGATTCTTTCATAAAATGTTTTCCTTGTGCTTGTAATCCCAGCACTTTGGGAGGCCATGGTGGGTAGATCCTCTGAGGTCAGGAATTGGAGACCAGCCTGGCCAACATGGTAAAACCCCCTCCTCTACTAAAAATACAAACATTAGCCAGGCTTGGTGTTGCATGCCTGTAATCCCTTCTACTTGGGAGGCTGAGGAAGGAAAATCGCTTGAACCTGGAAGGCGGAGGTTGCAGTGAGTCAAGATCATGCCACTGCACTCTAACCTGGGCAAGAGAGCAAGACTCCGTCTCAAAAAAAAAAAAAAAAAAAAAACTTTGCTTTGTACTGCCCTTACCCACTAATTATGAAGGAAATTGAAATTTTTAAACCAGTGCAATTGGTAATAACTTGCAAATTGCTCTGAAGTAATGTTCAACATTTCTGCCACATTCTATATAAATTTACCCCCTATTCTTAATTTGTCCTCACTACAGCCTTTAGATTTTGAAACAAAGAAGGCATACACTTTCAAAGTTGAGGCTTCCAACCTTCACCTTGACCACCGGTTTCACTCCGCGGGGCCTTTTAAAGACACAGCTACGGTGAAGATCAGCGTGCTGGACGTAGATGAGCCGCCGGTTTTTAGCAAGCCGCTCTACACCATGGAGGTTTATGAAGACACTCCGGTAGGGACGATCATTGGAGCTGTCACTGCTCAGGACCTGGATGTAGGCAGCAGTGCTGTTAGGTGAGAAAAAGAAACATTTTCTTTTCTGCTTCATAGAAAAAAAAAAAGAACAACAACAAAAACACTCTCTGTCCAAAACTGCATGATGATCTAATTACAAAATATGATTCTTGGAAACATAATGACTTTACATAAAAACAGAGGAAATGCCATAGGATTTGGAGAAAAACATGATTAAGGATTGCAACAGTATTTACTAGGGGTGCTTTATAACCACTAGTGGTCTGATTCTCATGTCACTCAAGGTAACAAATCTCAACTCTTCATGTATAATCAGGATTTAATATAACCTTTTAGAGAATGATCCTCACAATTAGTGATATTAAGATACTTTGGAAGTGCCTAGAGTATAATACATATTAATACATTTTTAATTACTCGAAATCTCTGTCCCCTTACCCAAAGTTAGTGTTTGAAAAAGTTAGTTTCAAACTTTGCAATTTGCATGTCATTTTTCCAGTGCAATAAACGTGTCTGCTGGGTTCGAGGTGAAATGAGTAGAGGCAAGTTAGAGTCAGTCCTAGGGTAAAATGAATTTATGAAATCGCTGAAAGCACACACTTTGCAAGGAACTGCTACCTGCTCATCTGTCTCCTGCTCTCGACAAATAAATTCCTCTAGTATTATCAAGACATAATACAATTTCCCTTTTCCTCACTTATGCATTTACCCAGAAGTATGTTTGAAGAATTTTTTTCCCGTTCATTCTATTGTACGCTTGAATTTTCTGCCACATACCTATAGCTGTTGGGAAACCAAATAAAAGACAAGGATGAGATTTGTCCCTGAGTCTTCTATCTCTAAATAATTGAAGCTTAGTAGGCAAGAACCAAAATAAGAAAACATTAAGTATGTTTTTAAAGCAAAAACACTCTATTCTATTGACATACAACAGACAAATATCTTGTAAGATTTTACACCATGTGGTAAGTAAAGATTAAAACAATGGATCGCGTATTCAGTGGTATTCTTAACACAATAATTGCATATAGTGAAATCTCAGAAAATGGCTTGACAGCATATGTAACTTGCTGTTTGGATTTATCTGAATCCATCACCCATAATTACAGGTGAACTACAGGTGAATTACAGCTAGAACTACAATCAGTTCTAGCTGCTATAATCCATTAACACATCCTGGATGTATTAGTCTGTTTTCACACTGCTATAAAGAACTGCACTGAGACTGGGTAATCTATAAAGTAAAGAGGTTTAATTGACTCACAGTTCTACATGGCTAGGGAGGCCTCAGGAAACTTACAATCATGGTGGAAGGGAAGCAGGTGCATCTTACATGGCGGCAGGCAAAAGACAATGAGTGAAGGAGAAACTGTCAAACCCTTATGAAACAATCAGATCTTGTGAGAACTCACTCACTATCATGAGAAAAGCATGGGGGAACCACCCCCATAGGCCAATCACCTCCTACCAGGACCCTTCCTCACACATATGGATTACAATTTAAAATGAGGTTTTGGTGGGGACACAGAGCCAAACCATGTCACTGGGTGACTTAAGCAACAAACACAGTTCTGGAGGCTAGAAAGTCCAAGATCAATGGATCAGCAAATCTGGCATCTGGTGAGGACCTGCTTTCTTTTCAGCAGGTGGTCACCTTCTCCTCGTATCCAGACACAGGAGAAAGTGAAACAGAGCTCTCTTTAGAGTCCCTCTTGTAATGGTAAAAATAACATTCAGAGGGCTCCATCCTGATGAACTAATTACCTTCCAAACGCCCCATCTTTTAATACTACCACATTGAAGTTTAGGCTTTTAAGATGTGAATTTTGGGGGATACATATCAGCTCATACTATTTCAATTGTGCCCACCCCAAATTTATGTAAAATGCATCCATCCTCAGAGCCCCAAAATTCCCAACTTCTTCCAGTATGAACTCAAATCCAAAGTGTCATCTAAATATATCTAAACCAAACAAATGTGAGATAAAAGGTACAATTCATACTGAGGCCAAATTCCTCTCCAGCTGTGAAGCTGAGAAACAAAATAAGTTATGTGTTTCCAAAATACAATGGTGAAGATATTCTTATTCTGAGAGAGAAAGAGGAAAGAAGAGAGGTGTGAGAGGTCCAGTGTAAGTCTAAAACCTAATGGGGAAAATTCCATTAAACTTAGTCTCAAGCATAACTCAAACTCCATTAAACCTTAGTCTCAAACATAAACTTTCTGTAGCTCACTTCTTCACCTTGCAGGTCCACTAGAATGGATGTTCCATTTTTGGACTCACTAAGGTGGCAACATAACCTCCCCAACTCAGAGGCCACCACTTGTGCTGTGGCTCTCTGCAGTGGCCTTGCCTGTGCAGTGATCACACCCTCAGAGCTCCATTGGGCAACATTATCCCAATGTCACCTCTAGGCATTGATCTCAATGTTTGAAATCATTATGGAAGCAGCCGTTTCACAAGCCTGGTGACATCAAGGCTTGTTTGGGTGATTTGGAATTCTTCCCTTGATTTGGAGAATTATGCATGCTTATATCTGAAGAGCTATGTGATGCTATTTAATAGAGCTGAAGAAGTCTGATGGTCTTCTTTCATTTTACCACCTTTCTTTATTTTCTTTAGCACCAGCTGGCAGTGTTTCTCTTATTATAATCTCATCTGTTTTCCTGGCTTTTTGAAATAGTGAATGAAGTTCATGGTTCACACCTTTACAAACCTTCTTATTAAGTAATCGATCTATCATCCCTTAATCTTTTCTAAACACACTTTCTCATTATTTTGGAACATGGACAGGTTGAGATATTTCCAAGTCTTTAAGCTTTGGTTTCTTTTTGATTAAAAATTTCATCTTTATTTAATTTCTTTTCTTTCAGGTTTTACTGTAAGCAGTTGTGAGGAACCAAGCTACTCTTTTCACACTTTGCTTAAAAGATCTCCTCAGCTAAATATCTAATTTCATTGCTCAAAAGTCCTTCTTTCCATAAAATTCTAGAACATGAACACCATCCACCTACATTCTTTGCCACTTTATGACAAATATTACCTTTCCTACAGTTTCTATGACATGTCTTCAGTTTTCTCTGATAACACTTCAGAATGGCTTTTACTCTCCATATTTCTACCAACGTTCTGTTTATGCTTGTTTAGATGTTCTTTAAGAAGACAGAATCTTTCTCTATAGTTCTCTGTGCCCTTAACACAATATCCTTAAACATTCATAATTTTAGCCCTTCAAAACTACTCCAGCCTGTACCCAGTTTCATAGTTACTTCTACATTTGTAGGTGTTTTTTTATAACCACCCCTCCTGCTTGGTAGCAACTTCTGTTATAGTCACTTAAGGCTGCTATAAGAAATCAATGTAGATGGAGTAGCTTCAGCCAGAAACATGTATGTCTCTTGTTTCTGGAAACTGGAAAGGTTATAATCAATGTGCCAAGAGATCCAGTGTTTAATAAGGGCCTGCTTTCTATTTAGCAGAAAGTCATGTCCTTGAATTCACACAGCAGAAAAAGAAAGAGAGCTGTCTGGGTTTTTGGTTAGAAGGATGCTAATTCTATTTATGAAGACTTCACCCTCAAGACCTCATTACCCCCACAAAGCCCCATATCCAAATATCATACTTTGTACATTAGGATTTCAACATACGAATTTTGGGGAAACATAAGAGTCCATAAAAATGCTTTTCTTCTTGAAGAGAATCTATAATCAGGAGAGAACTCTAAAAAAAGCTAATCTATCTTTTAAAAAGAAATAAGTATAACAATTACTGAGCATCTCTACATTTCAGGGTGAATGCTAACCAGTTTGCTCACTGGATTCAAACTATTGTTTTACATGTACATATTACAACATGATTCAATTCCAGTTAAGTTCCAGAAAACCAAATATGGTTTATAGGACTAAATGTATGCACATGTGCATGCATGCATGCGTTCAGACACACACAGACACACACACAATATTTGTTGAGGTATTCTCCAGAATCTGCTGCCTTGGTAATTATGATGTATTATCCTAACTTTATTTATCAGTCTTTTATTTCTGAAGCATTGGTTCATAATTATAAAAGTAGAAGATGCCTGATGAATAGATTTACAGTTATTTAAAAATATGAACAGTTACTGAAAAAATATTGGAGGTTGCAACAAAATAATAAGTAAATAAAGATTAATTGAAACTCTTTGCAGGTCAATAAATAAGGATGTAGATAGAGAAATTATGTATCTAGAGAACATGCTATGTTGTTTAATTTACTGTAGGTTCTACTTTGAAGACATAAAAGAAAGATGAGGCCAAAATATTAAGAAAAACATGATTTTAATTCAATACTTAACAATTAGAAAAATCAAAACTTTCCTAAGCAGAAAACATTATTAGACAAAGATACAAACTTTCAAATTCAAGAAAATTGTTAGAGTCAAGACCCCGGTGTGAAGAACAAAGGAAGGTTAAGATGAAAGAAATTCTCCTGCTGTAAGTATGTTTTACGTCACAGTAGCAAGCATCCGATATACAGTAGTATAGCACGTCTTGGTTCTAATGAGTAGCAGCCTGCCCACTTTACATAGATGTATCTAATTGATCCCCACGAGGGGTTGTCAAAAACAGAGCTGTTTTTGAGTCAACCTGAAACCTGTCTTTGTTCCATGTCCTTTTATGAAAAAAAAACTTGAATAATATCAGCTAAGGAAACATAGGGTATGAGGCATCATCTTTCCTTGGTCTGAAAATATGTTTACTCACTTAAGAATCATACTGAAAACACATTGTGAAAACTAAGCATTACAGTGTAAAATTACTTGACTTATTTAGGTATGATCTGTTTAGTTTTCCTTTGCTTAGCTGTCTTTTCACAGAGTTATTATGCAAGTTATTAATTTAGGATCTTGGGTATTTTATCATCATCATCATCACTAAGCACAGCAAGAGCCACATCAATGTCATAACCAAGGACTGATCCTGTTTTGAAGAAAGGTTCTCTTTGGTTTAATGACTAGCAAACACACCATATCTGGTTCCTTACTCTCAAGCATTGGTCCCTGCTTAATTTCTAGTTTTTCTTTACTTTTCTACCCTTTGCCTTTTGATGCACTGATTTCTTGTCTCTAATGCTGTATATTCTTTAAGGTAGGCACTGTGATTATACTGTTCACAGAAAGAATTTCTAGTAAGTCAAGTGAGACTGGATTAAGTACATCTACCATTGGTGAGGTAGGGGCTTTTCATAACAGCAAGCTCTTGAGTTTAGAAATTTAAAACTGTTGACTTTCCAGTTACATTGAAACATATTATGGACTTCGCATATTAGTGAATTAGGTTACAGAAAGATTTCAGTGGGTCATTTTGCTCAATATGTGCCACTTTTCTTTTGTTCTAAACCTGTAAAAGTTTGTTATCCTTGAAATAAATTTAAAAATAAAACTTAATCATATTTTTTATAAAATGAGAAAATTCATTTAATCAATACATGTCAAAAGTATTAAATAATAATGTAATGATCATGTAAAGCACATCATTTTATGTATTTAAACTTGCATATATAAACTCAAAATTACGGTGGTTAATAGAACAATTTAACAATGTAATAGAACAATTTAACAATGTACAGATTGTTCCTCTACTTGTAATGATTCATCTTACAATGTTTTGAGTTTGTAATGGTGTGAAAACAATATGCATTCCATAGAAACCATACTTGGAATACATATACATCCATTCTTTTTTCACTTTCAGTATATCACTCAATAAATTACATAAGATATTCACCACTTTATTGTAAGATAGGCTTTGTGTTAGATGATTTCATCCAAATGTAGCCTAACATAAGTTGTTCAAGCAGGTTTAAGGTAGACTATTAAGCTACAATGTTCAGTAGCTTAGGTGTTTTAGATGCATTTTCAACTTAAGGTATTTTCAACGTATGAGGGTTTGTTGAGATGAAATCTTATGGTAAGTCAAGGAGCATCTGTATTTGTTATCATATCTATGCTTTTGTTTAATAATCTTTCTAACCAAAATCCATTGCTTAAAATCAAGTAGGTAATTTAAATAATAATTAGAAAACCATTATCAACTACCATAAGTAGAATGTAATATTAAATTAAATTACTAATTAGTTGTTAAAATTAAAATGTTTCCACCAAAAATGATCTTATATCTCAAATCCAGTCCTTTCACCACACTTTTGTAAAATTTGCTATTATTAATTGCTATTGATTTTTAAAATATTCTTGATTAAGATAGTATCAAAGTAGCAGGTTTGCATTTGACGGCCCTTTTCAATATGACAGAAATCTTATCACATATGCAAAGTCCTAAGTTAAAACACAATACACTTTGGGAAAGAGAAGAAAGAGAGGCCCAGCTATCATGTGATATTATATAGCAGTATATAAAACTTATATTAAATGTTTGAAAAATTGCCCATTCTCTATTCTCACCAATCTAACAAGATTTTCATGAGGATTAAATGAAGCAGAGGATAATGTTTCTAGAACAGTATCTGTTATATTGAGAGCTACTTACATGGTTTATTTTGTTCTTCTTCCCATTAGTATATAAACTGTACAGGGGCAGAGATTTTTCTACATTTTTATTGATAGATCCCACACACCTAAAATATTGCCTAGCACAAGCTGATAGTTAATAAATATTTGTTCAATGAATGACGTGACCTCTATAATACTAATTTCGGCTAAATATTCAAATGACATACCATTCATTTGTGTTTTCTGCATGAAGAAAAATTAACACAGTTACTCCATTTATAAATTTAGAAAAATGCCTGAGAATCTACGATAATTTCAGTATTTCAACACAAATTAGTTTCAAAATTTTGGCTCACAATTGTCTCTAATAATTAACTAATAGAAAATGCTACCTTAAAAAAAATCACATTTTTTTGGTATGGATTATGACCCTGCAGCTTTGCAAATAATCATGTACTTGTTGTCAGAGACTTCTTTGACGATTTTGAGAATATATACATTATATTAAGATTCACATTGTGAATACTAAAGGGAAGAAGTAAGATATGGAGGGCTGAGAAAAGATGAACTATTTTGTCCTAATGAACATTCTATAATATATTCGGATAATATTCTTCTTAGAATACCTATATGAATCTTCAGTACTTTCTCAGAAAATGCACTGTAAAATAAAGAGAAGTAATTTTCTATCCACTAAATAATAAAATCTAAAATGAGAAAAGCTGATTAGAGAAATTCAAAGCAAGAAGTTGGACTGTACATAAAAGAGCATTTTAAAGTTCACATTAAGAAAAAATAGTGTGTTAATTTCTACACCAAAACTATTCTTCATGAATTAGTTTATTAATTCTAAGTACAGGTAAACACTGACTTTTAACAATAGCTAGAACTCAAAGTACCTCTAAAGATTATATTACAGATTCTTAGATCATTTGATGTTACACAGGAATCAAATACACAGAAACAATACAAAACACGTTAAATGAAAAAAATAGATGTTTTGTACAAATGGGTGGACATAAAAAGAAAAAGCAGAGAGGGTGTCGTATGAAATGCCTCAAAGAAACTCGGGGATAAACAAACCAGTAAAAGGAGATTCAGCATTTAGAAACTGCAGGAGTCACTGAATATGTTAGTCTCCGGGGATTGTGCCCTATTCATCTTTGCTACAACTGTGCTATACTGAGTGTTTAGGACCCACAAGAGAATTATTTCTCTGAAGTTGGTTTTGCATGTGATCTCCTTGCAAATGTGCTGAGGGCATTTAGCTTGTTTTAACTCCATTTATAGAAGCAAAGAAACTGAGAGAACATTTTACCAAAAAAGAAAAAGCAAAAGGAAAAAAAAAAGCAAACAAGAAAGAGAAGAAGAAAAAATTGTGCTAAGAAAATAGAGATCAACTGGACTAAAATTTGCTAACAGAGGTTAATCCCCATAAAGATCATAGCAGAACACCCAGGTGTATGAGCCCTTAATAAAAAAGACAATATATTTATACATGTAGATATAGATCTACCTCTATTAGATTTGTAAAAACTCACATGCACATATACACATGCATATGCATACTGCATTTTATTAGTACATTGCATTTTACAATAGAATATATCTTTTACATCAAGAAAATCTTTAAAATTAAATTAATTATGCCTGTAGCATATGAAACCTTGTTTAATATAGTCCCAAATCTCAGGTATCTTTTCATTTTTTGCATTGTATATATTTTTGTCATAAGGAAAAGTCTAGTAAGTACCACAACAGGGTTCAATATGGTGGTTTCAGGGGATATGAATGACATGAAGAAGATACTGGGAAATGGGAGAAATGAGTTATAAGTGATGAAATATATATACCATTTTGATATTCAAGATGGCAGAAGTCTAGGATGAAGGAAATAAAATAGAGGGTGAGAAACTATTTTAACTGGAAGAAATAGAAGTGAGAAGAGTTGAGTTTTGGTATACCACATCTTCAAATTTCTTTATACTAGTTCTGAATCTTAAAATTTATCAATAACTTAATTTGCCTATTTTTGATCTCTCCTTAATCTCTTTGGGTAGCCACTGCACACAATCTCAGTGAAATCTATTCCCAGTGAGACAATTGGATATATATTTTTTATCCAAGCTGTTATCAAGTTATTGGTCCATGCGAATCTGCCCCTTAGAATAAAATTCTATCTGTAGTTGACAATGTTAAACAAAGTTGATAACTTTACTAGCTTACATGCTTATTTAGTTTGCAGTGGAAGAAAATAGCATTGCCTCCAAATTTACACCAATTGAATGATTGAGAATATATCCTTTCAGAATTTGCTGTTAGATAATTAATTACGGAGAACTACATTTTTCTCTATAAATAAAGTTATTTTGCTTCCTCTACAAATGACCAAGTCACTGACAGTCAATATAAAAGGAACTATTGCAAATAACATGTACCAAGAAAAACACATTCATTTTATTTATGTTGGTAGCTGTTACATATAGTAACGTCATAACAGCTAAATTGTGCTGGGTACTGAGCTTAGCCCATTGCTCAGATTTGTTTAAACACTGAAGCTGACATTAGTTTATAGATTGGGACACTGAGGCCCAAGATCATATAATGTCTTCAGAAAGAATAAGAAAACGATTTTAACATAAGCAGCCATATTTCAACGGTCACACTACTAATCAGACTGCTAATTAAATGTAATTGAAATGCTAACCTGAATTTTTGAGTTGCTTTGTATTTCTAAAATTGATGAAAATAAAATTAAAATTAAGCAAAGTGGCTACAATGTCAACACAAGGCAGTAAAAATGTATGATATTTGATATTTTAAAATATATTAGCTATGGACTCTGCTATATACCTGAAACTATTATATACACTTTGCATATGTTTAAAGGTAATTACAACAACCTAATTAAACCTGAAAAAATGTTGCATTGGATTACAACAATAGTGACATTGATCAGTCTGGACACACAAAACTCAAAGTGTATAGCTGTTTTAGTAACCTTTTTTTGCATGTAAACAATCACTATATTATACCTTATTACTTGAGATAAAGTTCTTTTTATTTTTCGAGAGAACTACAAAGTTCTTGTACAATTTAGGCATAACTAAGGGTTTAAAGTTGACCAAACTCAATGGGTTTGTGATATTGATCTGGAACTCCAATTTTAAGTTGGATTTCAACTAATTAGCCGATAATGAATTTGCTTTAATTTTCAAACAGGTTTTACATTATTCTGCTGATACACCTAAGGCAATCTCTGTGACTGAAGTGTCCAGATATTTGTTAGGGTATGAACTAGTCCTGTTAAGCTCTTTGTAACTCTCCCCAGATGAGAGAATGTCCTTGTCTTTGTAGTCTACACGGTCTGTATTACTGACCTGGACTACTCGGGTTTAACTTTTGCTCACTAGAGATTCAGTTTTGTTGCTTTTCCTCCAATTACTGAGAGAGTATACTATGTAAATACAAATGTCATAGCTCTTTGTCTTCTTTCTATAATTTCTTTAGTAGAATAGCCCCTTTGTCACATGTATTTGAGATTTTGTACATTATTTATATTTTAAAATAGTTACTTTAAATATATAACCAATAAATATAAAATGCTCTTCTTTAAAAATGCTGTAATAATCGGTGATCAATAGGAAGCAAGAGAAATGAATCCATTTCATAAGCTGCTCTAGAGCATTCAGTTAAGAGAATATGTGTAATTTTCAGAGGACAAATTAGCTGAGGAATAGACTAATCACAAGCAGGGAATGCGAGCTTAGTTAGAAGGAAAAGGAGGAAAATAAAAGCTTTCTTCCAAATATGATGTCTGTATTTGGGTTTCAAATGGTCAGCAGCTCCGGGTAAAATGGCACCATTCTTTAGAGCCATTTGGCCATAACTAATAGCAGGAGTAAATAACCTCAGTGGTGACCTGGTATAACAGCCATTGCACTTAGTTCAACAAAATAGTTATAATGAAGCTCTCTTAAAAAGACTTCAGAATAAATATGTTTGAATATTCAAACATTTAAATTATGGTATTTCAGGCTTGAAGTATGACCAGGACATTATCCATGAGAAAAGTCAGATAAAATAATTCAATTCACATATGTAAGTACTCTGTATTATGAATAGAACAATATATTCACTAATTAAATCTTCATACTTGAAACTTTCTGTATAATAAACAACATAAAAAGGTTATTTTGCTCTTCTCATTTGAGAGAAACCGTTAACACCAATTCAAATACGTAAGTAAAGTTTAAAAAATGATACAGTTTTCTAAGAAGGAAGTAATAGACGCTGTCTAGAGGGATTTGACAAGTCTTTATGGGGAGAACATGAGCAAAGCCAAAAGGTGCCTTTGATGTCTGAGTAAATCAGGAAAGTTCTGTGACATGAAAGAGAGGGAAAAACTGAAACGAACTGGCAACCACTAAGTCCAAAATAAGGGACTTTTGAAGGTCTAGAGTCAAAGACACTTCTCAGCAGAAAATATCAACATTTACTGTGCACATTCTTATTTAGTCAGGTACTGCAGTCTGCATTTTTTATCAGGTGATAAAACTGAGACTCAGGATGTTTAAAGCTGTTAAGTACAGAGCCAAGACTTAATCATTATTTGTCTAAACCTCATTTTCTTTCCATTAGAACACGCTGCTTCAAGAGTAAACTAAATGCCAGGTATAAAGCTTTGGGGGCAGAAGTTGTTTTCAAAGATAAAACTATTTTTGCTCTTAGCTAAAGACAAAATATATCAGTCAGATGAACCAACAGAATGGCAGTTTTGAATGATTTCCAAGTTGACTTCCAGATCCCTAATACAATACACAGAAGACCATGTACGACTATTCCTAAAAAAAATAAAAAAGGCATGGTTGGGGGCAAAGAAAAGCTTAAAACAACTTGGGAAAAAAATACAAATGTAACAATTGTAATTTCAACATTTTGTAGATTATGGTATATTTCTTCTTCTTTGGAGATCCATTTTAATCATATCGGGTTTGTCCACATGGGAAATGTAAGGACAGAAAACTTAATTTTATTAAATGATTATACTTTTATAAATACCTAGTTTTTCATCAAACATTTAAAACAAGAGATAGAAACCATCTAAACCATTTAAGATACAACTTTTAAGTTTAGTAAGGGGAAAGTAAAAATGAGGAGGAAGAGAAGAAAAACCAGAAACTGATAGGAAACTAGCAACTAGTAGTTTAAAAAGTTTGAGAGGAAATTAGTGAAATTTATTTGTGATTGTTGATGGAAAAATTACAACTGACGTGTTGTTGCAGGTGGCTTAGGTGCTCCATAAAATGTTTGTTAAAATGAATTGAACTGAATTTACTTTCTTTAGTTGTCTGCCAAAAGACAAAACAATAATATTGGCAACAAAGAGGAGATAAGAGTAAAGATATTTTGACTTATTAGCATCACCTGAACAAAAGAATATTTTCTACCTTCACCTGTATTATTATTACCAGATTTTTTTGCTTAAAGGATGAGATGTAATACTTTCAGAGTAACTTTGTACTATCAAGTTCTTGTTACACATGTAGTTGAAAATTGGGACAGGATCAAACTTTTGCTTTTTCATTAATGGTGAGAAAGTTTCTAAGCAAATTGAAAAGTACAATTTTAAAGGAAATGATTATGTAATAAATAGAATAAAAATTTTTAAATTTTCTGAAAACTAATTTACAATATAGGAATAAAACTGCATTTCTGAAAACTAATTTACAGTATAGGAATAAAATTGCACTCTATCAAGTGGTCTGCACAGACTAGGTTAACATTTTTAATTTCTGATTTCTATTCAATTGTTAAAACTTGTTTCTATTTAGCAACAATCACTGTATATAATTGTATAAACTCTAGATTTATTATATGCAGATTATGAACATATAATTATTTTTTCATTTAAATCTCATGTACTCACCAAAGAAGTATAAGATGACCCAGACATACTTTCCTTTTAAGTCTTTGGCTCACTAAAACTCATCTGTTAAGGCAAATTACACATTTATGTTACACTGTTGTGATTAGTTGCAATTCCAGTAATATTTTACCATTAGATTGTATGTGGACTGTTGCGAACCCACAGCAGAAACGTGAGGGTTCACACTATGAGGTTGTAACTCCTCAGAATTTCTATACCTTTTAGCACTGGGCTGTATATTTTCCAAAATTGTCCAGAAAAATATAGGAATGGTTTAATTGCAAGTTCATCGATGGTCTTTTCTTATTAGTGTCTCCCAGTTGTTATACTGGATAAAATGTCACAATAGAAAATGGTAATTATCTGATATGTATGCTGTAGTCAGGCACAAAGTTTAATCAGCCACACAAAGATACAGCATTGGGAAGATGCCAGGAGTCAGTATTAGGCCTATAGACTGAGACCTGGCTAACTATGAGAAGATGCTGAAGATGCTCAGCTAAATAGAAACAGTTCAAATATGTTTGGCCATATTACAGAAGATATAAAGCTTCTTTGGAGGATAACATGCAGAGAAAGGAGCTTAACTCTCACAAGGTGACAGAACTAAAACTTAGATAACAGAAAGTAGTGAATGGCAGCTAAACAGAAGCACGATTGTGTGAAATAGAGCCTGGATATTTGTGTTTGTGGTTTGTACTTTACGAGTTTGTGTGGGAGCTTTATACTTCAAGTATTAGAATGCTGAAGGTTATGTATGCCATGACCTGATGCCAGTTAAGAAAATCTGTGGGTAAGGAAGGATTTTCATCTGGGAAGTAATACAAAATAATATGAAAAAAGAGAGGGAGAAAAGGGAAAAAGAACACGCACACACACAATGATACACATGACTCTATCCCTATGCCATATATACTTTATCTTATTTCACTTTTATAACATTCATGTTTACACTGTTAGGCCTGTATTATTTTCCAAAACTTTTAGAACATAAGGAGAATAGATATTGGAAGGAAAGATCCCTAAACTAACTGCACAAGGTAAGTAAATAAAATGTGTATTACCCTAGTCCTTTATGTTCAAAACATTAGTGTTCTTTATGCCATATTTCATTGTATCTTCATGATGGTTAATCTATGTATTGCAAACTCTACTTCAGTGTTAGGCTGAATGAACTAAAAAATTTAAGTATGTTTATTAAGCTTGCAAGATATTGGATCCTGCTTGATAGATATATAGAAACATCCAACTGAGAGATAAACATATTATTTTATGTACATATTATATGAGTTCTTGAATTTTAAACTTATTATCAAAACCAGCTAAAATTACAATTAAACATGACCTGTTTATATAGTGATTCACTGTACAAAGTTAGACTTCTATTTGGATCAATTTGGTAAATTATAACATATGCAAAAATATTAACTATACACAAGGTGATCAATTTTCCCAATCTTATATCTTGGAAAACTCTTGAGGAGTTTTCTGGGCCTAAAGACACTCAGTATAAAAACTGAGAAAGTCATCAGCAAACCAGAAATAATTAAACATCCCAAATAAGACAGGCTTAAAGCTCTAAATATGTTGTCTTGAAGTAGAAATAGGTAATTATTATATAGGCAGAAGAATAGGATCCATGCAATGAATTCAGTACAATATTTAAGTGGCAGGTTCTATGTACAAATAGCATCCCGAGTCCTTGGCAACACTGAGATGAACAGACCTAGTCTCTGCTCTCAAGAAAGTTAACAAGGTTTGGGTAAGCACAATAATCACATCACATATACAAAATGTATACAAGCTGTGTTACATTTGCCAACATCTACATAATAATTGAACACCATTAGCATCAAAGAATGATCTGTTCATTGCAGAAATTTTCGAAGATGGAATTAAAGAAAATCTTTTAAAAATATCATGTAGATTAACTGGAATTCATCAGAGAAAGAATAAGGGAATTCCAAAAATTAATAGCATTTCCATTTAATGGATGGCAACAGGATGCTCTCTGTAGACACACTATCCAGTGAAACTAGAAGAAATGAAAATTATTTCATTAAAAAAAGACACTCATTTACAGTCTCTGGAATAGTTTCTAAGGGTATGCACCACATAAAGAACAATTTATTCAAGAAAAGCTACTAAAACTTGGTAAGAATAGCAAAGACAGTGACTCTTAATGTAGGACCTGCTCCCTCCCTCCAACTCCTATGTCCCAGCTTGGCTTGACAGAAATGCCCAACTCGCATGCGCTGTTGAAAAGACATGTTTTTTCTTCCCTTTGCAATCAGTCAAGGGATATAATATCTTACCAGGAGGAGTCGGATGCAAACGTCACATAAAACTATAAAAATTAATAATTATTACAATGTTTTATTGGACTTGTGATATGGACTTGTGATATGTCCATATATGGATATATATGGACTTATATCCATATATGTATGGATATAAATATATATATAGTTATTTCACATAACTACATAGAAGAAACCTTTCTATATTTTACTCTAAGTTAGTATGAATGTGAATCTAATGAGTTAAGACATATATGGTAAAACTTAAAGTACATAAGAAAATAAATGATTAATAAAAATAAAATTTATTAAAGAAATAATTTCACACTAGAAATATTCACTTTTTGTTAAATAAAGCAAGAGAGAAGAAATAGGGAAACAAAAAAGACATGAAAAATATACGAAACCTAAAAAATAAAATGGCAAATGCAAATACCATTATATCAATATTAGCAGTTGAACAGGAATGGTTTAAACAACCTAGTCAAAAGGTAGAAATTATCAAACAATAAAAATTGATGACTACATGAAGTGCATGTCTGTTGCTTAATGGCACCGAAGTCAGACAACTTGAACCCTTGACTCTACAAAAACTCATGTGCATTTTTTTGTTGTTGTTCTGGTTTTCGTTTGTTTTGTTTTGAGACAGAGTTCCTCTGTTGTTGCCTAGACTGGAGTGCAAGGGCGCGATCTCGGCTCACTGTAACCTCTGCCTCCCGGGTTAAAGTGATTGTCCTGCCTCAGCCTCCTGAATAGCTAGGACCACCGGTGCCTGCCACCACACCCAGCTCATTTTTGTATTTTTAGTAGAGATGAGGTTTCACCATGTTGACCAAGATGGTCTTAATTTCTTGACCTCATGATCAGCCCACCTCGGTCTCACAAACTGCTGGGATTACAAGCGTGAACCTCCCCACCCCGTCTCGTGTGCTTTTTCAAGATTTGCAGCGTATGATTATACTAGGCTCTCTTATCTTTTAGAGTTTCTCCAGTGTAACCACAATCCTTCTAGGTACAAGATGATGTACTTTCATGACACTTCACAGAACACCCTACCCATCCCACAGTGAATCTGATGTTGCAGAATGTTTACTATGCTAACAGAGAAAGGAATAGAAGCAGTGGGGAGTTTGACTTGGCAATTTCTGCCTAACTAGTTGGAAGACTAGTGGGGGGCTGAGGGGAAGTCAGTTTGGAAATAAGGTTAATCTAATTCACCCCAAGGAAACTTAAGCCCAGGATATGTAGAATAGAGAGTAAAAACATCTGCAAAACACTCATTCAGATCATTACGTTTCAACCAGAATAAGCATCAGAATTACTTAAAACTACAGAAACATTACCTTTGTCCACATTGGCTTTACTCTGAGATAAAGTCTGGAAATACTTATTTTCAAAATACGATTCTTCATCTCGTTAACCAGGTGGCTTGTGTTTACATGACCAATACTGGGACAAACAAATCATCTTTGTTCTCAGAAAAGCCAAGTATTTAGGGCTCAGGGGACATGGTATCTATAAGATGCTCTGAAATGGATCTGGCAAAATATCAGTATGTGTGTATACACAGGGAAAGTGAGAGAGTAAATGTAGGAAAATATTAACATAAGTATAAGTGAAAGGTATTTGGAATTTTATTTTGTCATTCTTAAAACTTTATTAAACATTTGAAATATTTTTAAAGTATTTTAAAAACATAAAAAAACAACTGATTTATCTCGGTTGTATTTGAGAGTTTCTAATAAAATAATCCACCAGGGACTACTTATACAGTTATTAAAAAATTAATAATTTTTTCCTTTTTTTTCTGAGATGAAGTTTCACTCTTGTCACCCAGGCTATAGTGCAATGGTGAGATCTTGGCTCACTGCAACCTCGGCCTCTTGGGTTCTAGCAATTCTTCAGCCTCAGCCTCCCAAGTAGCTGGGACTACAGGCATCCACTGCCACACCCAGCTAAGTTTTGTATTTTTAGTAGAGACAGGTTTCAGTATGTTGGCTGGGCTAGTCTTGAACCCCTGAATTCAAGTTATTTGCCCATCTTGGCCTCCCAGAGAACAAGAATTACAGGCCTGAGCCACCATACCCAGCCAATAATTTTTGAATCTAGTAAAAAAAAAAAAGTGTCTTATTTCAAGCTCCCTAGGTAAAGCATTACCTTATTTCCTTACACCTTCACAACTTTTATCCTGTGTAAGTGAAATTTCTAGATAATTGGAGCTTAATCCAATAAATAAAAAGTGTTAGAGTTAACAAACTTAAAATCTTTCCCCAAAATGACAACATTCTTGCATGACTTTGTGAATAAATTTAAGATTTTTGAATTGTACAGTTTAAATGGGTGAATTGAATGGCATATGAGTTATATATCAATAAAGTTTATGGGAAATTGAAGCATTTTTTAAAGTGAGAAGGTACTGGAGTGGTTGCTGTGGAATATGTTTGCTGAGGTCAGATCAAGAGTAATAGCAGAAAAAAGTCATTGGAAAACTGTAAGTTTCATGCTCAGTAAGACAAACAGATTTCATTCTCTCTAAGAGTTAGTAAAATCCACATGCTGTAAGTACTTTAAGACCCTCCAGGCATGCTTACATTATTTCTACCACATCTGCCCCAAGAATTTGAATAGCTGATGCTTGATCACCCCTGGTTCTTAGTGTTTCTTAAGGAAATACTTTCTAACATTTTACGGCCATGACATAAAATTCTTTGTTATATTTATCTGAAATCTGTGTTTATAGAGATTCCATCCTGTGTCCTATCTTAATTCCACTGAAACATAGCAAGCAAATCTAACACCTTGCCTACATGAGCATCCTTATCCAATTAAAAGCAGCTAGCCTGTTCTTGTGTCTTTTCTTCTTTGGTCTACGTATCTAAAGTTATTTCAGCTCCTCCACATAACCCATTGAATCTAATCTCTTTACAGCCCTCTGTGGGTCTCTCGTCAAGATTCTGCCATGCACACACAAAAATGACTTCCAGTCTTGTTGTCTTCAAATACATCCACCATACACTTTCAAAGCAATTTACCTCCAACCCATATTTTAATAATCAATTTCATTAGTGTTCATCTCTTACAGAATTAAATACTACCTCCTTAATCATAATGTATAAGATCTTTCTTGACCTAAATCACTTATTTTTTCATGTTATTGTGCTTCTCAGATAGTTTTCTGTAGTAATTCTGAACAAATTATAGTCCACTACCTGCGTGATTTTGCAGCTGCTGTTGCAGCTTTCTAAGACATCTTCTATCCCTCCCCTGTTTTTCTGCTTTAACCTCCTTTTCAATGATTTCCATATGGACTTCTAATGTCAGCCAAATATTATGTGCAGGAAGAATTGCCTGAACCACTAAGTTTTACATTCAGTGTGTTTTCTTGTCAGTCCTGTAGGGCCTTCTCTACTATCTCCGTTTCAGCCATTGAAGCAGTCTGTTTATACATGTCTTCCCAACTAAAGTTTTCAATGACAGGCATCATACTTTACCTATTTTTAATAGGCCTTATCTCTAGAACAATGTCTAGTGTATAGTGGACACTCAGCAAATACTTAATATATTGAAAAATCAAACACAGTTAACCTACATCAGCAATTATTTCAGAAATACTAAAGTTATAAGGAGTGTCGGTGGCAATTTTCCTCTTAAATTAGGCACATGGCAAGTTACATAGAGGTGCTGTAAAGCAGTATTTTGAGAAATGCTTTCTTGTTCAGAAAATAATATGCACTATGGAGAATTAAGCTCATTATATCTCTGTGTTCCCTGACCTTTAGATGTGCCTTAACTTCATTTTTAATTTTCGAGAGCATTCATGTGAGCTAAGGTACCACATTGAAGTTGGAAGACATTAATGCTTTCTCACTCCTCCAATAAACAGAAGAAATTTTGAAATCTATCAACATCAGGTTTACAGCATGGCTCATACCCTACCTAATAAATACTAAAAGCATCTTGCAGTCCAGAAATTAATTACATACATATGTTGGATATATATGACAGGTTTGGTTTCAGGCCACTACAGCAAATATTGAAATAAAGCAAGTTAAACAATTTTTTGGTTTGCCAGTACATATAAACATCTTGTTTACACTATACCATAGTGTAGTGAGTATGAAATAGCATTATGCCCAAAAAAGTACATACCTTAATTTAAAACATTTTATTGTGTAAAAAAACACTGATGATATCGGAGCCCTCAGACAGTTGTAATATTTTTGCTGGTAGAGGGTCTTGCCTTGGCCTGGATGGCTGCTGACTGATTGGGGGTGGTAGTTTTTGAAAGCTGGGGTAGCTGTGGCAATTGCTTAAAATAAGAAAACAATGAACTTTGCTGTGTCGGTTGATTCTACCTTTCACAAAGTATTTTTCTGCAGTATGTGATGCTGTTTGGTAGCATTTAAATATAATGGAACTTCTTTCAAAATTGGAATCAATCCTCTAAAAACATGCTACTGCTTTATTAACTAGGTTTACATAATATTCTAATTTTTGTTGTGATTTCAATAATTTTCATAGCATCTTCACCAAAAGTAGATTTCATCTCAATTAACCACCTTCTTTGCTTATCTATAAGAAGGGGATCCCTATTTGTTCAAGTTTTGTCATGAAATTGCAACAATTTGGTCCCATCTTAGTGCTTTGCTTCTAATGTTGGTTCTCTTGTTATTTCCACTGGTCTGTAGTTACTTTCTCCATTTAAATCTTGAGCCCCTCAAAGTCATACATGAGGGTTGGAACAATTTCTTCTAAATTCCTGTTAATGTTGATATTTTGACATGCTCCCGTGAATCACATATGTTCTTAATGCATCTAAAATGATAAATCCTTTCCACAAGAATTGTCATACAAATCACTATGTTGGTAGTGAATACAAAATGTATTTCTTAAATAATAAGACTTGAAAGTCAAAATTACTTTTTTGATCCATTGTGTTGGCAGACATGAAAACAAAATTCATTTCCTTGAAGATCTCCATCTAAGCTCTTCAGTGACTAGATGTATTGCCAATAAGCAGTAATATTTGGAAAGAATTTCTTTTCCTAAGTAGTGGGTCTTGATAGTAGATTTAAAATATTCAGTAAACCAAGCTGTAAAAAGATGTGGAGTCATCCAGGCTTTTTTGTTCCATTTATAAAGCAACAGGCAGATAGATTTAGCAAAATTAATAAGGGCTCCAGGATTTTTATAATGGTTAATGAACGTTGGCTTCAACTTCAAATTACCAGTTGTATCAGCCTCTACTAAGAGAGTCAGATTGTTTTTTGAAGCTTTGAAGCAGCATTGACTTCTTCTTGTTTGTAGCCATGAATGTTCTTGGGGGCATATTCTTCCAATAGAAGGCTGTTCTTTAAACATTTAAAATCTGTTGTTTAGTGTAGCCACCTTCATCAATGACCATATCTAGATCTTTCTGATAATTTGCTGCAGATTCTGCATAAGTACTCCCTGCTTTACTTTACAATTTAGTGTTGTAGAGATGACTTCTTTTCTTAAACCTCATGAACCAACCTCTGCTAACTCAAACTTTTCTTCTACAGTTTCCTTGCTCCTTTTGTCTTCTATGCAGACCACTAAAATTTCTCTATAACCACAATAAGACTCATTGCTTTTTAATCCTTCCTGTCTTCACTGCAGTAGTCACTTTCTATTTCCTTCAAGAACTCCTCCTTTGCATTCACAACTTGGCTGTTTGGCATGAGAGGCCTAACTTTTGGACTGTCTTGGCTTTAGGTATGCCTTCTTCACTAACTTTAATCATTTCTAGCTTTTAATTAAAAGTTAGAGATGTGTGACACTCTTTCATTTGAACAGTTAGAGGCCATTGTAGAATTATTAATTGACTTAATTTCAATATTGTTGTATCTCAGGGAAGAATAGGAAAGGCCCAAGGAGCAAGAGACAGATGGGGGAATAGATGGTTAGTGAAGCAGTGAAGGCACACAATGTTTATTAACTTTATAATTTTATATGAATGCAGTTCATTGTGCCCCAAAATGAGTTCAATAGTATCATC
The DNA here is from genome assembly GCA_028533165.1 of Leontopithecus rosalia. NCBI lineage: Eukaryota > Metazoa > Chordata > Mammalia > Primates > Cebidae > Leontopithecus > Leontopithecus rosalia. Next base: position 20,994,146 of record CM052649.1, on the reverse strand, counting down.
AAGTATCACTGTTCGTTGATCACCTTAACAGATACAATACATGAAAAAGTTTGAAATATTACAAAAATTACCAAAATGTGTCACAAAGTGAGGATTTACTGTTGTAAAATGATGCTGATGAACTTGCCTGATACAGGGTTGCAACAAACATTCAATCTGTAAAACATGAATAGGCTTGAAGTACAATAAAGTGAAGAGCCATAAAATAAAGTATACCTGTACTAACAGATATAGAGGAGTGTGGAGTAATATATTTCACTTCAAAACGCAAGTGACCTAGCACTGAAATAGCATACAAACTGTTACAGTGTCAAATAACCAGTTTGTCAAATAATAGCTTGTTATGTTAAGATACATATCTCTTTACTGACTTTTCACAATGAACAAGGGGAGCACTTTCTTTGGAGTGGAGATTTCAAGGGCTAACAATAATGCCGTCTATTTTCAGCCATTGTTTGAAATGACTTCTGTTTGGTTCTGGGCCAGAATAAAATGTGACAAATATTTTTTGTATTGTGCCTTTTGATTAGCAAAATCATTTCCCATAAAATGTTCTATTTAAAACTGGTAGGACTATGTAATGAATAATTATATTACCAAAATGACCTGGTTGAAACATCAATCTACAACTTTCTAACTGTGTTCATTTGGACACATTTCTTCATGTCTCTATGCTTTCTGTTTTCTCATATGTAAAACAGATTAATAATACTATTCTTTCGACATATTGTATACTCAGTGTGTAAGCACTGAGAGTAATGTCTATCAAACAGTCACATTTAAAAATGTTAATGATTGTCAAGAATAAAATCACGTCGGAAAAAGAATTTCACTTAACATAAATCCATATATCTACTGTTACCTAAAAATTAAACACATGCATTTTCTGTTTTGCTATTCATTTTCTTGGGATTTTTAGTCCAATTGCTTCATGTAGGACAAAATCCATTATTATCAAATACATTAGATAATAAAAAAGATAAAGAGACATCATTAACCAAAGTCACTGTTTTTTTTAATGTTGACCTGATATATAGTAAAACAACAATGAAACAACAAAATAAGCAATGAAATAGAACATTGACCCCTTTACATGTGTTTGAGGAAAATATTTTTGTGTAATTTCCAAATTGTCAGTTACAAACATTTATCTTTTGTTTCCATCATGTTATTTTTCTATCTCTGGAAACAAAGATGCTACCTCTGTTTTGACTTGCATCCTCTCTAGTATTTTCCAGGTGCTTCTCTCAGCCCTATTTCCACAGCTATAACCATCATTAAGGAATTTTTTTACTTCTCGAAAAAGTTTTAATATTCAGCAGGTTAAGGAAACTCATGGTCAGCTTTAGAATTTTAGTCTTTGCTGAGCTTTCAAGGTGTCAAGACCCTAAAATAATATGAACAGCAGGAGCACTAAATCTTTTATTATTTCCAGTTTCCCCTTGAGCATACTGACTTTGCAATAAAGAAGCTGTCATTTACACTCTTCTTTATTGCAAGGTGGGTAATAGCTACAGGGAGAAAAATAAGGAACTGTGTCAAGTTAGCCTAAGTGCCATTATGATTAATGTGTAATCACTGCACATTTGCATCTACTCTTTTCATATACAGGTACTTCATAGATTGGAAGAGTGATGGGGACAGCTACTTTACAATAGATGGAAATGAAGGAACCGTCGCCACTAATGAATTACTAGACAGAGAAAGCACTGCGCAGTATAATTTCTCCATAATTGCGAGTAAAGTTAGTAAGTATGGCATGGACAAAATCAATGTTATACTGCAGTCCTTTGGATTTAAGACTACTAAACGAGTCCCTGCTGAGATGTTTTTCATTTTTGGACTGACAGCTGAGTGGTCTCGCGGGGAAACTCAGAAACCTGTTCCTTTTCCTCACAGCATAAGTCCAGAGAAATTGTGACAGCTGCCAATGGGTCCTGTTTGCAGGACTGCATGAATATCTAGTAGTGCATTTCATTGTGTAACCTCATCCTTTTTTATGTTTTACCCTCAAAAATTCAACCGAGTTTTAATTTTTCTTCCACACAGGATCCTTTTACGTATCATTTTGCATTTCACAGGGCCCATTCTGAAATATTTTCTGGCATCAAAGAGAGTATTTAAAAACTCATGTATCTTCCCATTCTCTATTCAAAATTATTTGTAACGACCATCACTGTGGAATACAAAGGAGTTTCGATTGCAAGTCTTCAAGGAGTGGCTCAAAATGTTTACTATTATTAGGACTTATTTTTTGACTCAGTATCTGCTTGGTTCAAAATAGAATCCTCTAGACAGAGTGATTATAGGTTTATTTGTTTGACAAAACAATCAAGACTATTATCATAACTTTCTCAGGTAATGAATCAGGGTGGGAGTGGTGATGTTTGGCTCTTCACATAGTTGTTTTTAATAAAAGGTGCATCTCCCCATAATTCTACTCATGGGCTCTTGAAAGGTTTGGAAAAAATCTCATCCAAATCTCTTCCGTTAGCTTCCTTCTTATTTTGTTTTGTGAATCTGGTGCCAATTTATAACACTTTAGCAGCTAATTCCATTTTTCCACCCAGGGAATATCTGTGAGCATTTCTGCTGAAGGGTTTTGATCAGTCCGATTCAGTGGGGGTGTAAACATGGAACTATTTCGTTTATCTTCAACAACTCCTTATAAATGTAAATTGTCAGATACCTTTTTCCACGCCTTAATGACATCTTTAGCTGATCCAAATACTTTTAGGTTATTTTCATTATTAAAAGTAAGTCTAACATAAAAGATCACGCAGCTTCTGCCTTGCTCATTGGAACAGTTAGAGTTCTGAAGTGTCAGGTAAGAAGTTTGACTACCCAGAGAGAGCTATACTGGGAAGGTCACATTGTGGTGCTCAGTTTGACAACTTCAGCTAAGCTCTGCCTTCCAACAAGACCTGACAGTGTGCTGGAAATGTGAGTGATGCTGTCTTGGAACCTCTAGTCCAGTCGACTTTAGTAGCAGAATACCACAAAGTAAACTTCATAAATGCCACATGAAATGAAATATTAACCCAGCCAAATCCTGCCCAAATTCTTACCCACAAAACTGTAATAAATATGAAGATGTATTCATCACAATTTTACAATATTTTACAATTATTAAAAGCAACTTCATTTTGGTGTCCAGTGATACATGGCAATAGATATCTAAAGAACTCAAAGACAACGTAATCAGAACTTTTATTCCTTAGGGGTGAGGGTTTAGCTTCTCCAGTTTCTTGAAATAGAAAGGAAAGTAGTAAATTTATAATATGCATAAATTTATTCATATGGCTTGCCAATATACTGCGCCATTGGCTGCCATTTTCTTTTTTTTGAGACAGAGTTTTGCTCTGTCACCCAGGCTGGAGTGCAGTGGGGCAATCTCAGTTTATTGCAACCTCTGACTTCTGGGTTCAAATGATTCTCCTGCCTCAGACCCCCAAGTAGCTGGGGTTACAGGCTTCTGCCACTGCTCCCAGTTAATTTTTGTACTTTTAGTAGAGATGGGGTTTCACCATCTTGGCCATGCTGATATCAAACTCCTGACTTCAGGTGATCCGCCTGCCTCGGCCTCCCAAAGTGCTAGGATTACAGGTGTGAGTAATTGCACCTGGCCTGATTGCCACTATTTTTAGTGCTAAAATGGAATGGCAGTAAAGGCAGTTGTCCAAATGCTGATTCTCATGTAATTTTGTGAATTATTAGCTGTTGGGGGGCTCTGGGTGTCCCATCTGCATGGGAATCTGCCCTGGGAACCCAGATGTAGATCTTACAGTTTCTTAATTCTAGGGCCCCCTTGCTTAGCAGGCAGCCTTTTTGGGTGAATTGATAGCCTGATTCCTCAATTTTAGCTCCTTTCTCCTATGTCCAGTTGACCATGAGGAAATTCACATATCCTGACAACATTAAAACATGTGCATTATGGCGGCCACTCCATTGCAGGTTTTCTCTGCCTTGCCATCTTCTTTCATATCTGCCCTCTTTGTGCCATTGGCTTGGAAAGGTCAGCGAGTCAGCTATCCAGCAGACATATAGGGAGAAGAGAACGCCAGTCTCCCCTTCTTGAAGGACTCCCCATCCTCATTCTCTTTGTTTTCCCCAAGGCTCCTTTCAAGTCTGACATCTATCTCCCTTCCCATACTACATCCTATTACAGTTGCATGTTTTTACTCACTCAGTTTATGCTTTCATTTATACAGAATTTGGGGACAGCTAAACTATATCATAATTTTAAAAATCAACTTTAGTTTTCTAAGATCTTTGAGCGATAAGGTGAAAATGAGTTGTCTGAGTTACAGTATATAAGACCTCCATGAACCATATTGCTTTCGCTCCAATGGCAGGATTACAATAAGTGACAATTGACCAGAGGTAGTTGACTTTCAATAACTTCTACTTATCATAAACATATTGACTAAAATATAAGATTATTCAGTAGAAAATGATCTAACTTACACCTTCCTATGAATACACCACCAAACAGGTTGCTATTTCCTTAATGTAAGGATAGTAAGCCCTTGTGCCTTAACTCTAGATGGAGGTCTCAGATAGTTTACTGATTGCTTCTACTGTCGCAGTAGCAGGTCTCTTTCTTTCCAATGGCTTTTTGGGCTATCAAAGCAATTATCAGTATGAAGACACCCATAACAATGAGATATAGTAGCTCATTTCAGAGCCTTGAGCTTCAACTATTTAGAAAATGGAAGCAAGTATGAACCTTTATAGTGGAAGCAAGTGTCGTTGGTCACTGAAAGTTTAGATCTTAGAATCCTAATTTGTTAGTTATCAATATGACTGGTGCATATGCAGGCTCTGTCACACTGTCACCTGCTGCCTCCAGTTTTTACCTAAATGAAAATTAGGATTCCACAGGGTATGGGCTCTAATAAGTTATGTTGCCCCTCACTGGGTCATAGGCAGAACTGGGACTTACACACATAAGAAAAATATATGCACAATCTAAGAGTAATGCCAAACTAATGTTCTTAAAATGGACTTCTGGTTCATTCCAGTATCTACTCAATGACCAATGTAAAGATTTTAGTGCTGTCAAGGAAGTCTGGTGTGACAAAGACTATACAGCTGTATGAAAAATAAAGAGGCTAAACACATACTGTGTGGTAATTAAAGATTCTATGTAAAGAAGGGGTAATCATGGGTTTTTAATTTTGTTTGAATGCACAGCTTAAAAGTAAACTTCATTTGTATTCTAATGCCTAAGACCATCTTCACTGATCAAACTAGCCAGCTGAGCAGGGAATATCATCATCATGAATAAATGAGAAATGAATAGCCCACACTTGCCCTACCAAGAAGAATGAAATTGCTTAAGTATACCTTATTGCAGATTGAACTAGCATATGTTTTGGCTCCGACCCTTTTATAAAAACTCTCAGGTGATGATTGAACAACTTCCAATTAATTAAAAAGCAGTCATTAATCAGTGTTGCTACCGTTGGAGGTCCAAATAATTTTATTAGACTTCTAATAATTCTTCTATGCATTACTGCTTTGCTGTGTTTATTATATTGACCTTAAGTATTGTTAGTGAGACAGAGACTCCAAACTTGACTTCATTCAAATTATCAGAAAGTTTTAACTGGCAAATGTTTCTAGGACTTTTGTGTTACTTTAACAAACGTCATTAATTAAAGGTAACTAATCAGACAGGGTGGCTTGTAACTGTAGTCCCAAATACTCAAGAGGCTGAGGTGGGAGGATCACTTCCGGCCAGAATTCAAGACCAGTCTGAGCAACATAGTGAGACCTCAGTGTCAAAAGAGAAAAATAAAATTAACAAAAGGAAATAGAAAATGAATAAAGATAACTAAACATAACTTCACTAAACTCTTAGAATATATTTTATATGATTATAAAATGGAAAGGTGATACTAGAGACAATTCTTTTCTTGATCCTATTATCCAATGGTAATGAATCAGTCCCATTTATTGCAGAATAAGTTTAAAAAACAAAACAAAACAGTGAGTTGCCTTACTAAATGCTATATTGAAAAAAGTTTACATACAATTGTATCATTATGAGTTGTGAATAAGCTATTAGATAATTTTTAAGATTATCTTCTACATGGAGCTACTTTTTAAAATTTTACATAGAGTAATGTCATCCTCATATGTACAGAAAATCAGATTTCAAAATTGATATCTATAATTCACGTTAAACATAAATTCATGCTTTTTTGGTATCACTTATATAGAGTACTACCTGTGAGCAAAACACTATTTGTTGTGGGTGAGGAGAAAATTGATTAGGACATTACAATTTAGGAGTAGTTATAAATTGACCAGATTCATAAATTTTGGTAAGTAATAACTATGCAAATTATGCTGAATTCCAGGGAAATTAGCTTTAAGTGAACTGTCCTATAAACTTCAGAGGGAGGTCACAAAAGGTTATGATTGACCACAGTATGATTATGAAGAATTTAATATAGATTTTTCTAGCAGAATTTTCTGAAGCATTTTTTTTTTGCTTTTATGCCAAATAGCTATGAAATGATATAATCAGACCATATGAGAAGTGAGTACCTAATTTTTGTTAGAATAAAATTAACAATAGAATTAAGTAATAAACTCTTTAAATAGCTTTAACTCATCTGATTCTTTCAGTACACCTGAAAATGAGTGCTCTTGTTCACATTGTAGGCATGAGGAAATGGACGCTCAGAGATATTTTGACGGTAGCTCAGTGTCACACAGCTAATGACTGCCAGGCAAGGACCAGAGCTCTGGAGTCTGTCATTCCAAAATACATTCTGTGGGTTAGATTGACAACAGTTTCACAGGAAACATATTCATTTGCCTATGCTTCATTTATTTATTTTAAATAATTGGGTGTGATTGGGAGATTTTGGTCAAGTAGCAAAAAAAATTTAGTTAGGAGGAGTAAATTCAAGAGATACATTGTGCAACGTGGTGACTATAGTTAATATATTGTATTCCTGAAAAATGCTGTCAGAGTGGATATAAAATGTTCCTACAAAAATTATAACTATGTGAGAAAGTGTATATGTGAATTAGCTAGAGTTACTAATTCTACAGTGTATATGTGCTTCAAAACACTGTAGTATACATGCTAAATACATACAATTTTATCTGTCACTTTAAAAATTAACTTATAAAGTTAGTGGTAGGCTGGGCGCGGTGGCTCACACCTGCAATCCTAGAACTTTGGGAGGCCGAGGCAGGTGGATTACTTGAGGTCAGGAGTTTGAGACCAGCCTGGCCAACATGGTGAAATCTTGTCTCTACTAAAAATACAAAAACTAGCTGAACATTGTGGGGGGTGCCTATAATCCCAGTTACACGGGAGACAGAGGTTACAATGAGCTGAGGTCATGCCACTGCATTCTAGACTGGGTGACAGAGTGAGACTCTGTCTCAAAAAAAAAGTTAGTGGTAACAATTGTCAAGGTGATTTCAATTGCATAGATAATCAATAATATAATAAAAAAGACTAAATTTTTTATTTGCAATATACATATAGTTGAAGTGAAATACATAGCATCAATCTACATTTAACCTTATTAGATGGCTTACATATCAAAATTCAATGGAAATTTGCATTTTAGAAAGAAAAAACAGGCCGGGCCTGGTGGGTCATGCCTAAAATCCCAGCACTTTGGGAGGCCGAAGCAGGTGGATTACAAGGTCAAGAGATCGAGTCCATCCTGGTCAACATGGTGAAACCCCATCTCTACTAAAAATACAAAAATTAGCTGGGTATGGTGGCGTGCACCTGTAGTCCCAGCTACTCGGGAGGCTGAGGCAGGAGAATTGCTTGAACCCAGGAGGTGGAGGTTATGGTGAGCCGAGATCACACCATTGCACTCCAGCCTGGGTAACAAGAGCAAAACTCTGTCAAAAAAGAAGGAAGAAAGGAAGGAAGGAAAGAAAGAAAGAAAGAAAGAAAGAAAGAAAGAAAGAAAGAGAGAAAGAAAGAAAGAAAGAAAGAAAGAAAGAAAGAAAGAAAGAAAGAAAGAAAGAAAGAAAAAGAAAGAAAGAAAAAACAAAGATTCAACATAGAATAGAAAAATATGTATGTAATGGTATGTGCATGGCAGTGGTATAATTACGTAGATTTCTGTCTATCCCCAATAAATGTGATTTATCAGATTCTCAAGCTACAGTAAGAATTCCTAATAACTTAATTATGAGGGATCTTTTTTGATAATTTCCCTTGTACATTGAAAGATTTTGTCTACCTGACATCATACTCTTATTAAAGCAATATTTATTAAATAGCTTTATGTTTAATCAGAGTGACAATCAAATTATTTGAACAACATAAATAGCACACTCAGGTGGTATAATTACAAAATGATGTGTCCATTAACCTTATAACAAAATGATATATAATATCCAACATACCAGACTTTTTGAAATACTAAAAAAAATTCAGCCTCATTATCAACAATTTCTCAATACCTCACGTGGGAACTGATGCACAAAAACATACTTGATTGTTATGATATGCAAACTATGCGTTTTTCACCTTGTGCTCAATGGTATCATCATAAGTTCTGTCTTGGGGTTATTGAATGATGAGAATTAGTTAAGACACACAAGACATAGGAACCAATGTAGACCTTCAAAATCAGGGCAGAGTGTGGGAAAAAATAAGACTTTCTGGCAAATATGTTCAATGATGCAGAGAGCATATGGCACTCTCAATATGGTGCCCTTGAATAAGGCAATCTTAATTATAAATGGGATGAAGGATGGCACATAAATAGAAGATGAAGTCACAAATATCCTAAAAATGGGTGGAGCATAATGCAGGTAATTGGAAGTGGATCATGTGTATATTTTAAGGGTGGAAAGACAGCATCATTTATTTGAAAGATGTTCTCAGGTACTAAACTGCTGTTCATGAACAGGTCTTCAATTCTTGGGGAGGAAGGCTGCAAGAACTTAGAAGAAAAACCTACTCCTTATGTGTGGGGTATCAGTTACTTAGGCTATATTACAAATGATACCAAAATTTGGTAGTTTAAAAACATGTATTATTTTACAGGTTAGAAGGTTAGAAATCCATTTATGGTGAAGCTTTGTTTACGAAAGTTTATCTCATAAGACTGCAATTAAGGTGACTCAGTGGTTGATAGCAAAATTCAGTGTACTGTAGGCTGTTGGACATGGGACTGAGTCTCACTGGCTGTTTGATCTGAGGTTGCTCTAGTTTCCAGCCACAGGAGCATCTCCATAGGGCAGTTCACAACGTGGCAGCTGGCATGATCAAAATGAGCCAGACAGAGAGAGAAAGTACCAGTAAGATGAACGTTAGCTTTTTATAACTTAATGTCAGAAATGACATCTCCTCTTTTCCCACATTCTCTCCATTGGAAGCAAACCACAAGATTCAGGTCACACTTAAGGGAAAAGAGTTACACTAGGGTGTGAATATCAGGAGGCTGGGATCACTGGGAGCCATTACAGAAGCTTGCCTCCTATATGGGGCTCTTGGAAATCAGACAAGTTAATTGAAAAAAAGAAAACTTAGAAACCATATTAGTTGGCCTCTAGGAACTGAAAATGTCATGAGAGATGCAACTATCTGGCTAAATACATCAAATGTAAAATCAAAATGCACAGTGCTCCCAGAGAGAATATAATAAGTAATTTTTTGAAGGAAAAATTAATTACTTCAAAGACCAAAACATAGTATGTCACATAGGAAGCTCTATATGAGCTGAGACTTTAGAAGATTAAAAAAAATCATCATGGAAGAAAGGAGGCTATTCTAGGTTGAGGAAACATTTTAAGCAAAGGCATAGATATGAAAAGTCCTGTTGAGGTCAGATATTCAAGCAGTGTGGAAAAGTTGCTGTCAAGGAGTAGACATTCAGAAAAGAAGCTGAGGCTTCATTCAACAGAGCCTTAATAGCCTTGTGAGAATCTGCAGATTTTCAGGTGGGACTATGAGTCTCTCCTCCTTCTCATATCTCCTCTATCTGTATGCTCCCAGCTTACTATGCATCTAAAAAAGCATTTCACTTCTTCAGCTTTTACTGTCTATTCCTAGGCCTGCATTTCTGTGAACCAGCACTGGTTGACTTACAATGTATTCACCTGGGTGACTATAGTTAACTTTACAAGTGATCAAGCGACAAAGAGGTGTGGAATCTTTGTGGTGTTTGGGCAGAAATATTCTCCTCCTTAAGTTGGCCAGACTGTTTTTCAAAGAGGGTGTTAATAACCCTATGAACTTTGAAACTAGGCATCCTTGGGTTGGCCTTTTCTTCTCTTCTGGTCTCCTTCAATGTGAATCACAGTCACCTGCATCAGAGAAACCTGGGACATTTCCTAAGGGGAAGATGCTTGTACTTCTTTCAAGACTTAGCGAATCAGAATTTCTGGGAGTTCTGCCAAGAAATCTCCATTTCAAACAAGCTCCCTGAATAACTCCACTGAGCACTGACTGGGGACCCACTGTGTCATTCACAAATTTGAGTAAATAAAAGAGTGGAATCAGTTACCATGAATACATGTAATTACTCAAAGACTGTAGTTGACTTTTCGGGACTACACATAACCATTGCTTTCAATTCCAAATTGATGTCAATCCTTTCTTCTTTCAATTGCCCAAATTATTGCTTTTCTCTTATTTTTTTTATGAATGCCTTGCTTTACATAAGTGTAGGTAGTTTATTTACTGTTTTCTAATTTCCTTTCTTTTTCCCAAGTAACTGTATAAATTTATTTTGTATTCTCAAAGAGAGATAAGTGTGGCTTATACTAGAATTGACAACATTGCATTAGTACTTGTGTATTAGTCCGTGTTCTCAAAAGGGACAGAACTAATAAGATAGAGGAATATGTGAAGAGGAGTTGATTAGGAGAGTTGACTCACATGATCACAATTCAAAGTCTCACAATTGGCCATCTGCAAGGTGAGTAGTCAGGAAGCTAGTCTGAGTCCCATAATCTCAAACATCGGGAAGCTAATAGTGCAACCTTTGGCCTGCGGCAGAAGGCCCGAGAGTCCCTGGTAAATCACTGGTCTAAGTCCATGGGTCCAAAACCTGAAAAACTTAAGGTCTGATATTTGAGGGAAGGAAATATCCATCCAGCATAGGGGAATGATGAAGTCAGAAGACTCAGCTAGCCTAGTCCTTCCACGTTCGTTCCTGCCTGCTTTTATCCTAGTGGCAATGGCAGCTGATTGGATGGTGCCCACCTAGGTTGAGGGTGGGTTTGCCTCTCCCATTCTACTGATTCAAATGTTAATCTCCTTTGGTGACACCCTTGCACACAAACCCAGGAACAGTAATTTGCATCCTTCAATTCAGTCAAGTTGACACGCAATATTAACCATCACAAGTCTACCCATTGTTAACTTGAACCCATACACATCTCCTGAAATCACGTAATATCCATATAAAGATCATAATAAGATAATAATAATGCCTAACGTAATAAAGCTATCCTTCTTACAACCAGAGGCACACTAATTCTTAACCTAAATGCTATTATATAAAGTTAACAACATTTAAAGGCTGATATGAAGTCAATAAATCTTTTATCACATGATAAAGAAAAAAGAAACAAAATAAAGATACCTTCTTAGTACAAGTGTATGGAAGTGCAAACATGTTCTCATGACAATTACAGTCTTCATTTCTGCAACTGATCGCATGACCGAAGCCTGTATTGATGACCACCTTCTTCTACTGCCCATTGTATGTTTCCTTTGCCTTCAGCAAGCACTTTGGCAGGTCATGATTTTTTACCTTGTGGAGTGATCTAAACCTTGTTTCCTGAAAGGCCTGGGCCATTTGTAGTCCTGCCTAAATCGGGCTCTTGTTTCCAGCTGACTTTAATGACAGGGCATAATAATGCTAAGAGATATCCTAAGGAATCTCCTGTATTCCATGCATACTTTTTCTTATCTCCACTGTGGAGTAGTAGACTGATTTTATCTTGATAGTCTGGGCCAGTCACCCCAGTCAATACTGTCACTCCCTTCTTAGCCTGTTGACTCAGAGGTAGGAAGAGCCCAAAGTGGTCAGGTGGCAGTCTTAACTTCCAGTTTAATGGAATCATTGTGTCTCCTGGTAGTCACATTCCTCCCTTGGGATCTAAGACTTCTAGGCCAGCAGAATGTAATGTTGCAGTTACAGGAAGCAAACATTTTGCTACTGGGTCACTAGGAGTGATGTTGAGTGGTGCTACTTCCCCTTCCACCCTTTGATTCCTGGGCCTCTGAACCTTGGCTATGGGACAAACAGTACCATATACTGGAGCCTGATTCAGAGCATACACAGCTTTCTGGAGAACTTCGCCCCAGCCTTCAAACTTATTGTCACCTAGTTGGCCTTGTAATTGTGACTTTGAAATGCCATTCCACTGTTCTATCAATCCTGCTGTCTCAGGATGATGCAGAACATGGTAAGACCATTGAATTCCATGAGCATGAGCCCACTGCTGCACTTCTTTAGCTATAAAGTGAATGCCTTGGTCAGAGGCAATGCTATGTGGAATACCATGATGGTGGATAAGGCATTCCATGAGTCCACAAATGAGAGTCTGGGCAGAAGCAATGCATACAGGATAGGCAAACCCACATCCAGAATAAGTGTTTGTTCTAGTGAGGACAAACTGATGTCCTTGCCATGATGGAAGAGGTTCAATATAATCCACCTTCTACCAAGTAGCTGGCTGATCACCCCAAGGAATGGGCCATATCAAAGGGTCAGTGTAGTCTCTGCTGCTGGTAAATTGGGCACTCGGTAGTGGCCACTGCCAGGTCAGGCTTGGTGAGTATGAGTTCATGTTGCTAAGCTCATGCGTAACCACCATCCCTGCCACCACGACCACTTTGTTCATGGGCTTATTGGCCAATAACAGCAGTGCCTGGGGAAAGGGGCTAAGTGGTGTCCACAGAATGAGTCATTCTATCCACTTGATTACTAAACTCCTCCTTTGCTGAAGTCACTGTTTGGTGAGCACCCACATGAGATACACATATCTTCACAGTTTTTGACCACTCTGAGAGGTCCATCCACATACCTCTTCCCCAAGTTTCTTTGTCACCAATTTTTTAATCATGCTTCTTCCAAGTTCCTGACTATCCAGCCAAACCGTTGGCCACAACACATGAATCAGTAGATAATCACCCTTTACCACTGTCTTTCAGGGATGTCCTAGAAAGGGATTGTAGTGCAGCAGCTGTCCATTTTCAGTGGTGACTACATATCAGGCAGAGCCATTTGTAAACCAGGCCCTTGTCTTCTCCTGCTCTGTCAACTTCTCATAGAGAACTCCCCATAAGGCCACCAGTGCAGGCTGGGGGAGAGAAGGCATGGTGGCAGGAGTAGGGACAATGGACATTTGAGCCTCTTTCTCATGTAACCAACTTGTGCCCTCAGGACCTGCTTGAACTGATTTACATATCTGCCACTTAGATTTTATGATGAACTGCTGCTGTGCATGACTATCTTTATGACTAGATGTGTCAGCAAGTACCCAGTTCATGATAGGCAGTCCAGGTCACATGGTGACTTGAGGATCCATAGTCAAACATTCAGTTTCCACCAAAGCCCAGTAACAGGCCGAAACCTGTCTCACAAATGGACAGTAGTTATCTACAGAATTTGGTAGGGCCTTGCTCCAAAATCTTAGCGGCCTCTGTATGTGGGATATGTGATTCTCTGTTTAGTTTTTTGTCCAATTGACTGGGAAGTTTTCTACTTATATAAATAAAGTAAGAATATGGTAGGCTTCCTGTCAATTTCACTTCTAGGAACTCTGATTAATTAGCCAATGCCAGAGCTCTACACGAGTCTGACTATTTTGATTGCCACCTTGCCTCTGCTGTCCATTACAGTAGCTATACCCACCTTGCCTTTGACTGTTGAGTGCAGTCAAAGATGGGGTTCTCCTGAATGGAGATGGGTCTGACTCAAATGTTAATCTCCTTTGTCAACACCCTCACAGACACACCCAGGAACAATATTGTGCATCCTTCAATCCAATCAAGTTGACACTCAAATTAACCATCACAATCTCTAAGAGTAATACTTCAAGGAGAGAATCACTAATAAAGTTTTCACATCTTCACATCGTGAAGCACTGCAATGTATCATATACATGGGAAATAATAATCATTAACATCACCATAATCATCAACTTAATTTAGAAATAATACCATTTTTTCTCTTTATTATATGCTATGTACATGTAATGAAATCCAAATTTATGTTGTGAGAAACTATATTTTATCTTAAATTTTCAACTGCTTATGGGTATATTACTGTAATCAAACTGCTTAGGAATACTTTAAATCAATCTACTTGCTCCATCAAAATCACATGTACAACTATAATGCCAGGCTTATATTTTTCTTAATTAGTATCTGATTATCTCAGGAAATTAAAACTACATGATGAACTTTTCACCCAAAGCTTGAAATTCAGATAAAAATTATATTTAGACATGTAGATAAAATTCTTTTTAACAACACATACAAGATAGAATTCAAAGTTAGAAAATATTTGTATATGGAAATGTTATTTTGTTGACATCATATACTATATCATATTTAATCTAATCACTATAGGAATAGATTAAATATGATATAGTGTATGATGATACTTAGAAGTTCATACTTCATAGTGAACTAACAGGTTCACACTAAGAAGTATACACACACTCCTTAGTAAATACTCCTTAGTATGAACTTCTTATTATCAAAGACTATCTGGGCCAGGTGAAGTGGCTCATGCCTGTAATCTCAGCACTTTGGAAGGCCAAGCTGGGTGGATTAGCTAAGGTCACAAGACTAGCCTGACCAGTGTAGTGAAACCCCATCTCTACTTAAATTACAAAAATTAGCAGGGCGTGGTGGTGTGTGCCTATAGTCCCAGCTACTCAGGAGCCTGAGGCAGGAGAATCACTTGAAACCAGGAGGCAGAGGCTGCAGTGAGCAAAGATTGCGCCACTGCACTCCAGCCTGGGAAACAGACTGAGACTCTGACCCAAAAAATAAAAACTCTCACTGATATATCTTTAAATCTCATGGTCTATCATACTTTCTGGAACATACGAATGTGTACATAATTAATATATCTTAAATCAACATTATTATATTAGAACTTTATTAATATTTCAAGAAAATATTTGTCCTGAATATAACAACAACATTTTAGTACTCATTTGTTTATTCCTTGGTAAAATTTTACAAAAAAAGAAATGTCTTCCTCACACGAACTTCCAGTCTAATGGACATCAGACATAGTGAACTGGCAATGAGAATACTGAACTAAAATTTTGTTGTTGTTGTGGTTGTTGTTGTTTTGAGACAGTCTCTTTGTTTTGCCCAGGTTGTAATGCAGTGGCACAATCTTGACTCACTGCCACCTTGGCTTCCCAGGTTCAATTGATTCTTGTGCCTCAGCCTCCACAGTAGCCTGGGATTACAGATCCGTGCCACCATCCCTGGATAGTTTTTGTATTTTAGTAGAGATGGGGTTTCACCATGTTGGCCAGGCTGGTCTTGAACTCCTGACCTCAAGTGATCTGCCTGTCTTGGCCTCTCAATGCACTAAAATGTTAGCACAGAAGAGAAGCAAAGCAGTAGGGCATTAGAGGAGCAGCAGAAAGATACCTGTAAATCTGCTACAGTAACATGGCAACTGGGAAGTATACAACTTAGAGAATAAATAGTAAGAAGAAGGTATATAGATATTTTTGTTGGCAAAAATAACACGCATCAAGCTCTAGAAATGGAAGAAAGAAAAAAGAAACCGAGGATGAGTGCAAGGTAAAACTCCTCTCTCTGTGGTCTCTCTGTCACTCTCTCTCACTATACCTTTTGCCTCCCAGTAATGAAGAAAATCCAGATGACAGATACGATTTTTTTCAGCATGTTATGATATTTTGATTTTTATCTTGAAGCAACGAAGTAAACAATGAGGAGATATAATCAAAGACAGAAATTGATCCAACTGGTATTTCTGAAAATTTATGTTGGTTACAGTGTAAACCAAAAATAAAATTCTAAGACCCACAACTGACTCAATGAACCCCTCCCCTCGGCCAAGGGGATTCCAAAGTGAATCTGAAAACCTAGCTCAGGCTATGATGTCGGGAAGGGGGAGTCAAACATACTTCATGATACTCTCTTTCCTCTGGAATCAGGCACAAGTGAGCAGCATTAACATTAGACAAAGATCTTAAAAATGACAAAACAGACTCCTTGAAGCAATAAGATACCAAATTTCTCCTTGACTGTAGTGGCATCACGTGACATGACGAATAGCCAGGCCCTAAAAGAAATAAAAGTAATTTACCCCAAAATATATTTTGTTGACGTATTTTGAAATGGGCCTGCACAGCTCTGTCTTGTGTGTGTGTGGGGGAATTAACCTTCTGTGGAGAGTTTTCTTTCCTTTTCAGGTCTTTTCCTGATCTAGGAGAGATTTAACTAAGAATCTGGTACCTTTTTAGGTCTGATAAAAGACATTTACCATCTATTCTTTTTGACGCTTTCTACCTAGAAACTTCATCTATATAATAAGAACGTTGTTCTCCACAACCCCTAATCTTAGCCCAGACACTCATTTTTATTGATTCCAGGTCCTTAAATAAGAACTTAACACTCTCAACCATTGCCCATCAGAAAATTTTTGAATCCACCTTTGTGTAGTCACAGAAATATATTATGGGTGAATAAATTCTCTTTATGGATTTCCCAGACTAGCTACAGATTATTTTAGAAATGGAATCACTTCATGTGTCATTTAAAAGAACTGAACCAAAGAGAAAAGCCAAAGAAAGCTTTTATAAACCTATATCATTCATTTATTATATCTTACACAGTATGCAATAGTATAATTCAGTTTCATGTCATAAAAGGCTAAGATTCCATTCTTGAAGTTATTGTAGTTGTAATTTAGATCCCAGTCACACAATTGAATTTTAACTTTTTTTGAAGTTTAATTTTAGGTTCAAGTGTACATGTGGAGATTTGTTATGTCGTTAAATTGCGAATCATAGGGTTTTGACGTACAGATTATTTTGTCACCAGGTAATGGTTTCTGATCCTTACCCTCCTCCCGCTCTCCACCCTCAAGTAGGCCCTTGTATTTGTTATCCCCTTCTTTATGTTCATATGTGCTCAAAGTTTAATTCCCACTTACAAGTGAGAACATGTGGCATTTGTTGTCCGTTCCTGTGTTAGTTTGCTTAGACAATGGCCTCCAGCTCCACCCATGTTTCTGCAAAGGACAAGATCTCATTCCTTCTATGGTTGCATAGTATCCCATTACATATATATGTGACACATTTTAAAAATCCAGTCTACCGTTGATAGACATTTGGGTTTATTCCATGTCTTTGCTATTGTAAATAGTGCTGCAATGAACATACACATGCGTGTGTCTTTATGGTACAATGATTTATATTCCTTCGGGTATGTACCCAATAATAGGATTGATTGCTGGATCAAGGCCGGGCATGGTGGCTCAAGCCTGTAAACCCAGCACTTTGGGAGGCCGAGGTGGGTGGATCACGAGGTCAAGGATCGAGTCATCCTGGTCAAAATGGTGAAACCCTGTCTCTACTAAAAATACAAGAAATTAGCTGGGCGTGGTGGCGCGTGCCTGTAATCCCAGCTACTTGGGAGGCTGAGGCAAGAGAATTGCCTGAACCCAGGAGGCGGAGGTTGCGGTGAGCTGAGATCGCGCCATTGCACTCCAGCCTGGGTAACAAGAGCGAAACTCCGTCTCAAAAAAATAAAAAAATAAAAAAGATTGCTGGATCAAATGGCAAACATATTTTAAGTTCTTTGAGAAATCACAATACTGAATTTTAAGTTTTTTTCTTTTGAGTCAGACTTTCACTCTTGTCATCCAACCTCGAGTGCAATGGTGCAATCTCGGCTCACGGCAACCTTCACCTGCCGGGTTCAAGCTATTCTTCAGCCTACCGAGTAGTAGAGATTACAGGCACCTACCATCACAACCAGCTAATTTTTGTATTTTCAGTAGAGATGGGGTTTCACCATGTCGGCCAGGCTGGTCTTGAACTCCTGACCTCAGGTGATCCACTCGCGTTGGTCTCTCAAAATGCTGCGATTACAGGCGTGAGCCACCAAGCTTGGCCGAATTTTGGCTCTTATTTGTTATTCCAAAGAGAATTTATTTTTAAATAAAGAAACAAAGTAACTGCTGTGTATTTTAATATAACAAGAACCTTGTGTTCACTAGTACTTTACAGTTTCTAAATCATGTTCAGTTACACTTCTCCTTTGGTTCTTGGAAGCATATCTACTAGGTACGATTTTAAGAAGTTCTGCCTTGTCCTTTGAATGTAGGCTGGGCTTCCTCATAGCCTGGTGGCTAGATGTGTTATAAATGTGACTCACTGAAGATAAGTGATCATCACATACATTGGTAGATTTCAGGCATTCCACCTTCTTGCTCTCTGAGTTAGTTAATAGCTATTATAGTGCATTGAGAAACTATGAGATTTGGATTCCTGTCTTGACTCCAACAGAAATCATAGGAAAGATTATATCAATGTTTTTTTCATCTATAAATAAATATTTATATATTTATAGTTTTCAAACTTTGTAGATCAGCGGGACACTTTGTCAAATAAAACCTTATGTGGAATCTCAATAGATTATATCAAGAAAATGGTGGTTAATGCTAACAGCTCTCTTTAGGCCTTTTGAAACAATGTAGCACTCAGAAGAATAGCACGAGAACTATAAATTCATATAAATTCTAAATTCTCTTTTGGATTTAGAATTCAGGTTTTTCAGCCTTTATCAAATGTTGCAATGGTAGTTCCTAGTGAACCATTTCCAGAGGAGATCTCTGACTACCGATTCTAATTGGGCCACACCTAAAAATCTTCTGACGATGAAGCTGACATTTCTTTGATGAAGAAGTGAGGTCTATCCTTCCTTCCTTTGAGTATATTAAGTATCCTTCAAAGGGTACTTAATATACTGACAAATTTGGACTTTGCTAGTGTATTAAATGTACAATTATCATTTTACATTTATCTCCTATCCAATGAACTTGATGTATTCCTTTATTATATCTGTAAGTTTATTTGCAGATTCCTTAGGATTTTCCACCTACAGGGTCATATTGTCTTTAAGCAGTAATCATTTTCTTTCTTTCTTTTTATCTGGATACCATTTAAAATATATATTTGGGTCTGAGTTCAATGCATAAAACCCTCAAGTACAATGTTGAATATATATATTTCAAGAGCACATATTCTTATTCCATGCACAGTGTTAGAAAAAAGGTGTGTCACCATGCTATTAGTTTCTCATAGTCATACTTCATCAGGTTGAGGAAGCTGCCTTTTATTTATTGTTGCTTCAGAGTTTTTATGAATGGACTAGGTTTTTGTCAAATGCAAATTCCAAGTCTATTGAGATAGCCTTGTAAAATTTTGTTCTTTTTTGTATTAATATGGAGATTGTTCTTGGATGTTAAATCAACCTTGTGTCCCTAGGATAAACACCTATTTGTCATAATGTATCATCTGTATAACTTGCTGCTGGAATTAATTTGTTAATATTTTCTTAAGGAGTGTTTGTACTTGTGTTTATAAGAAGCAATAGTGATTTTGTGTTTTGTGAGTTTTTTTTTTTTTGGGCTTTGATATCAAGGCACATAGGATTAGGTGGTAAGTGCTTTCTCCTCTATTTCTGAAAGCGACTGTAAGAAACTGCTATTATTTGTTCCTTAAATATTTGATAGAATTCCCCAGTGAAAGCCACCTGGGTTTGGGCTTTACCTGGTGGGGAGATTTTTCAAGTTTATTTCTTCACTATTTTAAGTATGATAAGATTTTCTATTTATTCTTCAGTAAGTTTTGCTAATTTGTATGTTATAGGAATTGTCAATTTTACCTATGTTAACTATGTTCTCACATAAGCAATTAAAATATTCCTTTATTATTTTATTTATAATTAGAAGTAATGAATGCACTTCAGATTTTGGTAATTTATTTTTGCATTTTTTTCTCTTAGTTTAAGCTGTAACTTAAAATATTAATAATAAAATAGGTTGTAAATTAAATTGACTCTAAATGCAACGGGATCTGACTCAGATGTTTTTGAAAGATAGGGAGAGGAAGATCTAACAAAGCATTGTGAAGGTCTAAGGAACAAGCATAGAACTGTTTCTTTGTCATCTTATATGAGCCTCAAATTAGTAAGTAACCAGCTATTAAATATAGGCAATGTGGAACAATAATAATTGAAATTTAAATGGTTTGACAATTAGGAACTCAACAGTTAATTGTGTAAGATTATGATTATTTAATGTTTACTAGGTCCATAATTAAATTTACTTTGTAAGTACTCAACAGTAACAAATTTCCACATGGTGTTATTTTCAAATAATTTTATAACAATACTCATGCTGAATCGAGGTTAAATGAATTTCATCATTGCTGCCCCAAATATTGATTAGATGAGTCAGTAAGAAAATAAGTCATTACTTTTCACAATAATTTAGTACAATATCTATTTATACAAATTAAAGAATGCTGTATTACTCCAATACATTATTCATTCTCTTGAAAATTTCAATTCTCAAACTGAGATGTTATTGCTTAAAAATATTAGGTGACATTATTAACATTTGATTATGGAAAGTTTTGAAAATATTCGATAGAAGAGAGAGTAATATTACTAAACAGATGAACCCGTTACTCATTTTCTACAACGTGAACATGTGTTTGGTAATTTTTTCTCTCTTTATCTGGACATTTATTTTGTAGTGCTACAATGCTGCCCTGTGACATTTAATCTTCAGGAAATTTAGATATTCTGTAGGGCATCTAGTGCACAGGGAAGTTTCACACCACAAAACACTGACTTAGCTAAAATGCCGGAAGTACCTTTGGGGAACCACTATTTTTTTTAATAAAAAATTACAATATTGAGAATAATTTGGGGACAACTTACTCATAACAGATATTAGAATCTATTTTGCAAGATAGAAAATAATTAACAACTAGCAGAAGATAATTAATTTCTGATGCATAAACCAGGTCTAAATTCATTTTAATAACGTTTTCTTATATTATAAAATAAATCTCTAAGGGAACTCCTGTCTCCTTGGAAGATATCCCATTCTCTCACCAACTTAATGAAACAAATCCTAATACTGAAAAGAAGTAAAAAAGACATTCTCCTTTTCATGCAGTTGCAGGATTCATACATTATGTACCATGTAAAATAGAAAGTAGAAACTGAGTTTTACATTGCTCAGATATTGAGTAGTTTAAGTTATTCACATTCATTTACTAAACTTTATGAAATAAATTAATTGTCTTTTTGTAAGTAACTATGTAATTGCCAAAGTGGGTTTTTTTTTCATTTCTTCTAAAGCTCAATATATAATAGAGTTTAATAGAATGAGCTGTGGAATCAGAACAGCTGGAATAAAAACCTAGCCTTACCAGTTTTAACTTACGATATTTGAAAAGTTACATCCCCGTCTATTCAGTTTCACATGCACAAGGGAGATAAAATAATGCCTATATTATAGTTGCTGTAACATATAAATGAATTTATCTTTGTAATATGCTTTAGAATATTTGTACATTGCAAGCATGCTAAAATATTAGGCATTAGGCATTGTGGTTGTTTATAATTTCCAGTTTCTCTATAAAAGTAAACCCAGTTTAACCAATTTGTTGACTTGTATTTGTATTTTATACTATGTAAAAACAAAACAGAAACAGATCTTGATCATCTCCACAAAATATAAATGGTAATAAGAGTAATTATATTTACTAAAATTTATCAAACATGTTGCAAAATACCATCTTATGTAATGCAACAGCACTATGAAGCAGAGCCTGTGAAAACTATGTGTTTCATGCAAGGAAACTGAATTGAAGGAAGGTTAAATAACTTGTGAAAACCAGGCCAGTTTCTACCAAGTAAGATAGTGGCTTGTGACCAATATAAATATTTAAATAATATGTATTTTCTGAATAATTCTCCAAGATTATTAATATACCTTTTATAAACACACCTGGTATTACAAAAACATACCATTTATACTCAATTCATGTTATCTGTGTGGGTATTGGTACAAATACTGAATGTCACTGTCACATGTGAGTAGGAAAATGCCATTAAAGCTATTGTGTCAAATGGTTGTAAGGTACTTTTTAAGTGAATTTTAACTAACCAAGACATTGTATACCTTTCAAAATCAGTCATGTTGAATGATTTTTTATACATTCTTTGAAGTATTCTAAATAGACATCTAAAAGAATATTATAAGTTTTTGGAGGTACTGCAGAAGTCTAACTCAAAAAGCAATCAATAGAGAAGTTATGATGGAATAAACATGGTCTTTGAATTTTCATAATCCTGGGTTTGCATCTAAGCTCCCCATTCATCTTGCTTTCTGTCTAACAGGGCCTTCAACAATGTGTAACCGTTTACCCATCTGTAACATTTCATAACGTAAAATTATATATTGCACAAGTTCACCCACAGGTGTATTATTTTATGATTTTATGCTTTATTGGTTTATGTAATTATTTCTAGTTTTATTCAGCAAATGACAGAGATAATAATACATAGGTTGGGAACAAAACCGGTGATAGGATTTCGGCAGAGACATCTTGTCAAACGACAGCCTTTCTGACACTGTCAGGAAGCAGGAAGAAGTAAGTTACTGCAAAAAGTTTATTGTTTCCTTTTTTATCACCAGCAAGTAATTTAAGGATATCCACCTGCTTTCCATAATCCGTCTCTTATTTCTACTTCCTTAAGTTTACTTTAACATTTTTCATTTAGGAAGAGTCTTCTCTCTCTTTTTTTCTTACAGTTTTTCTTTTCAGGAGGAATCTTCTAGGAGAAATCATTTTGAGTGAGTTATTTAAATATGTAGATTATTCAACCCATAACATTTTCATTATAAAGGTACAACATAGACAATTTTTTATCTGGGGAAAATTATCACTGTTGGTAAAGATTGGTTCTGTGAGCTAGCCCTGGAGCAGTGGCTAAGTCCTTCTTTTAGAAAGAGCTACACTTATGCTAAAATATCAGTTAAATAGTTGGCTTTATGTTGGTATTGAATTCTGAGGGTTCCAGCTATAGATGATAAAAAGGATTCTTTTGATAAAGAAGATAAAAAATGATAAAAGAACCCATTTTGTCATCTGTAATTGGAGCCCTCAATTTTCTAGAAGAAGAGGGATTTTTTTTCTTATTCTATATAAAAGCTAATTTTTTTAATTAAAATGCTATTTATTGTAGAAGCAATAACTGACTGGATTTTGTAATCATCTTTTATCTTTATATGCTTTTAACAGGTAACCCTTCATTAACCAGCAAAGTCAATATACTGATTAATGTCTTAGACGTCAATGAATTTCCTCCAGAAATATCTGTGCCATATGAGACAGCTGTGTGTGAAAACGCCAAGCCAGGACAGGTATCTTATAAATTTTGTTTCTTGAGTATATAAAGACCCACTATATGCATGTGTTTTAAGTTATAAGTCCAAACATGAATATACACACATACATTTATTTTTCTGAATCAAATCTCTTCATAACAGAAACCATAAGAGATATTAAACCCTTGTAAATTAATGATATAGATGAATGGATGTGGAGATGATACCGCGTAGATGAAGTATTGATTGCCTAGTGAAAGTTCTTTGTATAATTAAAGGTCTACACTTGTGGATTCTGCTGTTTTTCTGTTCTCTTACTGTGGAATTTCTTTTCTTTTCTTTTCTTTTCTTTTTTTTTTTTTTTTTTTTTTGGTTTGAAGTCTCACTGTGGTCCAGGCTGGAGTGCAATGGCACAATCTTGGCTCACTGCAACCTCTGCCGTCAATGTTCAAGCGATTCTGCTGTCTCAGCTTCCCAAGTAGCTGGGACTATAGGTGTGCACAACCAGGCCCAGCTAAGTTTTTGTATTTTTAGTAGAGATGGGTTGTCACCATGTTGGCCAGACTGGGCTTGAACTCCTGACCTCAAGTGATCCATCCGCGAATTTCTAAAGAACTTGTGACTGTAAACTCAATAAGCAAGTCACTGTAGAGTGCATTTTCCCAGTATATTTCTTATTTTACTCATGTGCTTATGTAATTTGCACAACAAAGCTTTTATCTAACCTGAAAATGCAAAGCTTTCCTCTCTGGTGGCCTAGAGGAGAACAACTGGGGTATTTTAAATGTCTAACTTTCATTTTTCGTATGAAGTTAATATTATTCTGTGAAGATGTAGTAGTGGGAAGATTTTATGAGGAAACAAGACAACAAAGTTAATGAAACTAATTGTGAAAGGTTCTACGTTAGATGGTGGTAGGTAGCCATTTCTTTTTCTTTTTTTCTCCCTAAAGTCTTATGAATGAATAAAGGAAGAATGTAAAGGGAATCAGGCATGGGTATATGAAACGAGTATGTAATGAAACAAAAATATAATTAATCTAATATTGTGTACCTGTATTCCAAAGGGAAAATGCACTGGTATGCTTAGGTTTGCTCTATTTTTTGATCACCTTTAAATAGCATCACTATTCCCTTAAGTAGATTTGAAGACTTTTAGTTCCTACTTGAAATAAATCTTGATATTTAAAACAGTATTTTTGTTGTAAAAAGTCATTCTTTAACCTTTAATATCGTTTTCGATTTCCATGCTTTACGCACTTTGTAGAACCTTTGTCCTGTAGTTCTAAACCTGTGATATTTACTGGTTGTATAGCTATTTAAATAAAATTAAAATTAAAAACTATATTCTCACTCATACTGACCACGTTTCACATGCTCAATATGTGGTAAGTAGATATTATTTTGGTGACTGTAGATATAGAATATTTTCATATCCTTGGAAACTTCTGGTTGACAATGCAGCTCTACTCTTTCATTTGATAATTTGGGGAAATAATTAATTTTCTTTCATCAAAACTTATTTTATGATATTTCCTCAAGCAAGGAATCTTAATCTTGTATCAGCACAGAAAGCACTTAAAATTCTTAATCTTGTATAGCACAGAAAGCACTTAAAAATCACCTTAAGTGCATCTACAATTTATATGGGATGAGCCTACAGCTTTCGTTACTTTCAGCAATCATAGGTACTGCAAAAACATTGGGGCTCAAATAAATAACCTGATTTGGTTGTTCTTGGAATTTGAAGAAGTGTACCGAAATTCCTCAAGTTAGCTGTTTTCCACTTTCAGAATGTCTCACTAAACAGAGGGAAAAAAGCCAGTTCTTTAGCATTAGGGGATTAACAATATTAATGGTTTCAGATCAATTAGAATTCCATTTGCAAGGCTCCAAATGGAAGCCTTTGGGAATAGAGCTCCATTTAATGTTGCATGTTTTTCTAATAAAGGATTTGATGAGCTGAGAATAGAAAATTAGAAATCAATCTTATGTTTTCATATCTGAAGTAAACTTTGAGGAATATCTTGGATTCTTAGAAACTCTTATTCTAAAGTATGTTTCTGGGGATTTTTTGTGTCCAATTGAGCCACACTTCTGTACAAAGCATAACCCTGAAATGTCCATTGAGTTTCAGGGATTGTAAAATATGAGTTTCTTCTGCTTTTGAGCTCTGCCATTCTGCCCCAGCCTAAAAACTATGCATAGGAACTATCTGTCTCTTCTGGATTGTGCTACTACTGTCTATTATCTGACTATCTATCATCTGTGTATCATCTATTTAATCTAAAAAAATAAGAAAGGGAGGAAAGAGGATGCTATGTAAATCAGTAAAGATTTATATGGGAGTTGTTTTCCTTGGGGCAAGGACCTCGGACTGACACTTCCAGATAAGTGCCAGATTATGATGTTATACATTTAATTTAGTAAATGGTGCTACTTGCTAATAGAAGGAAGAAAAAGCAAAATTTGCTAGCCAGGTATTAATCACTGAATAATATTCAGAAATCTTACAGATGAAATAGAGTGATGTGCAGACATGGGTCTAAGTGAAGGAAAGTTGGTTTTGTAGGGTCTATATGGTGCTTCATTGATTAAGTTGCCACATTCCATGATTTAGATTTTGATCCTGAAAAATGAAATACTGCCCCATGACAATTTTAAAGTGTAAATAGAGTCTGGGTGACTCATTTGTGCTAAGACAAGAAATCAAAATTCACAGGAGAAGACCAATAAATTTGTTGTTATGAATTACTAACACCACACTGGATATTCAAGGTCCCAGTGATATCTATCCATCCATCCATCCATCCATCCATTTACCTACCTTCATATGTCACATCTATCTGTGTGTGTTTGCAGATAAACAGGAATGAAGATCATAGTCATAGACTGAGTTTTAACTGAGTCTCATGTTTAATAGCATCAATGTAAGATCACAGGATGCATGCTTTACACAGTGGGATCAGGATACAGTGTGTGAAATCTAGAGTCTTCCTCTTGCATATTCAAATGTAGTCTGAGATTATGATTATCTGCTCAACGCACTGCTCTTGTCATCTCCCACATACATTCCCAAAATTCTGTCTGATGAACGGTCATTGGATATGTTAATAAATAAATGCCTCAAAGCCATTCTTATTTGCTTGTCTATTTAATGAATTGTAAATTTCACAGTTTGATTCTTAGAAGTTGTTTTTATTCTGTAAGTATTTAAGGGCATTTTAAGCCATTCTTATTTGCTTATTTATTTAATGAATTGTAAATTTCACAGTTTGATTCTTAGAAGTTACTTTTATTCTCTAAATATTTAAGGGCATTTTATTGAAGTACCAGGCTTTTAACTGTAAGATATACAACCTATGGGAGTAATTTTGGAAAAATTTTGTAACAGGGACAATAGTGCTTACTCTTTTAAAAGCTCTTTGAAAACACAATTTGTATTCCTACTGAATGAAGAAAAACAAAACAAAAGCAGGTATACACCTTTTGTATCTCTCTTTTTCATTTTATAATTGATGAAAATAGAACCATTGTTATAAAACATAATGCATATGAAAATTTTGCTATCATAAGCACTTTTAGATAATCAGAGATTTTGTTTTCAGTAAGCATTTTTATATTCAGGCCAGAAAGTGTTTATTTTATCTAATTTAAAATGCAAGCAAGTTCATTTTAATTTTACTTTCCTTATTAGTGTGCATTTTTAATTCTGGTAACCTTTTTAGTTACACAGGTATCAATTTGAAATTAACCCATGTTCTGTCATTGTACTTGTCATTATTCCCTGTAAATGTTAGAAATTTGCATATAAAACTTATGTGTAAATTATTGACCTGCTGACATTAATTCAAAAAGTGTCATTTCTGTCTACTTGCATGCTTCGTTAAATAAATTTAGTAGCCTGGTGTGTAAAGGCCTCTTTGAAACTGATGACCGACTTCAAGTTTAATCTCGACTCTGTTTCAGATAATTCAGATAGTCAGTGCTGCAGACCGAGATCTTTCACCTGCTGGACAGCACTTCTCCTTTAGATTAGCACCTGAGGCTGCCATCAAGCCAAATTTTACAGTTCGTGACTTTAGAAGTAAGTGTAACCAAAGAAAAATTTACCTCTTACCATCTATCTTTGTAGAAAGGCACAAAGGGAGGAATCAATACTTTTCTTAGATTAACTCAATTTCATAAGATATGGATATCTTTATATGAGAAATGCAAAATTCTGTTCCCAGTAGTAAACAGAATATTTAATCTATGTAGACTGTCTAGTAAAGCAGGTTGCTTCCACTGTAAATGTGGACAGTCTCTCAACGAGTCAAACAAGTAAAAGACTCTCTGAGAAATTGAATGCTTTCCCTGTTTTAAACATATCATTTTTTCCAAATGCACATTACTTGTACTTACTAATAGGGAATTCTTTGGTAACTGTTTTATTAGAATAGCACACAGCACAGGTTAACAATGCAGGTAATATAAAGACACATGTAAACAATTGTTCATTGCAGCACTATTCTCAATAGCAAAGACATAGAACCAACCTAAATTCCCATCAATGACAAACTGAAGAAAATGTGATACATAAAACCATGAATGCTATGCAGCCATAAGAAAGAATGAGACTATGTCTTTTGTAGGAACATGGATGCAGCTTGAGGCAATAGCCTCCTTAGCAAACTAACATAGGTACAGAAAACCAAATACTGCATGTTCTCACTTATAAGTGGGAGCTAAATGGTAACACCAACAAGGAAACAACAAACACTGGTGTCTACTTGAGCGAGGTGGGTGGGAAGACGCAGAGGAGGAGAAAAGATAACTATTGTGTACTGGGCGTAATACCTGGGTGATGAAATAATACATAAAACAAACCCCTGGCCAGTGCAGTGACTCATGCCTGTAATCCCAGCACTGTGGGGGGCTGAGGTAGGCGGATCACCTGAGGTCGGGAGTTTGAGACCAGCCTGACCAACGTGGAGAAAAACGCTGTCTCTACTAAAAATACCAAATTAGCCAGGCACGGTGGCACACACCTGTAGTCCCAGCTACCTGGGAGGCTGAGGCAGGAGAATCGCTTAAACCCAGGAGATGGAGGTTGCGGTGAGCCAAGATCACACCATTGCACTCCAGTCTGGGCAACAAGATTGAAACTCCATCTCAAACAAACAAAACAAATAAACAAAAACAAACCCCTGTGACACGTGTTTACCTATTAACAAACTTTTATGTTACCCCCAAATCTAAAATAAATATTTTAAAAATTGTGTTTTTAAAGAATGCAGCTATTTAAAATAATACAGGTTTGCATTTCTGCTCCATACTACCAAACTGACAGACTCTTAATGTATAAAATTTTACTAAGTCAAGTCAACCTCGTAGTATTTTTATTAAATAAAATCATATACACAAAGCCTTAACAAAATGCCTAAAACGTTACCATCAAGATCATTTTAGCCACCACCTCTGCCCTCATGGTTGCACTTACACTTTATTTATTTAGAGAGAGGGAGAAACATGGTTTGCATAATTTATAATGAGAATTTGTTACTTAAAGACTAATGAAGAGCAAGAAAATAATGAAATGCTTTTAAAATAAATGGGTAAAATTTATTTTTACACATTAGTGTAAATGAAACTCTAGTCATTATAAAAAGCCACTTATTCTCAGCAAACTGACACAAGAACAGAAAATCAAACACATGTTCTCACTCATAGGCGGGTGTTGAACAATGAGAACACATGGACACAGGGAGGGGAGTATTACACACTGGGGTCTGAGGGGAGAAACTACGGGAGGGACAGCAGGGGATGGGGAGTTGGGGAGGAATAACATGGGGAGAAATGCCAGATATGGGTGATGGGGATGGAGGCAGCAAACCACACTGCCATGTATGTATCTACGCAACAATCTTGCATGTCCTTCACATGTACCTCAAAACCTAAAACGCAATAAAATATATATTTAAAAAAAGCCACTTAGCAATTGCAGATAAGTAATTCTACTTTTAAATGTGGACTGTATCTATTATTTAACACAATATGGAATAAAACGTTTTTTTTAATTTTACTTTTTAAAATTTTAGATTGAAGTGCAGGTTTGTGACATGAGTATGTTTTTTGATGCTGAGGTTTGGGCCTCTAATGATTCCATTGCTGAAGTACTGAGCCTAGTACCCAATAAGAAGTTTTTTTTTTTAACCCTCTGTCTCCTCCCTTCCTCCCTTTTTTTGGCGTGTCCAGTGTTACTTGTTGCCATCTTTGTGTTCTGTGTACCCAAAGTTTAGCTCCTTTTTTTTTTTTTGAGATGGAGTCTCACTCTTTTGCCCCAGGATAGAGTGCAATGGCATGATCTGGGCTCATTGCAAACTCTGCCTCCTGGATTCAAGCCATTCTCTGCCTCAGCCTTCCAAAGTGGCTGGGACTACATGTGCCCACCACCATGCCTGGCTAAGTTTTTGTATTTTTAGTTGAAATGGAGTTTCACTACCTTGGCCAGGCGGCTTTTGAACTCATGACCTTGTGATCCACCTTTTATAAGTGAGAATACGTGGTGTTTGGTTTTCTGCGTCTGTATCAACTTGCTTAGGATAATGGCTTCCAGATACATCCATGTTGCTGCAAATTTCATAATTTCATTCTTTTTTATGACTGTGAAGTATTGCATGGTATACACTTAGACTTCAGTTACCACTACTATTGCCATCACTACTACTGCTGCGGCTACTGCTAATGCTGTTACATCTGCTACAATTACAACCACTACAGAAATATAAAGGACACTGGGTTAGAAACGCCAAGGTTGACTATCAATCAGTATTTGTGACTTTATTAGGTTTGCAACCTTGAGTATTTTATGACCTCTAAGTTTCCAATTCTGCAATATCATAATCAAAATACTTGAGTTTATTGCCCAATAATACAAAGAAGATAAATTTTTACAAATTCTGTGCTAAAGAACAAGTGAACAAATTGTGACGAGATGGCAATAATGATGATTGAAGTCCAAGGATGTTTTGAAGAAATTAGTTTGCTGCCATAATTAGGCAAAGAAAATCAGAGTCTCCACATTTTATCACTGAAAGAAGTTGAGTAGGGTTTTCTGAATAAAATATAATGCAATGTGAGAAATGGCTGTGAGTGAAACAGCGGTTCAATCTTGAAGTTATTTACAATTATAGTGACCACTTATTTTATAAAAACTGAAACATTTCTGAGAACAAAAGGTGAGAAATATTAATAATGCTATGTCACAACAGCACACATAAAATAGGTCTGTCTGAGACAAACTGGATCATATGATTACCCTACCTAGTAGCCATTGCAAGAGTTAGTTTAAATCCAACAATGTTAGTAGCTTTGAAAGATTTAAGCAGTAATATAACATCATATTTACATTATAGAGAAATCAGCTTAAATGCAGCATGGAAAAGATACAGGGGGGTAAAACTAGTTCTGATGTCATTGTGCTAAATGGGTGAAAGCCTTAGATCAGGGTACTGACTGTGAGGATGGAGACAAGTGGAAGGAAATAGAATTGGTAAGACTTCATGATAGATGCCCTAGATTCAGTATGTGTATATAATGCAATATGACAAAATAGATTTCTAGGTCATAGGCTTCAGCAACTGGGAGTCACATCGTTCACCAAACCCAAGTATTGACTACTTTCCACAATGTATGTTTACTGAAAGATCTATTTCAGATTAATCATGATAAGGGAAGCCAGATGATACTGCCTTATAGCAGAATGCTTTCTCATGGACTAACATGTACTTGACAGAAAATTTCAGGTGCTATTTACCATATTCCTCATTTTACATTAAGTTATATTTGCAGGGTATTTTTAGTGAAAAGAAAGCATTTAGAGAGTGGAAATGAAGTATAGTAGGTCTTTTTTCTTACTATGGACAGTACAATAAATTTGTTATGGTCAGTTTTCAATAAATAATAAATTGGGTCGGATGCAGTGGCTCACTGCGCAATCCCAGCACTTTGGGATGCCAAGGTAGATGGATCACCTGAGGTCAGGAGTTCAAGACCAGCTTGGTCAACATGGTGAAACCCTGCCTCTACTAAAATACAAAAATTAGCTGAGTGTGGTGGCAGATGCCTACAGTCTGAGCTACTTGGGAGGCTGAGGCAGGAGAATCGCTTGAACCTGAGAGGTGGAGATTGCAGTGACCTGAGAATGAGCCACTGCACTTCAGCCTGGGCTACAGAGTGAAACTCCATAAAGAAAGAAAGAAAGAATGAATGAATGAAAGAGAGAGAGAGAGAGAGAGAGAGAGAGAGAGAGAGAGAGAGAGAGAGAGAGAGAGAGAGAAAGAGGAAAGAAAGAGAGATAGAAGAAAGAAAGAGAAAGAAAGAAAAGAAAAAGAAAGAAATAAGGAAGGAAGGAGGGAGGGAAGGAAGGAAGGGAAGAGAGGGAGGGAGGGAGAGACAGAGAAAAGAAAGAAAGGGAGAGAAAGTGAGACAAAGAAAGAAAGAGAAAGAAAGACAGGAGGGAGGGAGGGTGAGAGAGGAGAAAGGAAGAGAGAGAGGGAGGGAGGAAGAGAAAGAGAGAAAAATAAAGTAAGAAAGAAAAGGAAAGAGAGAGAGAGGAGGGAGGGAGGAAGGGAGGGAGAGAGAGGAAAGAAGGAGAGAGAGACAAAGGAGAGAGAGAGGAATGAAAGAGAGAGGGAGGAAGGAAGAGAAAGAAAGAAAGAAAAGGGAGGAGGGGAGGGAGAGAGAGGGAAGAAAGAAGGAAAGAGAAAGAGAGAAAAAAGAAGGAAAGAAAGAAAAGGAAAGAAAGGGAGGAAGGGAAGGAAGGAAAGGGAAGGAGGGAGGAAGGAAGGAAGGAGAAAATAAACATTTTTAAAAGGGTTAAACTGCCATTTGACATATACATTGAGTTGAAGAACACTGAATCCCTACCACCTCCCGAGTGCAGACACACCAGATATTCTATTTCTCCTAATTGTTTCCACTCAGGCTATGAAATTTATTCCTAGCCTGTTTCTTTTCCACAGACTCAAGTGTTCAACCATCAATGCTGAAGATGTAAATGTTATTGTATCCATTTTTTCACATCACATAAAGTTTCTCATCTTAGTGCTTCCTATTGCTGAAGAACCTGCCTAAATTTCAGTTGTTGAATTTAAATTCTACCAATAGAAAAATGAAATATGACTGAAATAGTATCATGTTTGTGACAGACTTGCACAATTGTAATATATTATACACTTTTCTAAAATGATCTTGCCTTATTCTCAAGTGGGTATTGTGCACAGCTATAATAAACTCTATATTGGTATATTTCTAAACATAACAAAGCGTTTCTAGGAATTACTTTGACACACAAATGAAATATTATACATAAAACAAATTTCTGCTTTTTTATCTAGAAATAAAAGAGAAAATGCATGCAAAAGAGCACCTTCCAATAGAAGTACTAATTGCATTTATATAAAAGTAGCAGTTTTCATTGCCTCGCATTATTGCAAGTAAATATTATTGTTTTTGAATTAACCAGAATTATAATGAATTACTTTTGTGATTATATTAAAGTAGTGATTGTTATAGTTCAAGGTATTTATAATTTTTAATGTTTTTAACATGTCTTCTCTTTCCATGTATCTTACACCAGCTGATGTGCAGAAGAGAGCATACATACAAACATATAACATATATGAACATATTTATAAACATATATATATACACATACAACATGTAGATAGAAAAATCCTTAAATTAAAATAGTCAATTGGTTTTAATATGGTTTAAAAAATACGTTTGTGAGATATTTTACATATTCATAGTTTGTAATCTTTCCTATTATACATGAGAATATCTACAAAATAATTTTTAATGAGATTACGATGTCAGCAAAAATGGATTGATCTAACATTCTGTCTTGTAAATCATTCTGTAATCTTTCTGAATAGAAAATTTAATTCTTCCACCAGACAAGATTAATGTTTCTTCTTCCTCTAATGATTATTTTGATTATATTTTGGCACTTTTCGTAATGTGAACAGAAATAAAGAAAATCAGAATCCATTTTCCTGATTCAAGACCTTCTCACTATTGAGTAGATACCAACTTGAAGAATTGAAGTAACCCTGTTACCTTAAATCTCATGTTTTGTAGACAACACAGCTGGAATTGAAGCTCGAAGAAATGGATACAGTCGCAGGCAGCAAGAGTTGTATTTCCTCCCTGTTATAATAGAAGACAGCAGCTACCCTGTCCAGAGCAGCACAAACACAATGACTATTCGAGTTTGTAGATGTGACTCTGATGGTACCATCCTGTCTTGTAATGTGGAAGCAATTTTTCTACCTGTAGGACTTAGCACTGGGGCATTGATTGCAATTCTACTATGCATTATTATACTCTTAGGTTCGTTTCAATATTAATCATTGTTAATTATTTCCAGTGCACTCTCTCTTTCTTTTTCTCCCCCTCTTTCTCCCCATCTCTCTCTGCAATTTATTATCTAAGTAAGTTTTTCTTCATTGACACGTCATACCTAGCTAGAAGATGATCTATGTGTATTGGATTAAATTGTTATTAACACAATTTTTCTATTTCATACTTCTTGGATATATATTATCAGGGATAAATAAATATCATCAAATAAACACCAAAAATATGTTCAATACTGAAGAAATTTTCTAGTAATAATAGTTTGTGACCCTTGTCACAATGAAATCCTCTTAAATATATATTTACAACAACTTCTCAATTCATTTTACATCCTAGTAATTGCTATCTACTAAGAGATTATATCGTCTTTTAAAAAATATACTTGATAAACAATGGTTTCCAAATTCCAGTTCAATAAAGAAAGGGAGATAAAGAGAGATCAGAAAGAAACAGAATGTAAAGTAATCCTCAAATTTGGTTGTCTTTTCTGTTTAAACTGCCATCCAAAAAAATTCTTCTTCCATTTTCTTGCATCTCATTGCATGAAAATTCTAACCATTTCCATTGGAATTGAACAGATTAAAATATCTGGAAACACTCCAAAGGAAAATGATTGAAGTACGAGTAATCTACAACATCTCTGTGAGAGTGAATATAAACCTATTGGGGGTTCTCTCTTTCATCAACTTTGTTCAGCTTCTCCATTTATTAATTCACTGCCAGATTCACAAAAGTAGAGAGATTTTCTGTTACATCTCATTTCTTTAAAATCAAATGGCAACAGACATACAATTGGTATTGTGGAATCAAATTATACATGCATATATACTACTTAGCCAAGTATAATCTGACAAATATGGACACCTGGTCTTATCTCTAGGAAAGAAAAAAAATTAATTAATAGGATGTAAGTCACAGAGTAAGGCATTACATGATAGCTTGTGGGGAACCCTCCCTGAGTCAGAAGCTTGTGCTGGCATACAGGGTGAAGTTCTGGTTGAATTGGCATGGTGTAGGTATTAATTCCATATGAGCAACTTTGGTGTGCAGAACAAAGTATTTATATCCTTATAATTCATAATAAATTATCCGTGGCATCTCTTTTTGTGAATATAAACTTTAAGGACATATTCAAATAAATATTTTCGCATCTTAAATTTAACAAGATCATTTAGATCAAATGAAGTATTTCTGTCTCATACACCTCTTTTCTATTGTAGCTGAGTCCTAGAGTATTTCTATATTGTGAAGGTTGTCAGAATCAAAACGGAGTCACTAATGTTAAGAAAAACCTGGCCGGGCACGGTGGCTCAAGCCTGTAATCCCAGCACTTTGAGAGGTCGAGGCGGGTGGATCACGAGGTCAAGAGATCGAGACCATCCTGGTCAACATGGTGAAACCCCGTCTCTACTAAAAACACAAAAAATTACCTGGGCATGGTGGCACGTGCCTGTAATCCCAGCTACTCGGGAGGCTGAGGCAGGAGAATTGCCTGAACCCAGGAGGCGGAGGTTGCGGTGAGCTGAGATCACACCATTGCACTCCAGCCTGGGTTACAAGAGCAAAACTCTGTCTCAAACAAAAAAAAAAAGAAAAGAAGAAAAGAAAAACCTGACAAACAGAGCTAGGGAAGGCCAGCGAGAGAGGGTTTTCAGGCTTCTATGCCTTTTAATGGAAAAGACTGTAAAAATCACACAAAGGCTGTCACCACTTTATACAGAATCACTTCTGCTGGGACATCTGCCCAGCAACTGCCTGTCCAATGTTGGACTGTCATTACCTTTGTCATTAATCGTTGTAGTCAAGGATAATTATTTAAAACAATTTGTGTCCTCCTTGGCCAGGCATGGTGGCTCATGCTTGTAATCCCAGCACTTGGAGAGGCTGAGGCAGGCAAATAATGAGGTCAGGAGCTTGAGATCAGCCTGGCCAACATAGTGAATCCCCGTCTGTACTAAAAATACGAAAAATAGCGTGGCATGGAGATACACGCCTGTAATCCCAGCTACTCAGGAGACGGAGGCAGGAGAATTGCTTGAACCCAGGAGAAAGGGGTTGCAGTGAGCTGAGATCATGCCATTGCACTCCAGTCCAGGTGACAGTGCCAGACTGTCTCAAACAAGCAAACAAAATATGTATCCTCCTCATTTTTTCTTTGAAAACCTTTGTCTTCCTTTATCTCCATGAACACACACATAGTTTACTATGGCATCCATATTCCCATTGCTATACTTTATTCCCAAATAAATGTATTTTATTTCAGAGAAACTCTTTCTGTTTGTTATGTGGGTTGACAGTATCAACCTGTCATGGTTTGTTATGTTCTGGATGTTCTCCTTTGGCCTCTTTGGCCATCATCCAATGGAGCAAGTAATCTGCTCGGGTCATCCTTAGCATGTCCTGCCACCTGCCACCCATTTATCCAAATCCTTCCTGAGCATCAGTTTGTGAATTTTTGATATACAGCAGTGTATACTGACACTCTTTGTCCTGCCATGGGTTCTGCTTAAAATCGCACCAAATCTTTGACCTCCTTGACTAATCTCATGCTCCTTTAGGTCTGCTAGCTTGTTCTCAGCCATTCTCATAGCCTTTCTTGGTAAGAGGAAGCACAGAAAGGTCATGGTGCTTGGGTCCCTTTAGAATGGACTTCAGGCACATCTAGTTAGTTTCTTTCTCAGCCATAGTGATTCTAAAATCATTTATGTACAAGGCTGCTCCATGAGGACTGCAGCTCTCACATACTCAGTAGATGAACAAATAACAGTGTCCTTTGTTCTGAGATCCCATAAACCCTTGGGAGGAGAGCAGGTTGCTCAGCATATCCCCAGGGCCCACTGTACAGAGTCTCTACCTAGATCTGTCTCTTTCCAACTGGTCCATCTGTAATTTTGAAGGAAGAGAGAATAAATGAAATCTTATCATTATGTATTCTTCTCTACTTTATAACTCTATGACAGTTGTCTTCCAGACTCTGCTATGGTAAATCAAACACACATTAGCTTTCATCCTGTGGACAACACTATGGAGGGGAGGGGTTGTTATGACAAGAAAAGCTGAACACTGGTGTCATCATTTGTATCTGTGCCTATTCACACATGGAAGAAATAAACACCATTGATTTAGTGGAGAGCTGAAAATCAACTAGGAATAAAGAGAGATTTTAATAATGAAAGGAAATTAATTAACAATTTTAAAATATGATTTTATGAAGATAACCTAAATTCTAGGCATTTGATTTAAAAACCATCTAAATATGGCAGGACACTGAATTGAAATCAATGTTTCAGTTTGTAAGATTTATAAAACTAAGGCCCTTCCTTCCTTCCTTCCTTCCTTCCTTCCTTCCTTCTTTTCTTCTTCCCTCCCTCCTTCCCTCCCTCCCTTACTTCCTTCCTTCCTCTACTTCTCTCTTTCTTATTTATTGCCTTTAAAAATAATTGTCACATTGAAGACTTGGGCTTATTGCATAAGAAACATAAATTTCTAATTTAAAATTAGGAATGTTACAACTGGAAAGTTACCTACGAATGAAAGTCTTATTTGTAGATGATTATATTCAAATTTTCTTATATTTACTCTTACAGTTTTCTATATTAGTGGAACACCTATTATTTCATTTTTTGTTGTTGCAACAGACATTTTTTCTCTGAGCCCAAAATACTTCAATATAAAGACATACTTGTTTTATTTTGTGAATAACTTTGCTATGATTTCTTGTTAGTTACAATTTCAAAATGAAGTTGACTTTAAACAATAAAATATTTCAACATACACATGATCCTATTGATTATATTATGTTTACTATGAAAGTAATAGGAATCCATTAATGAAAATCAGTCACCCCTAATCAATTTTAGTTTATTGATTAGGAGAAATGAAACGATCTATCTGCTTTCTATTCTCAAATTGCAATTTTTGTCTTGTTCCAGCCATAGTTGTACTCTATGTAGCACTGCGAAGGCAGAAGAAGAAAGACACCCTGATGACCTCTAAGGAAGACATCAGAGACAACGTCATCCATTATGATGACGAAGGAGGTGGGGAGGAGGATACCCAGGCATTCGACATCGGGGCTCTGAGAAACCCAAAAGCAATTGAGGAAAACAAAATTCGCAGGGATATAAAACCAGACTCTCTCTGTTTACCTCGTCAGAGACCACCAGTGGAAGATAACACAGACATAAGGGATTTCATTCATCAAAGGCTGCAGGAAAATGACGTGGACCCAACTGCCCCACCGTACGATTCACTGGCCACATATGCCTACGAAGGGAGTGGGTCCGTGGCAGAGTCCCTCAGCTCTATAGACTCTCTCACCACAGAAGCCGACCAGGACTACGATTACCTGACAGACTGGGGACCCCGCTTTAAAGTCTTGGCAGACATGTTTGGCGAAGAAGAGAGTTATAACTCTGACAAAGTCACTTAGGGGAGACGAGAAGGCTAAAATACAGCCGAGAGGGGAAATTTTTAAAAAAGAAAAAGAAACACATATATTAATAGAAACCACACACACACACACACACACACACACACACACACACACACACAGGCACACACACACAGGCGCACACACACACACACAGACTTTCTATCCGGTTTCTAGCAAGTTGCTATATTAATCATATTGTCAGTTCTGCTTTATTCTGCCAACATGAGATACATCCTATAATGCGCACTTGCTTTGTTTTCTTGTTTTGTTTTTTTCACAATCACACTGAGACAAGCTCAGGCCTATTCAATACAATTTACCGACGTGACAACCTAGAACGAAGATAGCTATGTGGCATCACGGTGGAAGAGTGTTAGATTTTTCTTAATTCCACTAAAGTGCCTATTGAAACTCTTATCATTTAAAGTGGTGTACAGTACACTCTGCTGTGATGGCATTGCAGGATTCAGAGATAAAGAGGACATAAAACAAAGATACCGTCTTTATGTCAAGAAGCAATAGCGGCACTCTGACTCTCCTCATTCCTTTTGAGAACAAAAGAACACTTTCTAATCTCCACCTTCTTATAATTCAAAAGGTTTTCTTTTTCTTTTTTAAACAGTATGGCAAAACGTATTTGTTTATCCTACCCTTTCAGAAAATTGAAATAAATACGAAAATATCAAGGTCAATATGTAAGTTCTGAATTCTAGAAATGATATTTGATCTTAACATTAGTTCACATTAAAGCTGTTCATTAAAATGTTACTTTCTTTTCCAAAAAAAAAAAATTAAAGAAAAAAAGAAAAGAAAAATATATTCCTCTTTCTAAAGAGAGGCCTCAGGGCTCAAATTACACATTAAAATAAATATTGGTTTGTTTAATATTGTACTGGTGTGTGGAAAATTGGTTTTAACGGTAACCAGACTCAGCTTTTAGTCATAGATATAATTTCAGGCTGTGTTTCTATGAAAATTCCTAGAAGAAAAAAGTGCCATTCATTTAAGCATGGAAAGAGAAATTCATTATACAGTTTCTCAAAGTTTCTTATGATCTAGTGATTCTTTGATGAGCAGCAAAAATAAAATACATATCAAATAATAGAGGATGGATTTATAAGATGTCTAAAAATATTTGTTATACATTATTAAAAAAATAAAAAGTCAAGGATTGAAAAAGTTCAAACCAATGACTAAATTCTAAAATGAATGCAAATGCAATTTCAGGTAGCTGATGTACTTATTTTGCTCACATGACCTTTACCTTTGTGAACACCATTATTATACTGGAACTCATAGTTACCTCTTAGTTCTCTCATCTACAAAAAATCTTCAAATTCTCCCCTACAAATTCCCTGTAAAGAACTTTCTAATTGGATGCAAATTTCTAGGTCATATTAGATTTTGTAACACATTAGTAAACTATGCTCACATACATTGCTTTCTAGTGGATTGCACACTAGCTAGAAAAACATAAAAAGAGGCAGTCTAATTATAAAATAGTATATTTTATATAAATATAATAAATACGTAAGCAACTTCTGAAATATTAACACTATATATAAGTAAAAACT
The DNA here is from genome assembly GCA_028533165.1 of Leontopithecus rosalia. Taxonomy (NCBI): domain Eukaryota; kingdom Metazoa; phylum Chordata; class Mammalia; order Primates; family Cebidae; genus Leontopithecus; species Leontopithecus rosalia. The sequence goes on along the minus strand of CM052649.1, from coordinate 20,954,302 downwards.
AAAGTTGCTTATGGGTTCATCCTGAAGATGTGGTCAATATCTAGCTGGGTTTATGAAATATTTATAAATACATTTAATATTTGCAAGGTTTTGAAGTTAAAAATTCACACACGGGAAAAACAGACAGAAATATGGATAACACAAGAAAATCATATTCACCCTTGTCCATTTATAAATGCATTCTTTAAAATGATCTGACTGGTCATTATGCTGCAGCAATGGGGCCATTTGACTCTGCATTCCCCATCTCATTGTTGGTATCTCCCAGTTGCATATTCTCATTTTCTTCCTCTCAGGAATTGGCTGTTGACCTTGCTTTCTTCCATCCCATCCCAATTTTGCCTTGTCTCATCCCTAAGAACTGCATTACAATATTGACGTAGTATGATAATTTACAGTACGTTTGGGAAAGTATTTGCATAACGTGTTTTAAAAGCTGATGATGCCATAACCATCCTGGAGAGAAAAATTAGGACAAGTTTTGGGTTTGCCTTAGCAACATGATTTGCTAAGGAGTGATGCATGACTCTTGAAGAATGTTATTGCGCAAGATTACTTCTGGTAGACCAGATGATTCTCATCAGGAATTGCTGCATTTTGCATTTTGTTAGGGAATCTAACTCCCTCTGCGTGTGGTCATTTAGCAGGAGCAATTGTAGCACGGAGAAAACTTGGGAGGGACGGGTCATTTCAAACCTCATGGCTGAGACACTAAACAAAAATATGAAATGGATTTCATTTGCACCAAACTATTAAGTGCTTTTTATTATGTCAAGCTTTTATTTTTGCCACACTCCTGCATTCGTTTGCTAGGTCTCCCATAACAGAATACCACATACTGAGCGACTTAACAGAAATGTGTTTCCTCACAGTTCTGGAGGCAAACCATTCAAGATCAAGGTACTGGCAGAATTGATTTCTCCTGGGAGTCCCTCCTTGGCTTACCCAGGGCCATCTTCTCTCTGTGTCTTCACATGCTAGTCTCTCTGTGCTTACTCATGTCCTATTTCTCTTCTTAGACACCAGTCATACTGCATACACCCACGTATAAGAGCTCTTTTTATCTCAATTACCTCTTTAAAGGCTCTATCTCCAAATATAATCATACTCTGAGGTATTGGGGCTTAGGATTATAACATATGGTTTTCGAAGAGACACAATTCATCCCATTATCAACTACACAGATGTTCATCAAATTTTCTTTTTTCAAAACTGGCTTGGTTTAAAACACACAAAAGACCCAAATCTATGTAAAAAAAATTTGAATAGAAATCATTTCAGGAGCAATGAGGCACCAGAGGAGATATATGGGGGAAAGAGTTCTTTGGTGCTTGTAAACTTAAGTATTATGGGATATCTTTTATGCTATGACATCACACTAGGCCTAATATTTCAATACTTACAGTGAGTTCTGCTTTATTTATAATACAATTATTGGCCTTCATCTAAGCATTAAGCAATATAAAAATGTTTAGAATTTATATAGGGAATTTTGGCCATTAGTAATAATTAAACCATAATTTTGTTATTGCCTTGAATATTTACTTTTATAGAAGTGTATATGTACATATATGTGATATATGTATGTTACTTATACATATTTTTAAATGTTACATTTAATTGTATTCAATGAAGTATTAGATCAACACATATGAGTGAAACAATATGATATACTAGAAATAATCTCAAATTTCTTTTGTACCAAATTCTCACCAGAAATATGGGGCAAGCTCCTTAGCCTCCCACTGCTCTGTTTTATTAACCTTAAAGCATAAATATTAGGAATCTTTGAACTATGGGTTAGATGCATTATACATTAAAAACCATGACTTCTACCAGATAAGAGGAGCCAGACAAACATTTCTTAGGTGCAAATATCAAAAATCTTCTGCCAAATTGAATAGCAGAGGTGCATATATGAAAAGAGAGGAAAACGTGTTAAAATAATTAGCCGGGATCTTGAGCCACACAAGGTAAACAAATGGTGGGAATAAAGAATTAGAAGGGTTGTGTTACTGCCTACAGAAACCCTTGGAAAATCACTTGATCTAGTGATTCTTTGATGAGCAGCAAAAACAAATACATATCAAATAATACAGGATGGATTTATAAGATGTCTAAAAGTATTTGTTATACATTATTGAAAAAATAAAAAGTCAAAGATTAAAAATGTTCAAACCAACGACTAAATCCTAAAATGAATGCAAATGCAATTTCAGGCACTGACGTACTTATTAACTATTTTATTAAGAATGGAAATTCCTAAAATTAGATGTCAGTGTGCAGGCCTTATATATGAAGTGGTCCCTAACTTATTACTAGATCTGAAGAAAGAGTTGACTAAATGTCAACAAACAGCCTGAGTTTGATCTAAGGAAAGAGATGTGTGTAAGTGGTGGCAGGGTTATGCTACTTTCATAAATTACTTCTTCCTTGATTTTTTTTTTTTGCCTCATCAATCTGTAGTTTGCATAGGTACACAATTCTCATTTGGAATTATGTTCTTTTTCAAATATTTCCTCAATATTTTAAAAATAGTTTATGTCATATTTTAGCATCCAACTGAGGTAATGAGACAGCATAATGACCATGTCATTCTTTTCTTTATTTGTGATATGGTTTTATGCATAATGGTCTTCATATTTTTTATCCTTATTATTACAAAATTTCATGTGGATTAGTCAAGATGAGTTTTGTTTTTGTTTTTGGGCATTCTCAGGACTTGGCATTCTATGACTCCTTTCAACACAGAACTTCAGTACCTTCAGTTCTGAGAGCTTTTCCCGCAATTATTCTTGATAATTTCCTACCCTGCATTTTTCTGTTCTCTCTGCAGAATTTTGAATCTTTGGTTTTTGGATGTTTTAGATTTAAGCACTAATTATCTTTCAAAGGTCACTTTCTGTCTTATACTTCACCCTATTTCCATGGTGTCCTTTTCCTTTTTGTCTTCTAGTTCTATTGATTTTTTGTAGTGATTATTTTTAAATTTTTAATTTCAGGAATATTTTGTTGTTCTGTCCTCCGTCTTTTTTATATTATTCTGCTCTTAATTTTAGATCAGTCTTTCCTTGACTCACTCTGACGATGTTAATTGCAACTTCTTACATTTTGTAATGCTATTTTTTCCTCTGAAATATATTCTTCAAACACAGTATGGGAAAAGGGATCTATAGACTTCAATTCTAATTTATTGTATTTCACCCTCATGTCTCATTCCAGTTTTCTGCCATATGATATGTCCAAATCCTGACACATCCTAGGATTGTGGTGAGAAGATAAGTTTTCCACTGAGCTACAACACTGATTCCCTAGTCTGCAAATTTTCACCCAGCTTCATCCACTATTGTTCTGTTAGCCTTACAAACATTTATGCAAAATATTTGTCTGCTAATGGACCTGTGGCATTCTCTTTATTGTTGCGGGGAGGCACACGCATACACACCTACAAAAACATGTATATGCACATATACATAGCATAGAAACAATACAAAGTTTCCATTTATATATTCCCTTACCTTTAAATTACATTATCATAACTTTTTCTCAGTTTAAAAAAGATGTAAAATATAATATAATCAGTCATAATGACCCCAAATCTGGAAAAGAAACCTGATAATTTTACTTCATATCCATTGTTATAAAACAATGATATTAATTATAGTATGCGTGTGTATTACTCACACACATATACACATACTTATATGTGTATTTACATGTTTATAAGACCAGTTTTCATTGTGGACTGCCACCTATGTCTTTTTTTTTCTTATTTGAGATGGAGCCTCACTCTTGTTGCCCAAGCTGGAGTGCGATGGTGCAATCTCAGCTCACTGCAACCTCCATCTTCTGGGTTCAAGTGATTCTCCTGCCTTAACCTCCCAAGTAGCTTGGAGCCACTTAATCCTTTATTTATTTATTTATTTATTTATTTATTTATTTATTTATTTATTGAAGACGGAGTTTCGCTCTTGTTACCCAGGCTGGAGTGCAATGGCGCGATCTCGGCTCACTGCAAACTCTGCCTCCTGGGTTCAAGCAATTCTCCTGGCTCAGCCTCCTGAGTAGCTGAGATTACAGGCATGAGCCACCATGCCCAACTAATTTTTTGTATTTTTAGTAGAGATGAGGTTTCACCATGTTGACCAGGATGGTCTCGATCTCTTGACCTCGTGATTTACCCGCCTCGGCCTCCCAACGTGCTGGGATTACAGGCTTGAGCCACCGCTCCCGGCCTATTTATTTTCTTAACAATCAATTGTCGCAGATTTTCATAACAATCCATTTTATTTACTAAATTTCTCAAAAGTTCTTAAACCTTATTAGGGTTTAATTGTATGTCATTTTAATTGTCCCACTTTAAAATTAAAAAAAAAAATAGAAGGTAAGAGTGGCCAAACGACTTGGGTAAAACCGAGAAATAAGAAACAACTATGGGGTAAAGCCCTTTTCTTAATTGTAAATAATTAAGTAACTCTTACCTCAACTTTCACGGTGATGCTTTTTCCCTTGTTTTTATAACGTCTACATTATTATTTATTACACTGCAATGACAAGGTAAATTAACATGAAATTAACTCTGGGAATTATGAGTCATACTATAATGTATTGTTATACTTCCTTATGAAGAAGAAATAACCTAAAAATTAGTGTTATGATGTCTATATCTTAGTCAAGAGCCAAGACTGAAGGACAAAAGACGTTGCCACAGTACAGATAAAAACTCTCACATAATTGAAAATATTCATGTCTACATTACCAAGAATTCGGTATATTTGAAGCTATATCACTTTGCGTCTCCTTTTAAACATTGACATTTATCATCTCAATACAACCCTGATCTTAACTTACTTGGAATTTTCAATCTAATTGTGTCTAATTTCATTTCTGGTTAGCTTCCTTTGGGTGTAGGTGTACGTTAGCCCACATCATCACTTAAATCCCTAACATCCAAATGGAATTCATTTAGTCTCTTCCTATCCATTTTTCTATGGATATGGTGTTTGCCATGATTGAAAATTACATGAGACAATCAGTAATTCTGTCTTTCCTAAGTTCAAGAGAATTTTCAGTAAATCTTCCCTCTCTTTTGCTCTGCTGTTTTTTTTAATAGAAATAATAGAGCTATTAATCACTGAGCAAATGCTATGTTGACAATTACGCTACAAGCATTTAACGCTTACTTGATTAGACACATCTTACCATTATACTTATTTTACATATAAGTAAATTAGGTTTGAGCATGTGAAGAAAAATGTCTATTTAGTCATAATCAACAGGTGGCAGAGCCAGGACACTAACAGAATTGTGTTAGGCACACTCCAGCCCTTTATCCATGAGATGCAGCGTATTGCATTCTCCTGCCTCGCTCCTTTATAACAACCTGAAATCTGTTTCTTTGAAGTTCACTAATAACATAATAATTTAAAAACCTCTTTCTTTCTTTCATCTCCCTAATGTTTCTGTAGAGTTAATCACACCTTCATATCTCGTCTTCCAACTTCTTCCACCTTTTCGTTCACACATTTTTTTCTTTCCTCCTTTAAGGCTTCATATACCTCTCACACAGCCTACAAAAATAATCCCACAGAGTTCTCCCTTCTGTTCTCATTTCTTTTTTATATCATTGACATTTGGAGGCCTCTTGTTATAACAGCAATTTTCATCTCTGTATAAATACTATTCAAATGATCCTTAAATGTATATTTATACGTTTTCCCTTTCAGTAAGATAATGGAGTTTCAGTTGCATATATTTGCTATCTTCTGAACACCACCTGGGCTATCCAATCCATTGACTTTGATTTCATGAGATCCAAGTCTATATCTTCCTTTTTCCAAGTTTAGTACCTCTGTTGTTGCTTGGGATCTGAACTATTCTCCAGCGCTTGCTTTTTCTCTGTCTCCTCTCTTCCCCTTCTCCTCTCCTCTCCTCTCCTCTTTTCCTCCCATCCCCTCCCCTTCCCCCAACCCTTCCCTCCTACCATCCCCTCCCTTCTCCTCTCCTCTCCCGTGCTTTTCCCTGTTTTATCAATTCTATTTCTGATGAGTATTTATTATCTTCTTTTCCATGTTGTTGTTGAATCTCTCACTGTATTGCTATTCTACTATTCAAGTAACAGTTTAAAAAACACACTCTTAAAATTACCAAGATGGTACAGAAAACAGCTGTGCATTTCAAACCCAGTTTCCCCTGCTAACATCTTCCATTATTATAGTATCGTTATCATAATCAATATAATTAATGACCCAATACCGATGCCTTTTTAATTACATTGTATACTTTTTTACACTTTTTTTAACTTGATATTCTTTTATTGTTGTTGTTGTCTTAGGATACTATCCACAATATGCTATGGCATGTAGTCATCAGGGTCTTTAGGTTTCTCTCATCGGTGATAATATTGCAGGCTTTCCTCATTTTTAATGATATGGAGAATCTTCAGGGTTAGTGACCAGATATTTTGTAGAACGTCTCTCAATTGGTATTAATATAACTTTTCCTTCTCATGATTAGACTGGGAATATGGGTTTTAGGGAAGACCACAGAGGTTAAGTGCCATTCTCATCACATCATATCAGAGGGTCATGCTATCAAAATGACTTATCATTGTTGATGTTCACCTTGATCATCTGGCTGAAATCGTTTCTCAGGTTTCTTCACTATAAATTATTCCTTTTTCCCCAATTGCTTACATTTCACTTCTCTGAAGAAAGTCACTTTGCACAGCCCTTACTTAAGAAGTGCAGAAGTGCACTTCCTCTCTTCAAGGCAGAGTATCTACCTAAAATATTGGACTTCATCTGTATGGGAGATTTGTCTATCTTCATTTATCTATAAGATTATTTATTTGTATTGGTACGAACTCATAGATATTGGATACTTTGGTTTGTAAGCCAATACTACTTTATTTTTTCATTTATTTTTATTTTATTTTATTTTTTGAGATGGAGTCTTGCTCTGTTGCCCAGTCTGGAGTGCATTGGCACAATTGCAGCTCACATTGCAGCTGACTGCAACCTCCACCTCCCGAGTTCAAGCAATTCTCCTGTCTCAGCCACATAAGTAGCTGTGGCTACAGGTGCCCACCACCATGCCTGGCTAATTTTTGTACTTTTAGGAGGGATGGGGTTTCACCATATTGGTTAAGTTGGTCTCAAACTCCTGACCTCAGGTGATCCACCCGCCTTGGCCTCCCAGAGTGCTGGGATTACCAATACTACTTTATTCATAAAGCTATTTCAGTTGGCTCCTGTACCCTTTTCCATATCCCATAACTGCTTGATTTTGTTTTCTCAGTTTGTTTTAAGCACTATTTTACTTTCTGCTACTCTAAGATTCAAGCTTTTTCTGGCATATTTCCTACCCAGTCCTAGAATCAGCCATAGTTCTCTAAAAAGCTTTGTTTCTGTTTCTTGGAAAACTGTATGCAAGTCAAGATCTGAATGGTAGGTATGCTTCATGCTACTAAGGTTTGTGTTTCTATGTCTTCTCCAGTGACAGAGCAAGAAAATATATGTTTATTCCAACTATGCATCTATTATCATTATCCATACATATTTCCATGTGTAATCACATGTACTAACATTACGCTAAAAATGAATAAATGTTGATGTCTCTCACTCTATTACCATATGGGAAATTATACATACCCTTCTCTCTTGCTTATATATTTCCTCCCATTCCAACACTGAGAAACGCATCTCCCACCATCTGCCATTTATTTACTTAATTGTTAATTCTAGTATATAGTTGACCCTAGAACAACACAGGAGTTAGGGGCACCTATGCCCCACACAGGTAAAAATCATATAGAACTTTTGACTCCCCCAAAACCAAGCTACTAAGAGCCTACTGTTGACCAGAAGTATGACTGATAACAAACGTCCAATTAACACGTATTTTGTGTGGCATTATATTATATACTGTGTCCTTACAGTAACATAAGCTAGAGAAAAGTCAATGTTATTAAGAAAAATGTAAGAAAAATAAACTATATTTACTGTTCATTAAGTGAAAGTGGATCCTCATAAAAATCTTCATCCTCGTCATCATCCCATTGGGTATAATGCAGAGGAAGAGAAAGAAGAGGGGTTTTTCTTGCCCTCTCATGGGTGGCCGAGGCAGAAGAAAATCTACATATACGTGGATCCATGTAGTTTAAACCCATGTTGTTCAAGAGTCAACTGTATATTTCAGGATTGTTAACTCATAACCTCAAGTGAAACAACGTTATTGGTTAGAGTTCTCTTGCCTTTGGTCTTACAAACTCCCCTCATTTCAAATATACTTAGGTCACAAATCTTACACGCCTTCCCTGTCAGTGGTAAGTGAGGGGGTTTCATCATTTGTTAAAAAATGAGATTCTTTTGTCACATTCTTCATTCAATTCTTGGATCCTTTAATCTCCTAAAAGATATGTTTAAATTTGCATACATTGTTTATTGTTTGTGCTGTAAAGCTCTGTAGATTTCAACAAATGCATAGTGTTGTTTATCCGCCATTACAATTCCCTGCAGAATAGCGTTACTGCTTTAAAAAAACATCTCCTGTACTCAGATACTCTACGTGAAGCCTTCTCCCTGAACTTCTGAAAAACCATTGATCTGTTTTCTGTCTTTATAGTTTTGTCTCTCAGACTGTTATACAAATGGAATAATACAGTGGGTAGTCTTATTAGACTGCCTTTTTCATTTGGCAATATGAATTGAAGACTCATCTCTCCTTTCATGTGGTGTAATAGCACATTTATATTTGTGGAATCACATCCCATTGTCTAGATGTACCACAGTATATCATTCTTCTACTGAAGGATATCTTGGTGGCATTGAGTTTTTGGTGATTAAGAATAAAGCTTCTGGTCAGGCACGGTGGCTCACACCTGTAATCCCAGCACTTTGGGAGGCCGAGGCAGGCACATCTCCTGAGGTCTGGAGTTCAGGACCAACCTGACCAACATGGAGAAACCCCATCTCTACTAAAAATAGAAAATTAGCCAGGAATGGTGGTGCATGTCTGTAATTCCAGCTACTCAGGAGGCTGAGGCAGGAGAATTGCTTGAACCTGGGAGGCAGAGGTTGCACTGAGTGGATAACACGCCATTGCATTCCAGCCTGGGCAACAAGAGTGAAACTCTGTCTTAAAAATAAATAAATAAATAAATAATAAAATAAAGATTCTATAAATATTCATTTACAGGTTTTTTAACATAAGTTTCAAATCACTTGGGAAAATACCTTAAAGCCCAATCACTGGATTTTATAGTAAGTTTATTTTTAATTTTGAATACAACTGCCAGACTGACTCTACCATTTTGTATTTCTACTGGTAATAAATGAAAATTCTTTTCACTATTCATTCTCATCAGTATTGGTATTGTCAGGTTTTTTTTGTTTTTTATTTCAGCCATTCTGATAGATGTACAGTGGTACCTCATGTTTTTTTCATTTGCACTTTCTAATGAAAATGATATTTAACATCTCTTTGTACTCTTATAGCCATGCCATTTGCATATCTTTTTGTTGAAGTGTCTGTTCAGATACATACTTTGAAAATATTTCTCCCCAGTTTGTAGCTTGCCTTTTACTTTTCTTAAGGAATCTTTTACAGAGCAGATATTTTTATGTTTAATAAAATATATTTACCAATTTTTTCCATAGGTCATGCTTTTATGGTTATCTCAATGCCATCACCAGATCCATGATAATCTGTTTCCTTAAATATATTTTATAGTTTTTTTATTTTAATTTTATGTCTAAGTTCTAAGATCATTTTTAGTTCTTAGTTTTGAAAGGTATATGATGTGTGCCTAGTACATCTTTTTTTTACAGCACATTCCACTGAACAAACTATTCTTCATTGAATTTTTTTGTACCTTTGGTAAAAACTAATTTACCATATTTGTGTGGGTGTACTTCTGTGCTCTCTGTTCAATTCCATTGATCTCTATGCCCATTCTCTTGGGAAACCATGCTGTCTTGATTACTGTCACTGGATACAGGTATTGAAATCAAACAGTCTGAGTACTCCAACATGGTTTTTCAATGATTTATTGGCTACTTTAGATGTTTGTATTCCATATGAACCTTGGAGCCAATTTGTTGATATCTACAGGTAGCTTCTTGGGATTTTATAGACATTGCATTGAATCTGGAGATCAAGTTGTGAAGAATTAAAATTTTAACAAAATTGAGTCATCTAGTTAATGAAGTATTTCTACATTTATTTAGTCTTTCATTTCCTATATAATTTCTATAGTTTTCTGTATGATAGTTTATACATAATTTCTTAGGTATATACTTAAATATGTATGTTTTGGTGTGTGTTATAAATGTTTTTTTTTAAATTTCAAATTCTAATTTTTATTTCAGTAGGTAGAGAAGTGAGTGGAATTGTATTAAATGTTGTGCTTCCTGTAATATTTCTATATTTACTTATTATTTTAATTTTTTCACAGATAATGTGGATTTTATAAATAAGTAATCACTCATATTCAAATAAAAAATTTTATTTTTCCTTTATGATCCACATATTCCTTTAATTTATTTTGTTATGTTAAGTAAAAATTTCACTATGATGTTGAATAACAGTGATAATAGCAGGAATTCTCATCACGTTCTTAAATTTAGAAGTGGTATGGAATCTCTTATTATTAAGTGCAATGTTAGATATACTTTTATTCTTTATAAAAATCAGTATAGAAATGTTCCCTTTCTCTCCTAATTTCTTGAAATTTTAAAAATCATGAATGAGGGTTGAATTTTGTCAACTTTTTTTTCTCTCTTAAATCAATGAGTAAATTATTTTTCTTTGTTAACCATTGAAATGGTAAATTACACTCACCCCTTGGAATTTGTAGGGGGTTGGTTCCAGGACTCCCTTGGGATATCAAAATCAGCAAATATTTGGGTGTCAAATTAAGTGAGGTAATATTTGCATATTACCTACATACATCCTCCCATATACTTTAAATCATCGCCAGATTAGTTATAATAACGAATATAATATAAATGCTATGTAAACAATTGTTATACTGCATAGTTTTTATTTGTATTGTTGTATTATTACTTTTTATTGTTTGTTTCCCCTATTATTTTCAGTCAGCAGTTGGATAAATCCACAGACACAGAGCCAGCAGATACAGAAGGCTAACTGATTAATTGTTGAATATTGAAATAGCCTTCAATCTGGAATGAATCACACTTGTTCATGATATATATATATATATAATTATGTTATATATAATATATGTTATATATAATATTCTATGTTATATATAATATATGTTATATATATAATATTCTATGTTATATATAATATATGTTATATATATAATATTCTATGTTATATATATAATATTCTATGTTATATATTCTATGTTATATATATTATATTATATGTAATACATATATTATATTATATGTAATATATAGAGAGAGGATTTTTGAATCTATATTCATAAGAGATATTGGTCTGGTTTTTTATTTTAATATTATTTCTGGTTTTGATATAAAGGTGATGATAGTCTCTTAAAATGAATTATCTAATATTACTCCTGTCTGTATACTCTGAAAAAGATTGTGTAAAATTGGCAGAATTTCTTCTTTAAAGGTTTGACAGAATTCTCAAGTGGCATAATCTGGGCCTGTTACTTTTCTGTTGAAAGTTCATTATTATATGAATTTAATTCATATAATATATGTAGAGTTATTTGAGTTATTTATTTTCTTTGTGTGAGTTTTTATAGTTCATGTCTATTCAAAAATTGATCCATTGAATCTAAGTTATAAAGTCTGTGGGCATAAAGTTGTTCACAATTTTTATTATTGCCATCTTACTGTCTATTATATCAATAGTAATGATCTCTTAACTTTCATTTCTGATATTGTTAATTTCTGTTTTCTCACTTTCTTTCCTGGTTAGTCTAGTAGAGTTTTGTCTATTTTATTTATCTTTTCAATGAAGCCAGTTTTGCTTTTATCGATTTCTACATTTCTTAGTTTCAATTCTACTGATTTACGAACTTCAATTCTATTGACTTCTGTTCTAATTTTAATTATTTTTTCATTTTGTTTTGGGTTGAAATTGTTATTTTCTTATTGTACTTGAAGGTTAAATCACAGGTTATTTATTTTAAACTTTCTATTGTATTACATACATTTAATGTTATACACTTTTGATGCACATTATTTTTATTATATATCTAAAATTTTGATTTTAGATTTACATCTTTATTTAGTCTAAAATATGTTTTGATTTTTCTGGAATCTTCTTTAACCTATGTGCAAATAAAGAAAATTTGGTTTAATTTATAAACATTTAAATATTTACCCACACACACACAGGTATTTTTTTGGTTGCTGAGTTCTACTTTATTTCCATTGCAAATTGAGAACATATTTTTTGTGCTTTCTATTTTGTAAAGTTACTAAGGTGTGTTTTATAGCCCTGAATGTGGTTTATCTTGGTGACTGTTTAATGTCAGCTTGAAAAGAATGTGCATTCTACTGTCTTTTGATGGAGTAGTCTATAAATGTCAATTAGATAACATTGATTGATTGATAATGCTGTTCAGGTCATCTACATCTTTACTGATTTTCTGCCTGCTTGATCTATTATTTACTGACAAAAAGATGTTGAATTCCCCTATAAAATTAATGGGTTTTTCCATTCCTCTTTTTAATTCGTATCAGCTTTGCTTCATGCAAATATGTAGGATTGTAGATATTCTTGGAGAGTTGACTCCTTTATATCTGATAAATGCTCTTTATCCCTGATAAACTTCTTTGTTTTGAAGTCAGCTTTGTCTAAAAGTAATACAGCTACTACAGTTTATTTTGATCACTGTTAATATGGTCTATGTTTCTCTATTTCTTTACATTATACCTCTCAGTATCTTTATATTTAAAGCAGTTTTCATGTATATAGAAAACATCATTATGTCTTTTTAAAAGCCACTATGATAACCTCTGATTTTAATTGGTATATTTAGAACATTATACTAGAATTCTTTTGTGTATTGAGAAGATGCTGAGGAGAAAGACAGTTCTATAATCTTCTGATTAAACCTCAATGTTTTACTAAACTGTGTCTCAAGTGTGTGACCTTCAAAAGTGTTTTTCCAATGGTATAACTCTTAAAAAATGCATATTGCCTCTACTCTTTTCAGTGTTTTTTAAACTAATTTTTTAATTGCTCTCTAAAAATATATTCCATGCTACTGTACACTCTCATATATTATTGCTATAGTTTTCTTCATGTAAAATGTATACATGAAGAAGGCATGGTGGCTCACAACAGTAATCCCAGACCTTTGGGAGGCTGAGGCAGGATGATTGGTTGAGGTCAGGAGTTCAAGACCAGACTGGTCAACATGGCAAATCCCTGTCTCTACTAAAAATACGAAAATTAACTGGGTGCAGTGATGGGCACCTGTAATCCCAGCTACTTGAGTAACTGAGACAGGAGAATTGATTGAACCCAGAATGCAGAAGTTGCGGTGAGCCAAGATGTTGCCACTGCTCTCCAGCCTGGGCAACAGAGGGAAACTCCATCTCAGAAAGAAAAAAAAAAAAGAAGGAAAGAAAAAGAAAAAAAAATGTAGGTTTGATATAAAGAGCCAAAATTAGACTTTATTAAAATTTACTAGAACAAAAAATAATTGAGGACATACCAAGACAAAAAACAAAATTATTAAACATTGGATTTTAGTGTTCTTTTCAGATGATTTTTACTATGTAATTTTTGCATGTTTATGTACACACATATATATCACACTAAAGAAGTTAGACCTATTCTTACTTAAATCCAACATTAGTGAATGAAAGGAGAATCTGCTGTTTTACAATTGCTGTATAGTTATATATCAAAAGAGTATAGCATACCATGTTGTTTAGGAAAGTAACAGGAGAGATGTAAGTTTTCAACAAGTCATTAAGCTGATGGACACAAAGAATGAGCAGAGGAAATCTTTAGCCTTCTCATTATCATTTATAATGAGAATTTATTATAAAATTATTTAAATTCTTGAAATACTGAAAAGGTCATATGCAAAATAAAACAATCCAAATATGTCAAGTGCCCTGCCTATGAATGTTTCCCAGCATAGGAACTGTAGGCTCAATTACAGAGGAGAGTCACAATAATTACCCTGAAAGTCCAGGTTTGTCATAGCAAGTGTGAGCTAGATAACATGAAGTCAGATTCACAAAGAATACTACAGTGCTTACATCGTTTGTTCTCATGAGGAAGTTACGTTTCGGTTGAGAGCATTAGCTCTCTTAAGAATGTTATCTTGTAAACATTCAAGTAATATGATTGATTTAAAAAGCTAAGAAAAATTTTTATAAGAACAATAATACTATTCATAAATTTATAAACATATTTAGAAGCTAGTCATTTTGTTACTTTAAGAAACATAAGCATACAATTTTTAGTACTGGAAGAAGACTTGAACATTTAGCAATAACATAATATGTTTCAGTCACTGGTATGTGCTTTTACCTTTCATTTCCTTCACATGAAAACCCTATACAGTTAGTACTTATTCAATAACGCAAATATAATATCTCAGCTTAATTAAAATCACACCTGCAGTCACATCACTCTTAAATTACAGTTTTGTGGAGAAAAGTAAAACCAAGGAAAAACAGCAGCAACAAAAAACAACGATAGCCACAGAACCTCCTCATTTGGCACACTTGGAAATTTGCAAATACTGTCTGTAAGAGACAAGGAGAGGAGAGAAGGATGAGAACTGTTTCTGCATGAAAGCAAAGAAATGTATCTACACTCACATCGTCACTTCAGTCTCAAAGATGTGTGAATTCTGAAGCGGACCATTCTGTCAAAAGAATTATAATCTTAAAGAAAATCAGCACATTGGAAAGGTAACCTCTTCCTTACTGAAACACATAAAGTGTTTTACCCTCTAGCACTCACTCAAGAGGAAAAATGCATTTTCATCAATTTCTTACTTATCACACTTGAACCTTAATTTTTTTCCTTTAGGTGTGAAAACCGAGACACTGACAAGTTATGTAATTTCCCATAGCCTCAAAGCTAATAATTTTCAGAGGCCTGATGTGGACATTTGTTGGACTGCCTTCAGTGGTTAAGCTCTTTCTGTATCATTTCGCTGTCTCCCCTTGACATACCTAAGCTGGATAATCTTTTACTTATCTCTAGCCTATTTCATTTTCCATTCTGTATAGAAGTTGTTTTAAAATTATCTGCTAGATTTATTTCCAATCACTGCCATGCACAACTCCGGCTCCTTTAAATCTCCACAGAAAATCAAACTTCCAACTTTATAGAGTAATTATTAATTCTCTTCACTCCACAGTTTTCTTCTCATCCTTCTCTCCTTGTCTCTTACAGACAATATTTGCAAATTTCCAAGTGTGCTACAGAACCTTACACCCCCACATAGTATTTGCAGTCTGGAAGTGATTTTCAAGTATGAAGCTTCAAATAATATAATTTTCAGGTCACTGTATTTTGTATAATCCTTTTTCCTTCTACAAATTGTTTCTTTTCACTTTTAATATCTTTGGCTCATTCTCAGGTTTTCAAGATTTTCAAGTCACCCTCAGCAATAATATGTTTATATTCTCTTGGGTACCTTTGTTGTTATCCATTTATTCTTTCAAAAATATCATTAATTGGTGATCTAATTTGTATCAGTCAGTAAAGAAGCTACATTGGAAAAATCTACCCTTCAGTATTTCTTTTTGCCTGTGTTTATATGGACAAAGACAGATACACTATGAAGAATGCTGACAAAAACTTTTAGAAGTGCTGACACACCCGTACACAGACCATAATTAATAAATATCTGATTGTTCCTTGTTCAAGTTAGTACAAATAATAGTTATATAAAATATGAACTAATTTATTTAAGCAGGCGGCAAGTGTACTTAAAAAATAATTATATCAATGTAATAATATTTCAATGTAATAATTTTTTTCATATTTTCAATATTTGATTGAGTTTACATCTTTAATTTTATTATTGTTTTCAATGCATTTATTCATGCAACAAATATTTAATAATAATATACTTTGGCTAGATATCATGCTACACAATGGAGAAATAAAAGTTATTTTAAAAGTCACATTTTCTGCTGAGATATTAAATCAATTGCCTAAAAATATTACACACACACACACACACAAACACACACACCGCTTCTAAGTTGGGGGCCTGCAAGAAGGGTTTGCTTTTCTATGCTTCAGTCTTACTGATGGATTAACCGATTGTACACTTTCCCCTGTGCTTAGAATTCATTAAAAACAGTTTGTAAGATTCATGCAATGGAATCATTATTTATGAATTATGCAGTTGTACAATTAATGAGGTGACATTTTGGGTTAATTTTTATCCTCGTGCTGTTTGCTTACTTATTACATGTAGTTTTTGGTTGCCCTTACATTTATAATACAGTCTGGATCATCTCATCTTGGCATTCTATCCATTAATCAAGGAGGAAGAAAATTCTTAGAAAAATAAATCAAACAACCAGCTGTCTAATTGCACCTTTGTGCTTAGATTACAACTTCTTATGTTGGGAAAATAATAAACACAGTAGTTGAATTTGACAATAATATTCAGAAAAGGGATATATTTGAAAAGTGGTTTGGCCAGCCTATGAAGAGAGCATGGTGTCTGATACCATCCAGATTCTGGAATCTCATTCACCTTTATTGTATATTCACCTTTATCAGTCTTTCCTTAAACATCCAAGAAATTGTCTGTTTTATAGTGACAATATTATTGTTCACAAATGTTTTATTTTGTTCAGTGACATTTTCAATTTTAAAAAGGGTGGATGGAAGCCTTTGGTTAGCTTAAGATAACATAATGAAGTTTTAGTCACACAGTAGTAAACACTAGTATACCAGGTATTTTCAAGGACAAATCTTTTCTGTAATAACAAGAAAGAATTGTCCTAAATTTTTGATATAGAATTAAAAGCATTTTATTGATATGGCATACAGAATTTTAAAAGGAGGAATGTGAGAAACTGTAGTAATAGTGACATCCAGTGATCCATGGTTCCCTGCAGCCATGCCTTGACCATTGCCTGAGAACCTTGTCATGTGACATGATTTGGTTAACTGGGAACTAAAATGTGTAATTTACGAAGAAGCTTAAAAAGTGCTTGCACATCAGGTCATGCCCTTAATCTCTTGTTGCCTTTGGACCTAGCCAGCAAGAATGTCTTGGTTGGTACCCTGGAAACATTTGTCCAGTGGCAAAATTGCAGGTAAGACCATCATGACCATTTAGTCTGAGCTTATTGAATGCAGAGGAAGAATCACTCAGCAATGTTCAAGCCACACTGCTAATCAACAAATAAAATGTTATAAACCACCATATATTAGAGGTTTTCTTATATCACAGCATGATACAAAGATATATTTAAATCGATTTAAATATATTTAATATATTTAATTGATTTACTCTATTTAAATTGATTTGATCAAAAGTACATTATTATTATTGTGGGATAAACATAATAAATAGCATCTAAACAGCACTATATAGGTAACACAGCTTCACAGTCCTTGTTTAATTTTGTCCCCAAACTTTCTAAATTCTCATTAGTTTTTTGTTTTTGTTTCTGTTTTTGTTTGTTCACTTCTAATCACAACATAGATCAAATTGACTAAGCATAGTATATGGCTTAATGAACCACTCAGTAGAGTCAAAGATGTATACTAATCTTCAATGGAACAAATAGTATCAAAACTATTCTATAATCTTTAATTTATTATCAAAAATAAATTTGTATCAAAATAGTTTTATTGAAACTATAATCTTCATGTTATAATAAAAATTATTTACTTTTGATAATAATTTGAAGATTATAGAATAGTGCCTGAATTTATTGGGGTAGTAAAAGAGGAAATCTTGGAGTTTTAATATAAAGACTGCCATAATACCTTAACAGATGTTGACACTCACATATATTTATTAAATTAGATTGAACTTATTGTAGGATGCTGAAAAATGTTACCATAGAAATTATCAACTTCCTAAACAATAGAATATTTTAATGTTACTTTATTGGCATTTTTTTAAAAGAAAATGCCAGATGTTTTCACAGATGTTTTCAGTAAGGATCTTGAGATGGGGGGATTATTCTGATTTGTCTGGTTGAAAACTAAATGCAATTATATGTATCCTTCAAAAGGGGACGCATAGGGACACCTGACAAGCACAACAAAGAAGGCAATGTGAACATAAAGCAGAGGGAGATTCGAAGACACTAGCCTTGAAGATTGAAGTGATGAGGCCACAAGCCAAGGAATGCCAGCATTTACCACAAGCTGGAAGACGAAAGAGATAGTTTCTCTTCCAGAGCCTCTGGAGAAAGTGTGACCACTTTTGGCCAAGTGAAACCAATTTTGGATTTCTGACCTCCACAACTATGACAGCATAATTTATGTTGCTTTACATCACCATATTTGTGGCAATTTGTTACAGCAGCTATAGAAAACTAATAATGTTCTGTAAAAGTGAACAATCAAATTTAAAATACCTTTACAATTTATCTTTTAAAGTTTTTCCAAAAATAAATGAGCTAATGAGTTATTAAGATAAGCAATATATTATTAACACTAAAATGAAGTTAATAACTTGAACCATTCACTTTATTGTTTTAGTAGCTATGTCATTATATGTGATGTCTTTGATTTCACATCAAGTAAAGAGTGGGGGACACATTCAGAATGGTAAGTCCAGTGTCAAATTATCATCATAATAATATGGCTGTGAACTTTCAATGCTATTTTAAGTGTGATTAAAAGCAAAAAGGAAAAGAGAATTTTTATTGTATAATTGATATTTTATTGATACTTGGAAAATTCATACTGGCTGCTTAAAAAAATATATCTAATAGGAAAAGAAAGGGAATAGAAAAAAGCAATTAGAAGAGTGTTACTGTAGACCTAGGTAAGGGTTGATATTGCTTTGAATGGACATACCACAATTAGTATTCCTTCTCTAGTTATTAAAAATTTGGGTCATTTCTAATTTGAGACTATTAATAAAGCTGTTGTAAACATTTTTTTAAAGCCTACTTGTTTGCTTTGTTTTCATTTGTCTAGGGTAAATAACCAGAAATGAATTTTCAGGTTATAGGGTAAATAAATGTTTAACATTTTGAAACCATTAGACAAATTTTCAAGCATTTTACATTCCTAATACCCTATCTTTCTGCTTCATCTAAGACTCCAATTACACATTCATTAAAGGTTGTATTTGACTTATACATCTCAGAAGTTCTGTTCATTTTTCCTTCAACATTTTTCTTTCTGTATTTCAGTTTAAATGTGACCATTTAAACTTACTTACCCTGATTTCTTCTACCCTGAAGTCATTCTTACTTACCCTGATTTCAAGTTTATTGATTTTTATTTATAATCTTCAGTGTCTAAAGTTTTTCTTCAGTGCCTAAATCTGCACTTAAGCAACATAAGTGAATTAAATAACTCACTGGATTCATGGTTTTCACTTGCCTGTTGAATTGTTTTATTATGCTTATATTTTTATTAAAACTTGAACATATTTTAATATCTGTTTTCATATGTTAATTTCATCATCTGTCATTTCTGGACCTGCTTTTATTATTTGGTGCATCTCTTGTTTATAAACAAAATTTTTCTATATTTTTACATCTTTAGAACTTCTTGACTGTGTGCAAAACATTATGGATGCTGTATTTTTCTGTGTCTAGAATGTATAGTCTTTCTTAATTGAAGGTTGCATTTTATTACATTGGCCACTCAATTTACTTGTAGACAGATAAGGTTAATGCTTTTGAAACTTGTGTTTACATACCATTTAGGCAGGTATAGAATTACCTTTACTCTAGGACTATAATAGTTTGACTACTAATCTGGGTTATTACACAGTCTGTACTGAATAACCATGATGTTCCTAAAGGACTTTTTATTTTGAGTGACTAGAAGAACTAAAATATTTCACAGCCTTATACTTAAATACTTAAGCATTTGCTGTTTGTACTTAAGACTTTGCTGTTTGCACAGCTTACAGTCATGCAAAAATGATTATTTGACTGGTTTTGTGAAGTCTTACTCTGTGCATATATAGTTTGGTATTCTGGCAAAGACTAGTGTTTCTTCGCAAATTTCTCAGTCATTCTAAACTACCTTTTTTGATATTTGGCTCACACAAATTTTACCATGTCTCTATGCTCTATCTTCTGGGTTGTTTTTCACTGTCCAGATCTGTAAGTGCCTTCATGCAGAAACCTGAGTTGTGCAGAAGTCTTCTTCCTTTCTTTTTCTTTCATGAAGAGATCACAGTCACATGCCAACTCCTCATTCCTGAAAACAGTTCGTTTGCATATTTTATCATAGTTATAGGGGTTTAGAGTTGGGAGGACTCTATTCCCAGCTCCTCTATCATACATGAAGTAGCAATAATCTGGAGTAAAGTATTCGAACAAATAAGAAAAAATGAATCCTGTGCACAGGAGAAAAGATTAGCCTTAAGTAGGATACAGAAAGGTTAATCCAGAAACCTTGAACACATACACAATCAGATGTATAATATTTTTCTATAATCCTCTTGTTTCAGGGAAAGTCATGCAATATTTCATACCAACAAGCCATGAGATAGCTATGCTAATATCCTACCTCTATTACCTTCCCCTTCAAATTAGGTAATAAATTGCATAGATTTTGATACTATTTTCATATCTGCCCCTTCCTTTGCTTTCCCACTGTAACTGCCTTACCATAAGGCCTACTTTCTTTTTGACTACTTTTTATGTCATATTCAGATACACCCTACATTTAATAATTAGATTGTAATACATTCTAAAGCTATTATTTTTCTTAGTATATGCTAACAGAAAATAAGATATTGTTGGCAAACAATGGTATTAATAATATGTTTTAGTCTGCTTGGGTTACAATAACAAAACATTACATAGTGGGTGTCTTAAACAATAGAAATTTATTTTCTTACAGTTCTGGAGGCTGGAAGCTCACGAATTGGCCAGGTGGGAGGGTAGCCCATTAGGTTTCTGAAAAAAATCTCTCTTTCTGGCATGTAATGTGTTGCCTTCTCACTATGTTCCTATCTGAATTTTCCTCCATAGGTTTGTTGAGAAAGATAAACTCTCTGGAGTGTCTTCTTCTAAGAATATCAGTACTATTACATCAGAAGCGCACTGTTATGACCTTATTTAACCTAACTACTGTTTGGAGGCCCCATCTACAATGTCCCACTGGGATTAGGGCTTCAACATATGAATTTTGGGGAAACACACTCCAACCATCACAGATTACCACTCAAATTTAATTTAAATGTTGTTGTTTAAAAATTGCCAATTTAAAGTCTATTCTTAAAGAATGACTTTCAACAACGACCAGTAGCTACAAAAAATAAATAAATACATAATATAAATTTCTTCCAATCTATTCCATAGCAATGATTTTACTTTTTCACTGATTGGTGCCATAGAAAATCAATTTTTCTATATATTTAGGATGTAATACTGAACTTTTCCTTCATTTTGCAAATCTACCTATTATGTACACACATACACACATAGATATAAAGACACATACTAATTGTGCATACATATTTAAGGTTCCTAGGAGTATAGCAATTTCTTTTCTTTTTCTTTCTTTCTTTCCTTCCTTCCTTCCTTTCTTCCTTCCTTCTCTCCCTCCCTCCCTCCCTCCTTTCTTTCTTTCTTTCTTTCTTTCTTTCTTTCTTTCTTTCTTTCTTTCTTTCTTTCTTTCTTTCTTTCTTTCTTTCTTTCTCTTTCTTTCTTTCTTTCTTTCTTTCTTTCTTTCTTTCTTTCTTTCTTTCTTTCTTTCTTTCTTTCTTTCTTCCTCCCTCCCTCCCTCCCTCCCTCTCTCTCTCTCTCTCTTTCTTTCTTTCTTTTTTTTTTTTGAGACAGAGTTTTACTCTTGTTTCCCATGCTGGAGTGCAATGGCCTGATCTCGGCTCACCACAACCTCTGCCTCCCAGATTTAAGCAATTTTCCTGTCTCACCCTCCCGAGTAGCTGGGATTACATGAATGTGCCACTATGCCTGGCTAATTTTGTATTTTTAGTACAGACAGGGTTTCTCCATGTTGGTCAGGCTGGTAAGAGTATAGCTATTTCATAAGAGTAGTCAAAAAGTCTTAATTAGTCTGGGCACAGTGGCTCATGCTTGTAATTCCAGTACATTGGGATGCCAAGGTGTGCAGATTACTTGAGGTCAGGAGTTCAAGACCAGCCTGGGCAAGAGGATGAAATGCCACCCCTAATAAAAATACAAAAATAGCTGGGTGTGGTGGCCCATACATGTAATCCCAGCTACTTGGGGAGGCTGAGGCATAGAATCGCTTGAACCTGGGAGGCAGAGGTTGCACTGAGCCAAGTTGGAGCCACTGCACTCCAGCCTAGGCAACAGAGCAATATCCTGTCTCAAAAAAAAAAATTAAAAATTGTAATTAATCATAATAACTTCTCCAAGAATTAATACACTTCACAGATAATTTTGTATCTTACAAGTATGTTTATAATTAAATAAATTGTGAAAATGTTATAGTCATATAGCATAGAAATAAATATTGATATGTTTTGTTAAATTGCAATAATAGTATATTTTACACAAGAGTTTGTGCATCTATATATATATATTACTTGAATTATATATAGTCTATAATTCGATTGCTAGTTAATTTAATTGACGCTAATTATGAGCTCTTGACATAAAGGGATTAGATTAACAAACTTTTATTTATTATCTGATAGTTTGTTAAATTATTTCACTGACAGCATTATGCAATTTTTAATCCTATAAATCATAATATTACAATTATACAATACATTTTTAACTTTGCTTATTATTAATGAATAACTCAGTTTTTTTCTTAGGATTCACCACTAAGTTATTGAAAAGCAAGCAAGGAATAAAATGTCTATCTGAAGACCAGAACATTGTTGTAGATTTGGAGAAATGGCACGTAACTTTTAAGTAATAATTAAAAACCTGATTTTTCATTCAAATTCTAAATCTTGTTTAAAATCTAGAGGAAAATCTTTACTCACCAGACTATTGACACAAAGTGCTTATTTCTCCACCTCCCCCACCCCCAACCAATTTTTCAACTCTTCAGACACTAACTTGGTGTCTGTAAATCAGGGGTTCCCACAACCCCCTTCTCAGATTTGGTAATTTGCTATAACTGTTCACAATACTCAGGAAAACACTTACTTATGTTTGCTTATGAAGGATATAAATAAATGATTAGATGAAGAGGTGCATGGGCTGAGGCCTGGAATGGTCCAAAGTGCAAGAGCTTCTGTCCCTATAGAGTTGGGGGAACCGCCTTTCCAGCACATGGATGTGTTCACCAGCCTTGAATTTCTCTCTACCATGTTGTTATGGAGGTTTCATGATGTAAACATGGATGATTAAATCATGGGTCATTGGTAACTGAGCTCGATACCCAGTTTCTTTTTCCCTCCAGAGAGGTGAGGAAGAGGGGCAGAATGTTCCAACCCTCTAATTACATCTGGTTCCTCTCACAACCAGCTCCTCTTCTAAAGCTATCTGAGGTTTTCAGCAAGTCATCTTACTAACGTACCAAGAGACATTCATAGCGCCCCAAAGATTTCAAAGATCTTAGCTGGGCTTGTGTAAGAAACAGGCAACTAAAAATGAAGACCAAATATGATGGTAAAGGATGCTCGTATCATCCATTCACTCAAAAAGTGACAAGGTATTAGAAGCTGTGTGCCAGGAAATGGGGGAAGAAATTAAAGTTTATGTCACAGCTCCTATATAATAGAATAGTCAAATTTAAATAACCAGCATAATTACCTAAATTAAAATGGAACTAAAAATGATTGTAATACAATTAAAAGGAAATGTATTCTGTACATTTTCATTTGATGTAGTACTTTACTCTGTATGGAAGTATATGATTAGAACTACTCATCGCTTTTACTCATTGATATCAACTTGAGTTGTAAAAGGTTGTCTCTTGTCATACATACCTTTCTGTACCAAAACTGATTAAAGATAGTTTTAGCTTAAAAATGACAAAAGTATTTTCATATGTATTTGCTATAAAGCAAATGTTGAATACCTGTTCTTCGGTTTTCTTTTTTCTTTGTATTATATTTCATTTCACTCATATATTCACAAAACACACACAAATTTGCTCTTACTGTTGATGATCATATGGTCATTTTATATAAAGAATCACCTATGACTTAAACAGAAATTTTTATTTTTTTTATATTCTCATATAAAATTATTTACGCATGATTCATATAAATGTTCCAAACGTAGAAGGGTTTATGTCTTCGGATTCCTTCCCAGAGTCCATTTCTTCTCAGCAAGTATTCCCTCCACACTGTTGGCCTGCTGTTCTGGTGCTGCTGCCCACCCAGCCCATGCTGCCGATGGCCATGTCATCCAGCTCTGACCACACGGGGAAATCACACTACCATGAGCACTGTTTGGAAGGTGGAAACAAGACAAACCTCATGGACAAAACAGTTTCTGAGACTCTTGTTAGTATTTTTCTAAAGATAATTTTACTGTTGGGTTACATTTGGCATAAACTTGAAAGCAACTGACAGCCATGTGGTCACGCTGAAACATGACATTTTATGCACAGAGAAGCAGAGAAGAGGCAGCCTAAGCAGACGTGGAGACAGAGTCGCAGAGCCTTCATGCCACCTTTTTTATTATTTCAGTTTTTTAAGAGTAAAATAATTTTTCATGTTGCTTAAAAAAAAATTGAATTGGATTTTTAGTGCTTCTATATGGGCCAGAAAACTTGGAGTAACCCTGATATTTGTTATATGTTAACAAATATGTCCTTTGTCAGTTGGTGAGAGACAAAGGTGATAATCAAACTTCATGGTTTTCTTTAGTTCTATCTCAGTTCATGATGTAAATATCAGTGTTAGTTGCATTAATATATGAATATAATATTATATACATGAATATTGAAAGGAATTATATCAATCCTATTGCAAACTACTAATACAAAGAGTTGCTTTTTGAAAGCTAATACTACCATATTTGTTTTATTTTGCCTTATTGCTATTTTTCCTGAAATAGAAATTAATTTAACAATCTATGTGATAGAAATTAGGTTACATAGAATCTGAACTTAATTTTAATATATTATAGTTGCTAGTATGTTAAAAATCGTTTTTTATTATTTGCGTTTTTCTAACATTTTAATCCCATCAGAGAGAGAGGTAGAGAGAAAGGGGAGTATTCTTGGTTATGAGAACTGTCATTACCTAGTGATTTGACCTTCAGTTAAGTAACCAAAAATTTGTGAATGTCTATATCTATATGTCAAGTAAGGAAATCAACCAGGTTACCTGTGAAATACTTTGAATTTTTGTTAACTTTAGTATTAACATCAGTGTGCAATGAAAGACACATGCACTTTTACAATAATAAACTATTACTCTACATCAGAGCTTTCAAAAACGAGATGTATTTAATCTGGACTATGATAAAGGGCTTTTAAAAAGTCTTTGTTAACATCTAACAATTTGGAGAAAGAAAAAGAAATTAAAATTCTGCAACTACTAGAGAAAAAAATAATTAAAACTACAGAAGCTCTGGCTATACTGGGTCACCAGGACACTATGTGCAAAGTTAACTAGATCCAAAGCAGATGCTCTCTTTAGTTGGAGTCTACATTCTGAATCACTGAGCCCACAAACTCACATATTTATTTAAACATACTAATTTTTTTTTTTTTGAGATGGAGTCTCGATTTGTTGCCCAGGCTGGAGTGCAGTAGCACAATCTCGGCTCAATGCAACCTCAGCCTCCTGGATTCAAGCAATTCTCTGTCTCAGCCTCCCGAGTAGCTGGGATTACAGGTGCCTGCCATCATGCCTGGCTAATTTTTTTGTATTTTTTCTTCTTTTTTTTAGTAGAAACAGGGTTTCATTATCTTGGCCAAGCTGGTCTTGAACTCCTGACCTCATTATCCACCCGCCTCAGCCTCCCAAAGTGTTATGATTACAGGCGTGAGACACTATGCCTGGCACAGATTAATTATTAGTAGGGTGTGAATAGTCATCTTTTCCAGCTTGAGTATTTTACTGCTTTGCTGCCCAGGACCTGAGGATATTTGGATTTGTGTCGCCTCAGATATACAATGATAACTATGGATAGTGTTCTTTATAAACACAAGAGTCTGGCCTATAGTTGCAAAATTGTATCCTGAGTCAAAATAAGAGGTTGATCAACCTTCAACATCCAAACTACATGTTCATGGCATACAGGGTGGCATCAGTGTGGTTGCAGGGTTGATTATGTGGTGGAATAAATGACATGGATACAAAGCCATTCTGGTCGACATGGTGAAATCCCGTCTCTATTAAAAATACAAAAAATTAGCTGGGCATGGTGGCACATGCCTGTAATCCCAGCTACTCAGGAGGCTGAGGCAGGAGAATTGCCTGAACCCAGGAGGCAGAGGTTGTGGTGAGCCGAGATCGCGCCATTGAGCTCCAGCCTTGGTACCAAGAGCGAAACTCAAAAAAAAAAAAAAAAAGAAAAGAAAAGAAAAGAAAATTAGATGTATTTGAGAATATGCAAAATGGGCGGAAAAGTGCCCAGAGAAGACAGTGTGACCTTAGGTTATACTGATGTAAACTGCAGGAAAATAACAACAAAAGTAATCTGCTGTGAAATAGAAAATGAAGATTATGCAAATACAAAATTAGATGTATAATTGTTGAAAACTCTGTTTAAAGTACTCATGCTGCTGAAAATGGGGATAAAAACACAAAATCGAACACTTTGCTTAACTCTCTATATTTCTCTTGTGAAATATAGAGAATAAACTAATAAAACAAATAATTTGATTTGCGAGTAAACAGCTGTTTAGGCCAGTCGTGGCTGTCCATGGCGGCCCAGCTTTTCATGCTGAGGGGTGCCTGTAGACACATGCTGAGCCGCCCACCCTCAGCCTGCCCCCAGCCTTCCTCCCATGCTCTCAGTCCCCAAAGTGCGGATGGCAAGGGGCTGGTGTGTCAGCACTTGCCTGAGTGTGCACACACATGACTGGGTTGCGACAGCACCTGGGCTCAGCCACAACTGTGCTCTGCCCTGGAACAGGCACTGGGAGGAAGGAGAGGCCAGGGAGTGGGAACAGAAACTACTGAGCCTGTGGAAGTAAGGGGGGCTGCCAGGCCCCTGCGAGTGCAGGGATGCCTGGGTCCGGAGCTACGACTGGGCGGCTACAGCTGCACCGGGGAACGTGGGGCTCCTGCCTTGCCAACCTGTCCCTGGACTGCTGGCTCCATGGAGCAGGCAGCCCCAGCGTGCCTCCCCTGCTGAGGTCAGTGTCTTCACAGAAGCTACTCCAGATGGCTGCCATCACCAGCACCTTGGGAGGCCAAGGCAGAAAGATTGCTTGAAGACAGGAGTTCAAGAGCAGCCTGGACAATATATCAAGATCCCATCTCTATTGAAAAAAGAATAGGTATCTTTGTATTTCTGAAAAACATCACAATAAATTTAACTATTTCAACAGAATTTTACTGTGGACCTGCTATGTTCAAATAAAAACACAACATATTCTCAAGATGTCTTACAGACAAGAACAGTACTTTCCAAATTTCCAAATTATAAATTACAGGGTAAAATTCTATTTGTTCATTTTAAAAATAAAGATGAATAGTAGACAACGTTCATAAATTATAAACCTGAATTACAGTTAATTTAACTATGAAATATTCATAGAACTTAATCTTTGTTGCCTTAAGATTAAAACTACATGTGGATAGAAGATCTAAGAGTTTCTTTGTATTTATAGATCATTGTTCAAGAATCTGGAGAAATTACGATGGATGCTGTGGTAATGTTTGTGTTCTCTCAAAATTCACATGTGGAAACCAACATGGTATTAGGAGGTGAAGCCTTTGAGAGGTGATTTGGTCGTGAGAATGGAGCCTTCATGATTAGGGCGTGTCTTTCTTTATAAGGGACTAAGAAAACAGGAGTTTTCCCCTTCCACTATGTGAGGACACAGCTAGAAGTCATCATCTGTGAGCCGAGAAATGGGCCTTCACCACACATTGAATCTGCCAGAGCCATGATATTAGACTTTCCAGCCTCAGAACTGTGAGAAATGAATTTCTGCCTTTTTGTAAATTGTCTGTTTTATGGTGTTTTATATAGCCGCCTGAAGGGACTAAGACAATGTGAAAGGCATATAAGAACCTTAGAATGGGCTGGGCATGGTGACTCACTTCTGAAATCCCAGCACTCTGGGAGGCCAACGTGGGCAGATCATTTGAGGCCAGGAGTTTGAGACCAGCCTGGCCAACGTGGTGAAACCCTGCCTGTACTAAACATAAAAAACTAGCTGGGCATGGTGGTAAGCACCTGTAGTCCCAGCTACATGGGAGGCTGAGGCATGAGAATCGCTTGAACCCAGAAGGCGGAGGTTGTAGTGACCTAAGATTGTACCACTGCACTCCCACCTGGGCAGCAGAGTAAGATTCTCTCAAAAAAAAAAAAAGAGTTTTGAATGAAGCAGGAAAAGGCAGGTATGTCTGTATGGAATTGCAAGAAATACATCAAGGGTTCTACCATGTCATACAAAGTCTAGATGACATTTGTGATGGTATTTGAGGGGGCAAATACAAAGGGCACTTCATAAAACTCATAAGCATTTGAAAGACAGTTATAGGAGAGATGGAGATACACATTATCACCCTCATTACTGTCGTGCGTTACGAAGTGATATGAGACAGGTTCTGAGGATCTTTTAGCAAGAATTTCGGAGAAGTTTGGATAAATGTTTGCAAACCTAAGTTCACAAATAAACATGAATGTGAATATTTCAGCCTGGGGGGGTGAAGGATATATAAATAAGCTCTGTGCTCACACCTAAGAGAACTTCAGACACTCCACAGTCCAACTTCATGTTTACTTACAATAAAGACCAAATGTCTTTAATAGATTAAAACTATGACATCCTCTTTGCTTAGTTTCCAATTTCTTGAAAGTTTTAAACATTTCTTGATTCAAATTTCAGATGTTAAAACAGTGAACTGGGTGGGTCTAACTTATACCACTGTATTGTCAGTTCATTTCCAGGCAGAAAATATTAGCTGAAAATAGTTGACACTCAGAAACAATATCTGTGACTGAAGGACAATGAAAATATTGGTATTTACTGCAATAAATGTAAAACAGTGACTGACTTAGAAATGTACTCAAGTGTAGTATGTGTTAAAGAAGTCATTTGTCAATGTACTTCTGCTGCTTTGTAAAGCACTGTGTGAAGATAATTTGGTTTTGCTTAAAAAACAGTTCTGGAACAAAAGTTTAAATGGAAGATAATTATAAATTGGTGTTATATTGATAACAGAAATAATAGGCTTTTGAATTTAGCAGTGCTAAGTAGGCTTTGGGGAATTAAAACATAAGAATATAAGCACACAGGTCCCTGAGGATTAGTTAAGCAATGAGATTGGGTAGTCTAATTCCAGTTAAACTCTCACGTTCATGGTTTATAAGTGAACATCAAATTGAAGAAACTATCACAGTAAGTTCTATTGCAAAACACAGTCAGAACATTATTTTTCAAAATAATTTTAGTACTTATAATTAGACAAAATAATTATGCAAGTTGAAGAGTATTCAAAGGCTATATGCAACGTGCTTTCCTCTCTTTCCCTTATGGTTATGGTACTTGGTGAGTAATCAGGAGACAAAGAACTGAAACTCATGGCAGGAGTTAGAATTGACTTGAGAAGATGAACGTTTTCCTGGATGGAGTCCTTAGGCTTGGTTTATCATGTATACTTTTGATCTTTTTCCTCTTCCTATCACTTTAAATCTTCGTTTCTCATTCTAGGATGCCTCTATCATCCTTCCTCTTTATTGCATTCAGCTATTAATTTATTTGCAGAATTCCTTTCTTAACTAATTCTTTTAAAAAGAAACAACTTGGTAATCTCAACAGATTAGCAAAGAAAATCACATTGACACTCATCTGTTTCAAGCACTACTGTAATAAATAGTTCCTTTCTTATTTTGTATAACTTGGAAATAACACCACATCACATGTGACATATTTTATTATCTTTTAAAACCTACCTTGTTAAGTGTATATGCAGTATCCGCATTTTACATTGGCCTTTTATTAGGTTTCTCAACCCTTTAGTGAAAGTTATTTTGTCTGAGACTGTCCTCGAACAAATTGTAACTTAAGAATTTGTCTGTGGCTCACACTGTAATCCCAGCATTCTAGGAGGCCAAAGTGGTTGGATACCTTGAATCCAGGAGTTTGAGACCAGCCTGGGCAACATGGTGAAACCCCATCTTTACAAATAATATATATATAAATTAGCTGAGCATGGTGGTGTATGCCTGTAGTCCCAGCTACATGGGAGGCTGAGTTCCGGGGAATTGCTTGAGCCCAGGAGGCAGAAGTAGTAGTGAGCCGAGATTGCACAACTGGACTCCAGCCTAGGTGACAGAGCAAAAACCTGTATCAAAAATAAATATATAAATACAATTTTAAAAAAGTTGTCATAAATATCAAATCTTTCAATTTCTTTATAATTAATATTTTGAAATATATTTCTTTATAAAATGTCATGAGGCAATATTTTTTCCTTGGAATTTAATAATTTTTGAGATATTTTAACATGAATGATCAAGTATTACCTTGTCTTTTGTCTTTATAAGTTACATTACATTCATTGATTTTACAATGTAAATCATCCTTGCATTCCCAGGTCTAAATCACACCAACTTCATTTTGTCTATTGATTTGATAGTGCCTTGCAAATTCCCATCATTCCCAACACCCCTACAAACATTCAACACATAATTCAGGGTGTAGTGACTCACACCTGTAATCTCAGCACTTTGGGAAGCTAAAGTGTGCAAATTGCCTGAGCCCAGGAGTTTGAGCCCAGCCTGGGCAACATGGTGACACTCCTTCTCTACCAAAAATTCAAAAAATTAGCTTGGCGTAGTAGTGCATGTCTGCAGTCCCAGCTATTTGGAAGGCTGAAGTGGGAGGATCACCTGATTCTGGGAAGTCAAGGCTATAGGGAGCCATAATGAAGTCACTGCACTCCAGCCTGGGTGACAGAGTGAGATGCTGCCTCAATACACACACACACACACACGTGTGTGCACACACAGGCACACACACAAAATAATCAACATGCATTCTAAAATTATCATACAGATATATAAGTATAAAATGTATATAATTTACCAGTTTCACTTTTCTACCACACCCTGTCTCATGGAAGAATGTAAATTTTTTTAGTGATTTTTAAATGATGTTATAGAATATATTTCTTTATTAGGCTGAAGAGGCATATTATCTTTCTGGATAGTTTTTCTGAATAAACATGATGTAAAAGTAAAATGTGAAATGTGTAAAATGATTCGGGCTAAGGCCATCTCTTTTTATTCAAAACAAGACTGTGAATCTCTAACATATTTATATTGCTGACGTAAGGTAGAACTGTAAAAGTAAAATGCCAAAGTAGCATGTTTATCATTTTAAATTAATTCAGTAACAAATTGGAATACATTATAAGAGGGCAATAAAATAAATGTTAAATGTTCCAGTTTTGCTCTTTATAGGATGTCTCTTCTGTATTTAATTGAAACTTAGATATTTATTTTGTTTGCATTGAATATCTTGTTTTTTATTTCATAGAAAGTTTTATATTAAATAAGATTTTGTAACATTCTTATGGTAACAGGAATGCAAAAGGCTTCATTAGGTACTGGCAAATTATGTTATATAACAATGTTGCAATGTTTTGAATTATACTATCGCACAAAAAGTAAATATCAGGAGAAATGAAATTTACAAGATCATTTTGCATAAACTGTGGAATTAATTGTGCAAGGAAATGGAATTGATGCAGTTGCTCATTTGCTGATTACCAACCTTATGGACTTCTCCAACAGTGAAGGGCCTGATAATCAAGCATCACTGATTATTGTATTCACAATCAAGGAGCAACATTATTCTTTGTCTACTTATAAGTTACATCAAAGAGCAAATTTTGAGAAATGAGTGGCAGAGAGTGACTAAATGCTGAGAGATGCACTTCTTTTCATTTTGAAATCTCCCTGGCTTGAGGAAAGTTTCCATTTGTATAATACCTAAAAGAAGACAAAATTTGAAAGAAATAAAGGAGAAACTGAGGACGAATTCTCTAGAGGAAAAGAATGGATTGACAAGGAGGAAGGCAAACAAGAAGAGAGAGGAAAGTTATAAAGTAAAGTTTTGTGAAGCAAATTGTGAGATCCTTGAAAGTTTAAGGACAGCTGAGTGTGAGGAACTATGAACTCTGAATGCTTGATCCTCCAAAGGTACATGTTATGAGAATTACCTCCTTTCTCCCTTGTGGTTCAATGGAAATTCTGAATTATATATAGTCTCTATCCCCTGTTCTTAAACACCGTGATATCCTAGGAACTTTGACTAACCTTCAAATAATAATCTATTTAAATTTCCATTGGTTATGTTTTCAGCCTGTTTATGACTGTCACCATGCTATTCAGAAGTCCAGAGCCCACTTAGTGGTTATGCAGATTCCAGTCAGCACAGGCCTGAGGAAGCAACAAATCATGATCCCTCTCACAAGAAGATTTTAAGCCACAGAGACCAACAGAAAATTCCCCCCCAAATAGGGGCCATCAGCTCTGATATGCAAGACAGTTTTACAGAAGTCACAACATTTCCTAGGTCATTGCAAATTATGTTATAACTGATGAATTTAAAATGTTCACCAATTTAGAAACTATTATTGCCTATAATTTTCGTAACTACTAAATATTTTTAATAGAGATAATATGCTTAAGTTATTGTAGTAATAAAACAGTTTAATGTCAAGACCATACTTATCAATTCACATTAAATGAAAGAGTAACATTAACCAAAAAAATGGATGCTGTATGATACATAGCAAAGGATGGCTATGTTTTGCATCAGTCTGATTAAATGATAAACTGTAATTTTTTTAGTAGTTTCTTTTTTTTTAATTGCATTTTAGATTTTGGGGTACATGTGCAGAACATGCAAAATAGTTGCATAGGTACACATGTGGCAGTGTGATCTGCTGCCTTCCTCCCCTTCACCCACATCTGGCATTTTTCCCCATGCTATCCCTCCCCAGCTCCCCTCCCTCGCTGACCCTCCCCTATTCCCCCCAATAAACTCCAGTGTGTAGTGCTCCCCTCTCTGTGTCCATGTGCTCTCACTGTTTATCACCTGCCTATGAGTGAGAACATGTGGTATTTCATTTTCTGTTCTTGTATCAGTTTACTGAGAATGATGTTCTCCAGATTCATCCATGTCCCTACAAAGGACACGAACTCATTGATTTTATTGCTGCATAATATTCCATGGTGTATATGTGCCACATTTTCCCAGTCCAGTCTATCATCGATGGACATTTGAGTTGGTTCCAGGTCTTTGCTATTGTAAACAGGGCTGCAATGAACATTCGTGTGCATGTGTCCTTATAGTAGAACAATGTATAGTCCTTTGGATATATACCCAGTAATGGGATTGCTGGGTCAAATGGCATTTCTATTTCTAGGTCCTTGAGGAATCTCCACACTATCTTCCACAATGGTTGAACTAATTTAAACTCCCACCAGCAGTGTAAAAGTGTTCCTATTTATCCACATCCTCTCCAACAACTGTTGTCTCCAGATTTTTCAATGATTGCCATTCTAACTGGCATGAGATGGTATCTCAATGTAGTTTTGATTTGCATTTCTCTAATGACAAGTGATGATGAGCATTTTTTCATGTTTGTTGGCCTTATGTACGTCTTCTTTTGTAAAGTGTCTGTTCATATCCTTTGCCCATTTTTGAATGGGCTTGTTTGTTTTTTTCTTGTAAATCTGTTTGAGTTTTTGTAAATTCTGAATATCAGCCCTTTGTCAGATGGGAACTGCAAAAATTTATTCCGATTCTGTTGGTTGCCGATTCACTCTAATGACTGTTTCTTTTGCCATGCAGAAACTGTGGAGTTTGATTAGGTCCCATCTGTCTATTTTGGCTTTTGTTGCCAATGCTTTTGGTGTTTTGGTCATGAAGTCCTTGCCTACTCCTATGTCCTGAGTGGTTTTGCCTAGATTTTCCTCTAGGGTTTTTATGGTGCCAGGTCTTATGTTTAAGTCTTTAATCCATCTGGAGTTAATTTTAGTGCAAGGTGTCAGGAAGGGGTCCAGTTTCTGCTTTCTGCACATGGCTAGTCAGTTTTCCCAACACCATCTATTAAATAGGGAATCCTTTCCCCATTGCTTGTTTTTGTCAGGTTTATCCCAGATTGTATGGTTGTAGATATGTTGTGTTGCCTCCAATGCCTCTGTTCTGTTCCATTGGTCTGTATCTCTGTTTTGGTACCAGTACCATGTTGTTTAATTACTGTAGCCTTGTAGTATAGTTTGAAGTCTGGTAGTGTGATGCCTCCCGCTGTGTTCTTTATGCTTAGAATTGACTTGGCTATGCAGGCTCTCTTTTGGTTCCATATGGAGTTTAAGGTGGTTTTTTCCAGTTCTGTGAAGAAGGTCATTAGTAGATTGATGGGGATAGCATTGAATCTGTAAATTACTTTGGGCAGTATGGCCATTTTCACGATATTGATTCTTCCTAACCATGAACATGGAATGTTTCTCCATCTGTTTGTGATCTCTCTTATTTCGTTGAGCAGTGGTTTGTAGTTCTCCTTGAAGAGGTCCTTTATGTTCCTTGTTAGTTGTATTTCTAGGTATTTTACTCTCTTTGTAGCAATTGTGAATGGCAGTTCATTCTTGATTTGGCTCTCTTTAAGGTCTGTTATTGGTGTATAGGAGTGCTTGTGATTTTTGCACATCGATTTTGAGTCCTGAGACTTTGCTGAAGTTGCTTATCAGTTTCAGGAGTTTTTGGGCTGAGACAATTGGGTCTTAAACTGTAATTTTTGTACAGTGCCAGAGTGTTTACATTTTAGCTGTTTTTAGCACATAGAAAATATTTACAATGTAGAACCAGAATTAAAAAGAAAATTCTAATAAGCACAATACATATATATATAAATGTACTATGTTATGCAATAAAATTAATATATTATCAATGCAAAGTAAAATACACAATTAATATATACTGTGTGATATTCTAATGTCAATAATAATTATTTATAATTAAAAATATATTAATTAGTAGTTTTTCTTTAGAGCTAATCTTTTCTTCAAAGGGATGCTTACATTTGTGATTTATACTTTTCCTTCTCAAACAGAAAATTTTTATTTCCTTGTTGTCATCTCAACACTGCAAATAGATCACAGTTTTAAACTTATGTATTTAAGTGAAAGTACCAAGCAACAGAGGAGAAAGGTAACAAGGAAGACAGAACAAACTTTCCGAGGCAGTTAGTTTAAGGAGGACTGTGCTGCCTTAGGTTTTGATTGGAAGCAAAAATGGCTCAGATTTAAAAATATTCCATGGGCCTGCATCACAGAGAGAAATCAGATTTCTTTTGACCTTACTTTCACAGTATTTATATACTATTTATGAAATATTTAAATGTATTATTTGTCTCTCTCCCTGCATAACAAAAGCCAGCCTTTTTAGAATTAATGCTTGTATTCTCAACTCCTACTTGCTTTTATTTACTCTATGTTAATGTCTTTTAGATGTATTTTTTTTTTATTTTTTACCTGAGAACTTTATGTATTCTTAGTTTTATTTGTTCAATATTGATAGTTTTACGAATTTTCTTAAACTTTCAAGTCAAAAACTGTAATCTATTAGTCAATAGCTCATAGAAAATAAATCTTGAATACTATTTTATTAAAAGTATATTTAAGATAATTTAGCCATTTTTCTCAAATTCAGAATATTTTAGCTCAAAATATTTAAAATCACTATAGAAAATACCTTTATAATATTATAAGATAATTAAAAAATCAAATATCTCTAAAGTTTGAACAGACAGTGGCTCTGGATTTGCAAATTTCAACTGTTGTGTGGCTAAACCAGCAGGGCTGGTTTTAATGTTTTCTCAGGCGTGATCACATTATAATATCAAATATCAACAGCACCTAGGATAACATGTGAGCCTGTCATATTCTAACCTCCACATGTCTAAACATGATCACTAACCTTTCAGTTTGATCATTACAAACAATTTTGGATATTTCCCAAATTACTATAATAAAAAATAGTGTCCGCAGAGAATGAAAGAATCAAATAAATCCTATAATTTTTGAAGAACATGAACCTGCAGAACTTTATTTTAAAGTGACACAAGTACTTTCCAATATTCAATGAAAAATTTAATATAGACATATAAAAAAATAAAGCACAAAAAATCACAGTCTTCAGAGTCAGTTCATCCTGAATTTTGTACCAGTATATGGAGAAACTTGAAAAGAAAAAAGAAGATGATTTTGCCTCATGAAATTGTGTGTGTTGCTTTATTTGTTAATTGTTAATTTCTTGATAGCTTTCAAACACAGTGTTGGTCCTCAAGAAAATATATCTGACATACTCCATTATCCTAATTAGAAAAACAATATATATAATTATTATATTAGTGATAGTTTTTAGAAGATGTAGTTTCTTCATCCCTTAGTCTTTGTACAATACACAACATTCAGATAACTTTCTATTGGAAATGAAGTCTTGTTTGTTTTATGTCATAGCTCACAGAAAGACTAACAAAATAGATGACAAGGATTTTAAGTGGGAAACACTAATAATTCAGGACTGTATAATTGCCCAAATTATTTCAATTATAGCATGTCCAAGTGGGCTGGTACAAGTTAATGGGTACAGAACCACAGTGAGCCTATTCACAACCCATATGGCAGAATATAAAAATTAAATTTAAAAAATTGAATTTCATCTTAATAGATATAGACCATTCATTTTTTCAGTTTTCAATGCATTTTAATTCAATGGGAAGCAAATTGAATGGGTGACTGATTTTCTCTCGAGAATTGGAAACACAATTCAGGGGATAATGAACTAATCTACTGTTAGTAGGAGAAATCCAAATGATTCATTCGTGTTTTGAAGGGGGGCTACATTTTTACCAAAATTAACAAAGAGAATGAATGCATTTTTTGGCATAAGAGAAACTGCAGGTGCCATTCGATACGTTTAATTTGCAGAAACTCCATTCTAGAAGCACCAGGCAAAAATTTATATAAATGAAACAGTGGCAAAATTAACTTGTATATATTCCCCATAGCAAACTTGATAATGGCTGAATATCTGGCAAAAAGGGGGTAATACTGGTTATGAATCCATACCCTATATTGAATGGCTCCCTCTTACAGCAGATAGCAAGGATTTCAAATCTTCCCAAAGGCAACTTATCCCAATTCTTGCCAAAGGGTTTGATTTTTGGCATGCTCATCAAAATGATTCATTTCCAGTAACATCTCCCAATAGTTGCATGTTTCCAGGAACCTTGCAACTATAACTGGCTTTATAGGATCAGACCTTAAATAGAGTTGACCAACAAATTAAGCTGTGTGATTTACTGTGGCAAAGCTTTATAGCCTCAGCTGTGTCTGAGAACAGCAATAAATGCCTTCTGTCATAGGCAATTCTAAGAGTTGATGTTGAGTCCAAATGGCTATTTCTTTAGATTTCATCAATTACAGCTCAAACATATGCATTCTTTTTTAAGAATTGCTTCTTATCTAAAAAAATTCATGAGCTTCTAAAGTTAAATGCGTTATGTGAAAATTATTTTTTATTCAATAAGACAGAAAAGATGCATATATGTATTTATATTGGGCATATATTGGACTATTTTCTATACAACCTACCTATTGATTGCCTGAAGTAAAGTTGCAATTTTATATTTTTTTCTTAAAGTTTTTCAAATAAGTGGATTTTAGTTTTAATAAACATCATAGTTTAACAAGTGTTACTTTCATTAGTGGGTTTACCAGAATTATTAATCCAGTTCTACTTTTAAACTTAAATAAATACATACTGGCAGCACTTTGTTCAAGTCACTAAATGCCATTAATACATTAGTGTTTCCTTTTGTGAGCTTTTCCCCACAAGATTTTAATAGCTTTCTTTCTTTCTTTCTTTCTTTCTTTCTTTTCTTTCTTTTCTTTCTTTTCTTTCTTTCTTTCTTTCTTTCTTTTTCTTTTTTCTTTCTTTCTTTTTCTTTTCTCTTTCTTTTTTTCTTTTTTTTTGAGACAGAGTCTTGCTCTGTTGCCCAGGCTGGAGTGAAGTGAGATGATCTCAGCTTACTGCAATCTTCACCTTTAGGGTTAAAGCAAGTACTGTGCCTCATCTCCCAAATAGCTGGGGTTATACGTCTGTACCATTACACTCCTCATAATATCTTAAATAAAATCAGATCAGAATAGAAATGTATTTGTACCATATTTTCATTTTATATTAACTTTCCAATTATTAAGGTCATGTAAAATACTTTCTTTTAATAGCTACTGGAGTGCTGGAAGTTTAGAATTGGTCTAAATGGGAACCAATGGTGGATGGTCTTTTCTTTCAATGAGTGTATGGGATGTCTTCTAGATCCATACTATAATGTTACTTGCCCTATTCATTGCCTGGGAGTATTAACTATAGAGATTAAGTTAACAGATCTTATATCCTCTGGCTCTTGCTGACACTGACCAGTGAGAAGCTTCAGCAGGAAACCAAAGAAAAGAGAGAAAAAGTATATATTTCCCTGGTTCTTCCCTTGTGAGGTGGCACTAGGAAAATCAGATTTCTTTAATGGCAGTTCTCTGCTCCTCTCAGTGAAGCTAAGCCTAGAGGACTCTATTTTCAGATTTTAATAATCTTTTCTTCTGCCCTTGACTCTTTGAGCCTACAGATACTGATAGTCACTGTCGCTGTGTCTGAGTTCTTGCACTATCCCTTGAGGTTCTCCTGCAGTTAACCCATTTTGTAAGTAGCTAATTCCTTTGGAAATATGCTTTTCACCTATTACTCAAA
Organism: Leontopithecus rosalia; assembly: GCA_028533165.1. Classification (NCBI taxonomy): domain Eukaryota; kingdom Metazoa; phylum Chordata; class Mammalia; order Primates; family Cebidae; genus Leontopithecus; species Leontopithecus rosalia. The sequence goes on along the minus strand of CM052649.1, from coordinate 20,915,293 downwards.
TTAGAATGTGTCATGTTTCTATTAACACTTGGATACATGGGCACATAATTTTTTTCATAATTAATTAACAATAGAAAAATTATATTATTTTACCTGAAGCCCTGAATTCAAAATGAACGAAGTCCTATTCCCAGCTTAACTACTGGTGATGAGAGATTCCTCCCAGGTCTGTGAGGGGTGTGGTTTCAAAGGCAGGAGTTTCTGGGATCCATGCCTCCAACCAGGAACCAGAGAGGTTTCAAATGTAAAGTTCTTTATCTGGGTTTTCCATGCACAGCTAGGTGGGGAAAGCCAGGAGTGCTCCTTTGTCCAAAAATCCCACTCAAAGTTCTGGGAGAAGGGGGCGCTGTTGTGGACCAAGTAGCCAATCTGGTATCAGAGTTAAAGATCAATCAGTACTGAGGAAGTTTGAAGGAACTCCTCTTATTGGACAAGAACATGAATGGGGCAGGAATAACTCAAGGGTTAAAATTCAGCTGCTCTTTACCTATATGGATTCCTTCTCTGGATCCCCTCCCACCACAGCATGGGAGCTGTCTCTCTCTCTCTCTCTCTCTCTCTCTCTCTCTCTCTCTCTGTCTCTTTCTCTCTCTCCATCTGTCCAATAAATTGCTCTTCTGCAAAACTCTTTGGATCCACGATATTTATTCAAACAACAAACTCACTGTGCCTTCAGGGCCCTTTCCCCTTCTTCTGGGTTAGGGAGGCTAAGAACTTTTTCAGAACAGGGAGGGAGCTGGGAACATCTTTAGGATGCCTGCACCCCTTTTCCAGTTACAGCGTTATGGCTAGGCTTTGTATCCCCACCCAGATTTCATCTTGAATTGTAGTCCCTATAATCCCTATGTGCCAAGAGAGTGACCAGGTGGAGGCAGTTGAATCATGGGGGTGGTTTCCCCCATGCTGTTGTTGTGAAAGTGAGTTGTCATAAGGTCTTATGGTTTTATAAGGTTCTCTTCCCACTTTACTCAGCACTCTGCTTTCTGCCACCTTGTGAATAAGGTGTCCTGTTTTCCTTTGTATGTTTCCTGAGGCCTCCCCAGCTTTGCTGAACTGTAAGTCAATTAAGCCTCTCTTCTTTATTAATTACCCACTCTCAGGCCTTCTTTTTAGCAGTGTGAAAATGGACTAATCCAGAAAATTGGTACAAAGGTAGTGGGATGTTGTTATAAAGACTTTGAAAATGGGTAACAACATGAAGACATTGGTACAACTTGGAGGGCTCAGAAAAAGGAAGTTGTGGGAGTCTGGAACTACCTCAGGACATGTTGACCAGCTTTGATCAGAATGCTAAACAATGAAGTCCTGGCTGAGATGGTCTTAGATGAATATGAAGAATTGGTTGGTAACTGGAATAAAGGTGACTCTTGCTATGCTTTAGCAAAGAGACTGGTGGCATTTTGCCCCTACCCTGGAGATCTGTGGAACTTTTAACTTGAGAGAGAAGATTTAAGATATCTGGCAGAAAAGCAGCAAAACTTGTTCAAGAGGTGGCTTGGGTGCTCTTAAAAGCATTCAGATTTATGCATTCACAAAAAGATGGTTTGGAATTTAAATTTATGTTTAAAGGAGAGCAGAGCATAAAAGTTTGGAAAATATGCAACTTGATGTTGCAATAGAAAAGAAAACTCATTTTCTGAGAAGAAATTCAAGCTGGCTGGAGAAATTTGCATATGTAATGAGGAGTGAAATGTTAATCACTATAACAATGAAGAAAACAAATGTCTCTAGGGCATGTCAGAGGTCTTCAGGGCAGTCACTACAATCACAGGTCTGGATGTTTAGGAGGAACAAATAATTTGGTAGGCTGAACCCACGGCCTTACTGCTTTGTGTAGTCTCAGGACTTGGTGCCCTACATCCCAGCAGTGGCTAAAACGGGCCAAAATACAGATTAGGCTATTGCTTCAGAGGGTGCAAGACTCAATTTTTGGCAGCTTCCACGTGTTGTTGAACATGCGGGTCCACAGATGTCAATAATTGAGGTTTGGAAACCCCTGCCTAGATTTCAGAGGATGTACAGAAATGCCTGGATGTCTAGGCAGAAGTTTGCTGCAAGTGTGGAGCCCTCATGGAGAACCTCTGCTAGGGCAGTGGGTAATGAAAATGTGAGGTTGGAGCCCCTACACAGTGTCCCCACTGGGACACTGCCTAGTGGAACTGTGAGAAGGGTGCCACCATCCTCCAGACCCAGAATGGTAGATCCACCAACAGCTTGCACTGTGCACTGGGAAAGTTGCAGGCACTCAACACCAGCTCATGAAAACAGCCAGGAGTACTCTGTATCCTGCCAAACCACAGAGGCATGACTGTGCAAGGTCGTGGGAGCTTACATCTTGCATCAACATGACCTAGATGTGAGACAAAGAGTTAAACAAGATCATTCAAGAACTTTAAGATTTGACTGCTCTTCTAGATTTCAAGCTTGCATGAGGTCTGTACCCCTTTTGTTTTAGCAAATGTCATCCATTTTGAATGGGTGTATTTATTAAATGGCTGCACCCCATTGTATCTAGGAAGTGACTAACTTGCTTTTGTTTTACACGTTCCTAGGCAGAAGGGACTTGCTTTGTCTAAGATGAGAGAGATGAGACTCTTTTCTCTTCCTTCACCATTTCTTTTTCCTACCACCTTATGAACAAGTTGCCTTGCCTCTCCACCTTCTGTCATGGTTGTAAGTTTTCTAAGGCCTCCATAGCCATGCTGAACTGTGAGTCAATTAAACCTCTCTTCTTTATAAATTACAAAGGCATGGGCAGTTCTTGTTAGCAGTGTGAAAATGAAATAATACAACTGGTTATGAATCATACAGATAAATACATGGGTGGTGAAGAAAAGTAATTAAATAAGTTATAGGTTCCCAAAATCTAGAAGAACAGGAAGTTTTGGATGAAGAATCACTTAGTAGGCAATATACAGAGGGTAGTTTCTGAGGCTAAAATTTGATGAAATCATTATAGCAAAACTGAGCAGGATAATTTGGCAAAGAAAACATGCACATAAGCCCTTGAGTGAGCACACAGTAAAAAACTGGGAGACAACATACAAACATCAAGACCAATGATATAAAAAGAAGATACAAATAAAATTCATGGGCAAGAGTAAGAACTAGACAAAATTGCCATCAACCTGGATGCAGTTGGAATGTGAACAAACACCATCAGGTTTTCTGCAGAGGACTTTATGCCTTATTTTTTTATTGATCATTCATGAATACATTTACTCATTTACTTATCCAATTAGTCATCTAATATTTATTCACTGATACAATTTTTGGGCAGTATACTAAGCTGTGAGTATGCAATGGTAACAAAGATACTGACACTACTCACAAATCCGTGAATGAGGCAAAGAAAGAAATATTATGAGTATAAAGAAACACAAAGGAGAGTCAGATAACTCAATCTTTAGTAAATCAGAAAGCTCCCAAAGACAGAGATTTATCTGGGATATTTCAATAAATATTTATTTTGTTCAATACTTATGTATGTCCTGGTGTGTGGGATAATGCAAAGGCACTTCTGTTACTGAAAGAAGTTCTATTGGACAGCAACGCCTTACACATAAAAGAAGAGTGGATTCTAAAGAGTAGCTCAAAGTTAAAGTGATTCCAGGAACACCTGGTAGAGTAGTCAAAAGTTGAATTAAGAAAAGGAAGAAAGTCAAGATGTGTTAACAAGTAAGTTGTCATAGTGGGCAACTGGAGTGCAATCTCACTGCAGACTTTGGGGACCAAATATAAAATTGGCCTTAGAATTTTCCGACTATGGAGTGATGATGGTGTCTTTTTTTATCATCAGTTCACTTTTGTCATTATCAAGGGATATTCCCTGTGGAAATTAACCTCACTGAACTGGCCTATGCATGGGCCAGGATCATTCTGAAAGTACTGGAGCAATATAATAACAAGGGTATGTGGCTAGACACAGATAGCATTTGCCATAGGTTCCTAAATAAAGTAGCTCTCACAGAAATAGCCCTACTTGTTACAGCAGACCTGCAATGTCCATGTGGTTGCCATAAGATGCAGTAGGCTATTTGAATTAAAATTGATCAGAAAAATAAATACAATTTAAAAATTCAGTTTTCTTTTATCACACCAACCACATTTCAAGTGCTCAATTTTCACATATCCCTAGAAGTATTGAGAAATGCAAAAACATTTTTATTATCAAAAGAGAATCTACAGGACAGCAGTGTTATAGACACAAAAATACTGGGTTTTTTAAAGTAACTAAAAGCTGTCATGAAATAAAATAAGATATATTCAATGAAATGGCTCACTGTAGAGAAGAAAATATGTGGAACACAATGTATATAAATATTCATGTCTAGCTTTAGAGTTTAAATCAGAGCCCAAGATTATTCACTTTGTTTTGGAGATGTTTATTACTTGAGATATTTAACATTTTCATAAATTATATCTGTTTGCTGATTAATGTAAAAATCATATTCATGCTTACTGTTCTCAATTGCTTCCTAATATAATGTAAATAATATTAATCTGCATATAATTTATGTGATATCTAAATAACTCTGAGTGAATTTAACAAACTTTGATTCCAAAACTCCAGAGGGCTTATTCTGGGTGGAGTCCTCTCACACTTATCCCTGCAGTTCGAAGCTAGAGGGGAAGATACTTTCTTGGGATTCTCACTGACTTGAGACAAGAAATCTGAATTCATATGCTCTCTCCTTTGCCTGTATACATAGATTTCCTATAAGTCCCAGACTGAAAATTTCTAAGACACACATCAATCTGGATTTTTAGTTTTTTTTCTCAGTGTTATTTTCATTAAGTCACACTTTTGTGGAACTTGGAAAAATGAAATGTTGAATTCCAGAGTGAATTTTTAACTCTGGAAGAGAGTTAGTATTAACCTTCACATTAATTTTTAATATGTAACATGATACATATGTATATATCAATTCCTAAATTTTAGAGAGGGTGAATGAACAAAGCACTACTCTTTACATGTCTTCAATTAGCATGTATACAGGAATAGCTTATGTATTCATTTTTTCTTAGAGGACAGACACATACATGAAAACATACTCACACATATTTAATACAGACATACCTCAGAGACATTGTGCCTTCAATTCCAGAGCACAGCAGTAATGATTATTTTACAATAGAGTGAGTGACCTAAATTTTTTATTTTCTCAGTGTATAAGAACTTAGGTTTACACTATACTATAGCCTATTAAACATTCAATAGCATTATATCTAAAAAAAATACATACTATAAAAAAAAACACTTTATTGGTTAAAAAATGATAATGGTCATCTAACCCTTCAGTGAACTGTAATCTTTTTGCTGGTGGAGGGTTTTTCCTTGATGTTGATGGCTAGTGACTGATGATAACGTTGGTTGCCAAAGGTTAGGGTAGCCATGGAATATTTAAAATAAGACAACAATGAACTTTTCCACATCAATTGACTCTTAATTTCATGAAATGTTTCAATATAGCAAGAGATGCCATTTATAGCATTTTACTCACAGTATAACTTCTTTCAAAACTAAAACCCATTGTTGTTTTATCAACCATGTTTACATAATATTTAAAGCCTTTGTTGTCATTTCAACAATGTTCACAATATCTTTGCTAGGAGTGCATTTCATCTCAGAAAAGCCTTTTCCTTGCTCACTTATAAGAAGGAACTTTTATTCAATTCAAATTAATCATAATATTGCAGCAATTCAGTTACATCTTTAGCTTCCCCTTCTAATTTTAGTTCTTTAGCTATTTCCAACACATCTGCAATTACTTTCTCCACTCGAAGATTAAGCTCCAAAAATCAACTTCTCCCAAACTCCTGTTAAGGTAGATATTTTGACATCTTCCCACAAATCACAAATGTCCTAAATGGCATCTAGAATGATGAATTCTTTCCAGAAGGTTTTCCGTTTACTTTTCCAGGATACATCAGAGGAATCATTATCTAGGCCATCTATAGCCTTATGAAAGATGTTAGTTAAATAATAAGAATTGAAAGTTAAAATTACCCTTTAATCTATAGGCTGCAGAATGGACATCGTGTTAGCAGCTACAAGAACATTAATCTCCTTGAATTTTTCATCAAAGCTCTTGAGTGACTAGATCCATTGTCAAAAAGCAGTAATAGTTTGAAAGAATATATATTTTTTTCTGAGTGGTAGGTCTCAACAGTACGCTTAAAATATCTGGTAAACCATGCTGTAAACAGATGTACTGTCACTCCGGTTTTGTTATTCCATTTATAGAGCATAGTTGGAGTAGATTTAGGCATAATTCTGAAGGTTTCTAAGATTTTTAGTATGGTCAATGATCATTGACTTCAACCTAAAGTCACCAGCTGCATTATCCCCTAATAAGATTCAGCCTGTCCTTTGAAATCTGATGCCAGGTAGTGACTTATCCTCTGTGGCTCTGAAAGTTGTAAATGACATCTTTTTGTAACAGAAGGCTGTTTTGTCTACACTGAAAATCTGTTGTTAATGTAGCCACCTTCATAAATGATCTTAGCCAGATTTCTACATAAATTGCCCACAGCTTCTGCATTAGTACTCAGTGCTTTACCTTACATTTTTATGTTTTAGAGGTGGCTCCTTTCCTAAATGTCATGAATGAATGAATGTTAGCTTTGAATTTTGCTTCTGCAGCTTCCTTCCCTCTCTTAGCCTTCAGAGAATGGAAGAGAGTTACTCTGGAACTCTGGAAGTAAGGCCCAGTTATCCTGGCCTTACTCTGGAAAAGGCTGTGGTTTAAAAGGAATGTTGTGTCTGGTTTGATCTTCTATCCAGATCATTCCAACTTTATTCATATCAGAAATGAGAGTGTTTCACTTTTTTATCATTCATGTTTTCACTGGAGTAACACTTTTAATTTTTTAAAGTACTTTTCTTTTGAATTTACAACTTGGGTAACTCTTTGGCACAAGAGGTCTTTCAGCCTGTCTTGGTTTTAGGCATACCTTCCTCACTAAACTTAATCATTTCTAGGTTTTGATTTAAAGTGAGGGACATAGAATGTTCCTTTCCCTTGATCAATTAGAGGTCACTGTAGGTTTATTAATTACCCTAGTTTCAGCATTGTGTCTCAGGGAATAGGGAGGCCTGAGGAGAGGGAAAGAGTTTGGTCAGTGAAACAGAGCACACATAGGATTTGTTAAGTTCTCCATCTTATATGGGCACCGTTCATAGCGTCCCAACACAATTAGAGTAGTAACATCGAAGATCTCTGATCACTTGTTACCATAGCAGACATAACAGTAATGGAAAACTTTGAAATATTGTGAGAATTACCAAATGGGATGAGACACTAAGTTAGCACATGCTGTTGGAAAAAATGGTACCAGTAAACTTACTAGATGAAAGATTGCCATAAATCAATAAATTTGTCAAAAGAATGCAGTATCTGCCAAGCACAATAACACAAAGAGCAATAACATCAGGTATATCTCTATGATATTTTACCACTGTGTGGTCCATTCTCTGGGTGGCCTTGGACCAATCCAGTTCTTACTGCAGTTCTCAAGAATAACTGTAGACTATTCTGGGAATATGACATTCTGATATAAGGGTGAGATGGCCAGAACACAGCGGACTGTTCAAGTCCTTCCAAGAAACAATATGTCCTTCAATGTTATAGCCCAATGGGTCATCTAACCCTGAGGTATATAACCAGGCAGGCTGCCTTTCAAAGTTCCTTATCTGTGGTGTAAATGGGATATACACTGTTGAGACTCTGCCTGCTCTGAGTGGCTTTCTGAGCCTCAGAAGACCAGCTCAAAATAAATCCTAGGTTTCTGTTGTCCCTTGCTGCCTAGCTGTAAATAATACATCCACTTAATATAACTTGTTGCTTATAAGCATGTATTGCCTTTTCAAACTCAAATCTGTCTTACATAAGTGTGTCCTGTACTACCAGACTCTAACTAGGGAATACTGAAGCAGCTTCACAATATGCAGCCTAAATTTCATTTTGAAATTGTTATTTACATAAATCCTTAGTGAGTGAAATTATAAGAGGCTTTCCTTAACTCTGCCCTGTCATCATTCTCCATGGAGATAATTTTCACCCAAGCAAGTTTCCTTTATTGGCTTTTTCATTTTCATAATAAAATTCTAACCATACCATCATTTTTCTGGTGTTTAAAACAAAGTTCTGCACTCTAAAAGGAATACGCAATAATGCATAACAGACCTCCTACCGGAGAGTAAAAATCTTAAACTCTTGCACATACAACCAATAGAAAAAACAATTGGAAATTCCCCTTAAATTCCCTTAAATAATAAGAATATTGAGCCAAGTTATACAGTGCATCAGAATGACTGCAGGATTTATTCCAGACAAGAGAAAGAAAATTTAACTTCTTCAGTTAAATTATTGTTCTACTCTTTCTGTTAGTAATTATATATATTCAGACTGTCTCAAAAAGGTTGATGATATGTAATAAAATACACTACGGCACTTAAAATAAGTAAGCATTTTATGATATGTAGAATGTATCCCAATAAAACTGAAGATTAATCATGACTTATTGGTTGAATTTAGAAAGTGTGCCATATTTATAAAGGATGGAGAGCACCTATAATTCTCAAACTGTTGGTTGGAATCTAGGGACTGGTATGCACTTATAGTGAACTATTGAACTACACATTCTAAAAAGAAATAAAAAATTGCTGAAGAAATTTTCATAATCCTTTCACTAGATACTCTAAAGTCTAACCTTATATTACATAGAACCAATAGGTGACAATGCATATTAGCATATGATCTTATGTTTAATGAGTTGGTTTTATTAGAAATTTCCTTGTGAATCTTATCACCAAATGTAAAGTAAGACTGTTGATGAGGACATTGCATAATCCAGACATTTTACTTAAGGTGGGATGTATGAGAACATGTTGGCATTCATTCTTAGGTTACGATTTGCTTTGTTTCAAGATTTCCTATTCTTTCTACTTTCTAATAATACACATTATGTGACTTTCCATAGAAGGAGATGCAGTAAGAGAGGGAGATACTTAAAATTGAGATTGTGTTGTCATTGCTGTGGCTGAATGGCTGATTCTAGATGGTATGAATGAGTGTCTGAGGTAGAGTGCAGAATAAGATTAAGGAACAAGGTTGGGGGAAGGTAGGAACAATTGTATGAAAGTAGCAGTGAAGAGGAAAAAAGACGCCTACATCTAGATACACACAAGCTAATTACTAATACCTCTGGGTTCTGCTGTTGTTTTCAACATAGAACACGTATGGAGAGCTTGACTCCGTTTTATTCCCTGCCTTGTTAGACAATAATGAACTAAAGGCTAGCAGAGGTAATTTACAAGTAAATTACCAATCTCATCAGTCCAATAATGTCTAAACACGCCATTGTGACAATGTTTACCGTTTTCCAAAGCACATTCTTTTCCGTAACTTCCAGAATTGTGACAAGGTATCACTGGTATTATTAAATTTAATACTCTCAGACCACTCTAATAGACCCAAAGGTTTCAGATTGCCGTTGTTTTTTCTGTATTGATCTGTCATCATCTAGCTGCTTCTTCACTATATTTTTGATAATAAGTATAATTTTTCTTCTTTCTCTCAATTTCACTAAAATGTACAGTTTGACTTGCACGTGGTTTTTCTCAGTCTGTTATCCTTCTCTGGAATTTTCTTTTCTTTTCTTTTGTTAAATGGAATCTCACTCTGTCACCCAGGCTTCAGTGGCATGATCTCAGCTCACTGCCACCTCTGCCTCCCAGGTTCAAGCAGCTCTCCTGCCTCAGCCTCCCAAGTAGCTATGATTACAGATATGTGCCACCATGCCCAGCTAATTTTTTTGTGTGTATTTTTAGTAGAGATGGGGTTTCACCATGTTGGCCAGGATAGTCTCAAACTCCTGACCCCAAGTGATCTGCCCATCTCAGCCTCCCAAAGTTCTGGGATTACTATAGGCTTGAGCCACCATGACCAGCTTGGAATTTTCTCTTCAAACAATTACCACAAGTCTTTCCATAATATACTTGCTTCCCTTGGGACCACAGATGGAGATTTGTTTAACATTCCATAGTAATACTTTTTTCCTACAGTTTATTAGCTTCGTTTTTTGAAATATGCACAATACCCACCACAAAAAATCTTGAATATACAATGTCTAAGTGTTGAACACAGAGCTACCTCCTTTGTTATTTGCTGGATCCAGACCCTCTTGGGGCATTCCCAGCTCCTGGGGCAGCCTAGGAGAGCTAGAGAATATTCCTCTCCAGAGATAATTCTGTGAACAATTTGGTAACAGTGCTGAACTACTCAGATGTAGAAACTACTCTCCATGTGTTTGTTTCTACAACATATTGTGCAAGGTGTTTCTTTAGGGATCAGTGTGATCAAGTTACACAGAAAAGCCCACTTCAAAATTTCTAGCTGGATCATTAATTTCTGATGTTTGTGTTTCTCCTTTTGGCTGTCAGGCAGTGTCTACAACCGTCTCTGACACACCCTTCTTCTGAGGAGGTAGTAATCTAAGCACTAGAACTACTAAGACTCTAGTTAGCATCCTTAGCACCATTTTCTCTAGAGTTAGCTGACCTGAAGAAACCCAAAGACTTTAATCTTACTGCTATTAAATACAGTGCCATCATTCAATATTCTCAATCTATTAAGGCACTTTTCCCATAATTTCTTAATAATGCCCTCAGATGTAAGAGGATATTTAGGTGCTGGCATGATCCAAACTCTTGCCATTAAATTAGATTGACTACAAGAAGTGTCCAGAAAACAATATATATTTTTTTCTTTTCAGCTGGCTCTATGGCTATCTCCTCTTTATTTCTTTTTCTCCCATGATCCTCTAGGTTCCTTCAGTTGCTGTCCTCCATGCTCGACCTTCCTCTCTGCCTTTCTCGCTGCCTGTCCTATGCCTCATCTCCTTCCTGGAAGAAAAATCTCAGAACTTTCTATACTGTGGTTCCTTGACAGCAGCTCTTATTCCTTCAGATTCTCCAGAGAAAATAATCTATGGGAAAACCAAAATTTTGTCTCGTTTATGTTGGCCATACTTTAAGTTTCTATCTAATTATTCAATATTATTTACATTCTAGAAGGCAAAAAGTTGGGCAGAATGGGAGGGATAAAATGCATTTCTGTCACATACTTATTTTTCACTGTTTTCTAAAATGTAGATTATTTGAAAACAACTAAGAAATATTTATATTTATGAAAGAGTTGAGAAATGCATTTTCATATGCAAAACAAATTATAGAAGTAAAATTAGTATTTATCATAATTATGATTAATTAATAATGAATTAATGATTATAGTAGGCAGACAAAAAATGTTTTACCTAAGACTTATGACCAGTTAGCATTTTAGAAAATGTCTTAAACTTACAAACTTTAATTTACTATGTATTAATTTGTTATTTTTAGTAACAGTTTTTAAATCACTTAATGTATAGGATGTACATAGGACTTATCCTAGGATTTATGATGAAGTGAATCTTATAATAAATTGAACTATGTTTTTAATTAGGTCAATATTTTAATGTTAAGGTCATACCTACCTTTTTGTATTAAAATTACATGTATAATTTTAAACATAATATATATATATATTTATATTTACTTTATAGTTGTCTACTGAGAACATAATAAAAATAGCATTTGATTCACAACCATGTTGTTAATAGTGATGTACTATAAGTGGCTTTATGAAGAACTTGGTTGAAGATTAATTATTCTAACAAACACCTAGAATATTAAGATAAATGTAAATTTTATTGAAATTGTTATATTAAGTGATACATTGTGAACATTGCTATGATACTAAAAATACAAGCTTTGTTCTGCCAAATACTTTAGAAGGTGATTTATTTTTCCTCTTTTGGTTATAGCATAGCTTGTTCCAGATTAAGTTGCAGCTATGTGATGTGCTGTTAAATGAAAATTTAAATTCCACTAGATTTAAAATAGAAAATCACTGCCTGACTTCAGGCTATCTGCCTGGTAATTGCAGAAAAATCTTTGTTAGGTCCGAGTAGAATGAATGAGCTCAGGCTCTATGAAATGCTGTTCAGACAACCATCCAGCAGAGAAAAGACTTTGAAGATGATTGCCTTAGGAATTATTGAGCACACACATTGAAGAAGCAATTCTAATTCAAAGAATGCAAACCTTCTTGATTTTTATGAAGATAACTTACTAGAACCACTGGAAAGTAAGTACTTCATTCAGCACATAATTGCTGTTTAAGAAACATCTTATCTGACTGACTCAGAAATGTAGGTTGAAATGAAAACTGATTTACTCTTGTTAGAGTTTAATAACGACATCCATGCTACATATTAAAAATAAGAAATATAAGGCTGCTGTCCTAAATTGAAAGTTAAATAATAAAATAAGGCAAAGATAAAAGTGCATGGCCAATATATTGATGTCTTTGCATATTCAAATTAATTATATATATTTTAAATTTAAGTAAATCAATGGCAATAAAAAAGAAAGAATAAAGAGTAAAGATTTTAGAGCCCACATCTTCTGTAGAAACTTATAGTTATGACTTTTCATGTTTTCCTTTTTCCATATGGAATCCTTAAATATTTTGGTAAATGGCTGCCAATTGGGAAGGGAGAGCTCAAATTTGGCAAATGCTTCTGCAGTTATGCACAACTATGCGGTTAAGTTCTGGTAAAGAAAATCTTAGTTGATGTGGTGAATAAAACTTATCCTCAAAGGGAAGAACTGCTTGGTTTTTTCCTTTCTCTTCCTGCTAACTGGAATATGGACTTGATGGTTGAGGCTCAAAAATCTATTGTGGAACTCCAAGTGGAAACCGTATGTATAACTGAGTGATTAAAATAAGATGCTATTACGTACCTCCTTAGCTCATCTACTTCCAGATTGCTGTATGTGACAGTGAAATGTCTACATTGCTTAAACCATGGTGATTTTATCACCCATAGGCAAACTTAACCCTAATTGATTCAGCCTTATTTTTTTTTTAGAAAGAAAGAAAAAAAAGGAGTGAAGGAGAGGAAGAAAGAGGAAGAAAAAGAGGGAGAGAGAATGGGAATGTGGCTTTATTCTAAAAATGGGTATTAATAATGGCCAATCAATATTTTGTGTATTTAAGGTGGATAATGTATATTTTGTGCATTTAAAATGGAGAGCTCTACAAATATTTATTGAGTTTACTTGTTCCAGATCTGCAACTCCTGGATATCCTTATTAATTTTCTGTCTCATTGAGTCTAAATCTCTTTATGAGTCTTCTGTATCTGGGTGTTAGGATCGTTAGCTCTTATTGTTGCATTGATCCTTTTACCACTATATCTTCACTGCTTTGAAATCTATTTTATCAGATGTGAGAATTGCAATTCCTGCTTTTTATTTACTTATTTATTTTTGCTCTCCATTTGGTTGGTAAATCTTTCTCCAACCCTTTGTTTTAAGTCTTTGTATATCTTTAGATGTGAAATGGGTCTGGATGTAGCATATCACTAGATTTCAGCTGTATCTTTTGATTGGGGGACCCAGTAGACCTAAATTTAGGGTTACTGCCATTTGATTTGACTGGCTATTTTATCCATTCATTGATGTAAATTCTTCTTTATGTTGATGCTCTTTACTTTTTGGTACATTTTCAGAAAGGGTAATACTGGTTGTTCCCTTTCGATGTATAATGCTTCTTTCAGAAGCTCTTGTAAAGCCGGTCTGGTGGTAATAAAATCTCTGAGTACTTCCTTGTTCATAAAAGATTTTATTTTTTCTTCAATTGTGAAGCTTAGCAGGATATGAAATTCTGGGCTGAAAGTTCTGTTCTTTAAGGATGTTGAATATCAGCCCCCATTCTCTTCTGGCCTGTAGGGTTTCTGCTGAGAGATCTGCTGTAATTCTAATAGGATTCCCTTTGTGGGTAACCTGACCTTTCTCTCTGGCTGCCCTTAGTATTTTCTCCTTCGTTTCAACCCCAGTGAATCTAACGATTATGTGCCTTGGGGTTGCTCTTCTTGAGGAATATCTTTGTGGTGTTCTCTGTATTACCTGGGGTTGAATATTGTGCTGCTTTGCTAGATTTGGAAAGTTTTCCTGAATAATATCCTGAAGAGTATTTTCCAGCTTGGATTCATTCACTTCGTTGTATTCAGGTACCTATCAAATGTAAATTAGGTCTTTTCACATAGTCCCATATTTCTTGGAGACTTTGTTCATTCATTTTTATCCTTTTTTCTCTATTCTTGTCTTCTCATTTTATTTTATTAAGTAGGTCTTCGACCTCTGATATCCTTTCTTCTGTTTGATCAATTTGGCTATTCAAACGTGCATATTTTGCTAAGTTTTTGTGTTGTGTTTTTCAACTCTGTTAGTTCATTTATATTCTTCTTTTTATTGTCTATTGTCAAAGTTCTTAGTTTCTTTACATTGGGTTAGAACAAGTTCTTTTAACTCCCAGAAGTTTCTTATTATCCACCTTCTGAAGCCTACTTCTGTTAATGGAACACAGTCCTTTTCCATCAGGGCTTGTCCGTTGCTGATGAGGAACTGTAATCCCCTGTAGAGGGAGAGGGGCTCTGATTTTGGGTATTCTCAGCATTTTTAGGCTGGTTTCTTCCCTTTGGTATAAATTTATACATCTGTCGTCTTTACAATTACCACCTTTCTAGTTGGGTTTCTGAGTGGACACCCAGTTTATTGATTCCCAATGTTGGAATCTGAGCAACCCACTCTGCCTGCCAAAACAGCAATGATAAGGCTGATGGTGCTCTTCTGCCTGGGAATCTCCTCCCATTTACTCTGCATGAAGAGTTGCTGTGTCGAGGCACTGGCGAAACCACTGCACCGGCCACAAGAGTGGCTCTGGCAACCCGTGGGGCCCCTCCACTGGGAATCTTCTGGTTCGTGAGCGACGAAAATTCGTCTGAAAGTGTGGCATCCTCTCACTCTCTGCAATTTCACTGGGAGCTACGATCGTGAACTGTTAGCAATTAGCCATCTTGGATCTTGTGCTCAGCTTTATATACCATTATAACGTGCTTGTCTATTACACTTATAAATACATTTTAAGAATCATATTTTTGAATCAACATTACATTAAGCTACCTTTCCTGTCATTTTTTTCCTATTTATGGACTCAATTTCTGATCAGGATAAATAAGATGTTTTCATATTTCTGACAATTCCATTTAAGAAGTCATGGCTGAGATTCTCAGTTGGAAAACCTATGTTTAATGCCTAAAGGGAAAACTATTCAACAGGTAACAAGGCTTGGAATGTCAAACAAAATTATGTATCTCTTACTCTGATTGTGAGCAGTATTTCCTAACATGATAAATTATGATGCTGCAGGGCCACATTATAATTAGTAGAAACCAGCTAATGGGGAGGAGAGGTAATTCAAATTGTCCTTTTGTCCTTAAAATGCTCAACACTCTATATTACTGATGAGAAAGAGGAAGAAAAGTCAAACTACACAGCCAGAATGGAAGAATAAACTTCTTTTTTATGTAATAGGTACTCTACAGTTGGAATTTGTATTTAAATAATTAAAATTCCCAAATTCAATGAGCATCTCTTGTGGTTTGGTCATGACAAATTTTCTTCACAGAAGTGATTCTCGAATTGGAGCAAGCTGCAGTCACTTAGAGAGCCTCATGAAAGCATGGGATTCTGAGTCCCACTCCAGCGTTTCTCATCTGGCAAAAGTGGGCGGGGCCTAGGGATTTGCTAAATTTCTAGATAGTCACAATAATTCAGATACAAGATTCACAGTTTCAGAACATTTTTTAGGTCATTGGAGAGTCATGCCTATTAGCTTAAATGAGGGCAGACTACAGGGTGAAAGGGAGAGCAACCTTGGGAGAAAACCTGTCAATTCTACCAGAGATTATCTACCATGTTTGTTTTTAAAATGTGTGGCAGCAGTGCCAGAGATAGACTGAATAAAAGTAGGCTGATTTGAATCCCCAGTGAAAACCTGAGCTCAGGTCTCACATCAGATAAGAAGAAAAAATATATTTACAAGACAGAATGACCAAGATCAGAGAGAGAAAAGCCAAGAATTATTCCGGGTGGCTGGCTTCTTTGCCCACCGTAATGATACTGACAGTGGTACTGGAAGTTATGTTCTATGTCGGATATGGAGTTTTCAGACTGGGCTTTGCGTAAAAGAATGGGTTTCAAACCTCAGTGTGCATGACGGTTACAAAGGGAGCTATAAAAATTCAATTCCAAGTCATTACCCCAAACCCACTGATGAAGTTTACAGGTGTGACCCCAATTTATTTTAAAGAATTCGAGGTGATTTTGGTTGAAATGGTCTGTGGCCATTGTCTGGGGGGCAATGATATAGAAAAAATACCTTTTCAAGGTAGCCCACATTCCTTGGCACTTGTAGCCTTCTGGCAACGGAATCACTCAGACCTCCGCTTCCTTCATCAAATCTCCCTTCCCTGGCCCTGACACTCTCTCTCCCTCTGAAGAGGAATCCTGTGATTAGATTGGTCCCAGATGGATAATAATAAGAAAGACCAAATAAAAATATGGCAAAGATTTGTACAGACATTTTGCCAAAGAAAATATACCCGTGTCTAATAAACACACGAGAAGATTTTCAACATCATTACTAATTAGCAAGATTCAAATTAAAACCAAAATAAAAGAGCACTATGGTAGGCAAAGAACAGCTATAATAAAAAACACTATTAATAGCAAGTGTTGTTAAATAGGTGAAGAAACCAGAACCCTTATATACTGCTGGTGGAAATTTAAAATGGTACAGCACCAAGCAGTTAAACATTTCCTTGCACATGACCCATTATTTTACCGCTAACTATCCAGACATCAAAATTAAAACCTATATCCACAACAAGTAAGTGTTTTTAGGAGCATTATTTGTAGTAGCCACAAGTTGAAAACATCTAAATAATCATCGACAGGTAAATAAACAAAGAAAATGTAATCCATCAATACAATTGTATACTTCTTAGCAATAAAAACAGACTACTAATGCATCTAACAACATGGATAGATCTCAGAAACATTATGCTCGATGAAAAATCCAAACTGAAAAACTGTACATTATTCTACTTAAATGAATTTTCATAAAAGACAAAATACATGGCTATATGTGTATGTATGATATATATTATATACAAATATATAAAGAGAAAAATCAACAATATATATTAGATCAATAGTTGTCTGGTACCAAATGTGAGAGCTGGCGTTGACTGTGGACGCAAAGATCAGAATATTTTAAGAGAGCAGAGATATGAAAAATTGTGTTGTGATGGTGGCTGCACAACAGTGAACATTCATGTAGTCATAGAATTGCAGTTATGAGGATGAATTTAATAGTAGTACTTTTTATATACCTCAAGAAAGAGACATGGCAACTAAAAGAAATAGATACAGAGATACACTTAAAATAAATAAAAAAGAACAATCCATAACACATGAGGCAAGATAAAACCTTGACCAAGTCAGTCAACATAATCTATTAACAGAGAAAAATATATCTAGGGTTAGTAATTCTTTCTCCCTTCCTCCTGTCTGCAGATTTATACACTTGTATGATTTTTCCAATTGAAATGTTACTAGTAAGAAGGAAGGATCAGGCCGGGCACGGTGGCTCAAGCCTGTAATCCCAGCACTTTGGGAGGCCGAGGCGGGTGGATCACGAGGTCAAGAGATCGAGACCATCCTGGTCAACATGGTGAAACCCCGTCTCTACTAAAAATACAAAAAATTAGCTGGGCATGGTGGTGCATGCCTGTAATCCCAGCTACTCAGGAGGCTGAGGCAGGAGAATTGTCTGAACCCAGGAGGCGGAGGTTGCAGTGAGCCGAGATCACGCCATTGCACTCCAGCCTGGGTAACAAGAGAGAAACTCAGTCTGAAAAAAAAAAAGAAGGAAGGATCAAATATCAACATTCTGCGTGACTATTTTCCCTTATGTAAAATATTTAAAATTATTTTAAAGAACCAGTATTAAAAATTTAGATAAGGAAATCAGAATCCATTGATATACATTAAAATAAATGACCTTTAGGTCATGTACTTACAGTGTAGTTTGAAGTAGTTTCCCCAGCTTCCCACCAAGAAAATCTTTTTTAAGAAACATTAAGAAGCTTAAATTTATAATCCTTCCCAACTGACTGGGTACTTGAAATTTGAAAATGCTGCAAACCAGTAAATTGAAACTAGTTCTGTATAACAGAAAACCCATGGAGAGGAACCACAATTAAGAAAGAAAGTAAAAGATTTAGAAGCAAGGCTTAAGCATTTGCAGGAGCTATCAGCTTACAAACTGGCAGACAATGGAAAAAGCTAAGCAAAAAATTGTCCTTAGACTTGTGGGTTTCTGCACTTCTCTATTACCAAAAGAAGTATTTATTGGAATTAGTCCTGTTTAATATAGATGTTCTTTGTACATTATTTTGCTTCCTCTCAAATTCTCATGTGTTTATTTGTCAGTATTGGTGTTTTGATTTGGCCGGGAGCCACAGGAGTTGTCCAGCAAACATACCTGGGATTAAATTTAAAGGCAGCTAAATGGGCTAACAAAAAATTATTGATCCATCTCAATTTTCTCATTTATTAAAGAGAGTAATGCTATTTACTTTGATGAGGGTGCTATTTTTAAGAGTTGAGATAGTTATTTAATAGCCTCTGAATTAATAAATGTTCATGGTAAGTCAGATTCTAAAGATGCTTGATGTATTCATTGAAACAAACATGAATCCAGGTGCTCCCATAAAGCCATTTTGCAGATGTTATGAAAGACCCAGGTTAGTGGACCTTTAAATAGTAAGTTGATCCAGGTAAGTCTTAACTAATTTGTTATACAAACAGAACTAAGTTGCTCCAACTGGTAGCAAAAGAGAAAGTCAGAAATTAAAAATATTGGAGGGGCTTCATGCACCTTCAGGGTCTTGGAGGTAGATGGGAGCTACAGGACAAGGCATGCTGATGGCCTCAAGAAGGTGAGAGTGGTTCCCAGCTTCCAGACATCAAGCAAATGGAGATCTCAACCCGAAAACCACAAAAACAAAATTTGGCTGACAACCTGAATGAGCATGGAAATGGATTGTACCCTGTCTGGTTTGTGTGACCCTAAACATAGTTAGTGGTTCCCACCAAGAATTCTGAATCCATGTGAAACAAAAAGGGGGTGTAGGTCAGGCGTGGTGACACTCACACCTGTAATCCCAGCACTTTGGGAGGACGAGGCAGAGGGATCACGATATCACCAGGATGGAGGTTGACCATCGTGGCCAACATAGTGAATACAATGGACTCAATACAAAAATTAGCCAGGCATAGTGGAGCACGCCTGTAGTCCTGGCTACTCCGGAGGCTGAGGCAGGAGAATCACTTGAAGACGGGAGGTAGATGTTGCAGTGAGCCAAGATTGTGCCACTACACTTCAGCCTGGGCCACAGAGCGAGACTCCATCTCAAAAAAAGAAGTGGGGGAGGTGTTGTTTTAAGCCAGGTAATTTGTCACAGCAATAGCAAGTTGATATTGTGCTTAACAAAATTTAGTTTTTCTCTGTCTTGTATATAGCTAGATTGAAACAAAGCCTATTAGCTTTTTTAATTAAAAAAGCCTATTAGCTTTTGTTTTTCAACACAGCAGTCTATTATGTGTGATGACTGCATACTGATACTTAGGTTTACTACAGATAATTACTAAAATGTGCAGAACCCTTTTATACGACTCTTAATCCATAACAACTGCTGTATGCAAAATAGTTGCAACAGTTTTCAATATCTTGTTGTACATATGAAATTATTCTTAGAATGAAAGTATTTTAATAAAGTGCTTCTCAATCCTTATATAGCTCTTTTCTACCAGAAGATGCAACAGGCACATTCTGGTAAATTCAGTAAAATGTAAAAGTGTAGGTATACATTCATAATGTAAATAGTTAGATCCATAAGGAAGAAAAATTTTAATTTACTTGGCAAGTTTTTTGATCTCTTAAAATGGATGATTAGTTAAATAATTTATGTGTATCTAAATTCAAGGACAGGTACATTATATAGATACATTAGGCCACAATATATCTGTCTCTAATCTGTCCCTACTGACTCTTTCTTCCTACTTGATAAATTTTCCAAGTAAGAGTCAAAGGAAGTGTTGGATCTATGTAAGAGTCTAGCGTGGTAGTAACAGACTTGATAAGCTAGTGGACACTTTCCAGTTTCCCATAACGATTCATATAAACCTAAAGTAGTTATGGTCATGTAGACCCAAGCCTAATTACTTTTTATATCCTTAAAAAGTTACTTTCATCCAAACCATCTATAGCTTGGCTGGCCACTTCCTTGGCTGGCTTTGCCTTGGCTCTATCACTGTAGCCACTGTTGCTGTGACAACTATTATCAAGTATTATCTCCAACCCCTGCTGGAGAGAAGATGTTAAAGTTTAACGCAATAATGGTGACTGATGACAATTAAGTGACCACATTAAGCATGAAGGTCAAAGAATATGGCACATGTGAACGACAAAGAAGGAGGGCCAGGTGGAGAAAGCCGGATATTCTGGTTGTGCTAAAGGCCATTGAACAGGCTGTGGACACTGATGATTCTGAACAGGTCAATATGAGTGTCAAGAGTGGGAGTGGAAATGAAGGGGATGGAAAATGGTTAAAGAGCCTTTGTCTGAATTGATTTAGAGAGAAAAAAGAGATGTCTTTGGGAATCCACTTGCCTCTGAATGTTTTCAATTTGTTATTAAAGGTTTTGCCTTTGTGGAGTACAAGAAAGAAGGTTGTGATCATGATTTCAGCACACAGCACCTGCCTGGACAGGGAGCCTAAGCCAAGGTAACAGAGAATATTCCAGCACCAATGTGCCCAAAAGAAGCCACATTATAAATAGAAATGGTTTATCACTAACAAAAGCATGATGACCTTAGTCAACATCAGCATGTGGCAAAAAATTACAAGTGTAACATAAAAGAGCACCAAAGGTGAAGTAAATGGAAGCCCAATGTTGTAGAGAGATTTCAGGTGTTTTTAATGAAAGAGGAGAAACTGAAGGAGAATTTTAAAGAAAAGATTCCAAAGAAAGGACTCTCGATCTTCACTGCGCTTTAGGATTATCTAAAGAAGTTTTCAGCATTTCAAAGACCAAACTTATGTTAAGTTGAAGCTTTTCCCAAAAGTGATAGTAATGTAATAATCATTTAGAAACTCTGTCCCTAATCTAGTAATACAGAAAAGTGGTTTTAATTCTATTACATGAGTAACTTACTATTCTTCCAATCAGCATTTCATTTGTAAAATAAAATATTTGAACTAGATTGTATATTATATCTCTAGATTTTTGTTCACAATGTCTCTATACATTACTTACCTATATGTTGCTATACATATAACACGTTTAGGTGTCATGTTGCCTAAGTTTGAAATGAAAATTTACTTTCTGTTGTTGTAAGAACATGGTTCAATTCTTGATTTCTTCCTCTGTAAACTAGTGATAGTTAGTTTCTATCTTATAGTATGAGAAAGAAGTAAGAAACTACATGCAGTAATAAATTTATACTTGGAAAATACTGATTTTTTTAAACCTAAGCTCATATATTTATGTACATCTTTAGGTGACAAAATATTTGTGTCTAGTAGACAATCCATGTAAATAATATATAGACGGCCGGGCACCGTGGTGCATGCCTGCAATTCCAGCACTTTGGGAGTCCAAGGCAGGCGGATGATGAGATCCGAGTTGGAGACCCGCCGGACCAACATGATGAAACCCCGTCTCTACTAAAATTACAAAAATTAGCAGGGCATGGTGGCAGGTGCCTATAATCCCAGCTATTTGGGAGCCTGAGGCAGGAGAATCACTTGAACCTGGGAGGCAAAGGTTAGAGTGAGCTGAGATTGTGCCACTGCACTCCAGCCAGGGTGAGAGAGCAAGACTGTCTCAAAAATAAATAAAAATAAAAATAGTAATATATAGGCAAGTTTGTATGTCAAACATATAATTTTTATATAATTAATGTGTTTCTTTCTGACTACCATAAACTTGCATATATCTTATGTTAAAGTATGTTTACATGACACTAGTTCCCAGAATGTGAATTAGGAATCACTGTTTTTTCATTTTTTAGGTGATTATGGGAAGGTGTGTTAATAACATTAACATGAGCATCATGTTTCCTAATAGAGAAATCTTCCACTTTTTTTGTAAACAATTATAAGTTTCCATTTAAAGTCAATTCAAAACCATTGTTAAAATTTATCTAAGGAAGGATACCAAAAAAAAAAGTGAGATAATCCAAACATAAATTCCACTAATAGCTTTATGTGTTATCATCTACTTGACACTATTGACACAAAAAAATAAACAGCATCATTTGGTATGCATTTTATGTGTAAATGCTACTCATTTTATTTTCAAAATTGAAAAGTTTATTCACAAACTATTAACATGCTTTGATTTTTTTTATGTTTGCTATCGGAGAATGTAACTGCTCTATTTTATAAGCTATTAGGGAAATAGTTATAAATTTCAGCAGAAGTAAACAAGGAAGTTTTCCCTAATTCCATGAGCCACTGTTTAAAAGCTTATAACTGAGAAAATAGATAAGTGAATGACATTTTTATTATTAGTACTCACAGCACCAAATTCTTAAGTTTCAGCCTTAATTATTCAAGTAAGTTTGTAATGCCTACATTAGCTTTTTCACAAAGCTTGAATACTTATTTTAAAGCCACAAACCTAAGTAGAATGATCTCATGTAAATATGTATATCTCACGATATATATTTCCACAATCTTAGAGTGCCTTATTGGAAAGTGTTAGAAAACATATTTAAGGACAATGGAAAAGATATCTATGTTTGTAAAAACGCCAGTGTGAATGTCAAGAGTAAAAATAATCTTAAAGTCATTATCTTTGCTTTAAATTAAATGTTTTCTTCAATCTGTTCTGCTTACCTTACATGCATTAATGTATTACTGATTGTTTTCTTCATTGAAAAGTTACCTTATTAATCAATGTGCAAAAATCACAAGCATTTCCATATACTAACAATAGACAAGCAGAGAGCCAAATCAGGAATGAAATTCCATTCACAATTGCTACAAAGAGAATAAAATACTTGGGAATACAGCTAACAAGGAATGGGAAGGACCTCTTCATGGAGAACTACAAATCACTGCTCAACGAAATAAGAGAGGACACAAACAAATGGAAAAACATTCCATTCTCGTGGATAGGAAGAATCAATATTGTAAAAACGAATATACTACCCAAAGTAATTTATAGATTCAATGCTATTCCCAACAAACTATTGTGGATATTCTTCACAGAATTAAAGAAAACTACTTGAAAATTCATATGGAACCAAAAAAGGGCCTGTAAAGCCGAGACAATTCAAAGCAAAAAGAACAAAGCTGGAGGCATCACACCACCTGACTTCAAACTATACTGCAAGGCTACAGTAACCAAAACAGCATGGTACTGATACCAAAACAGACACATAAACCAATGGAGCAGAAGAGAGATCTCAGAAATAAGATTGCACATCTACAACCATCTGATCTTTGTTAAACCAGAAAAAAGCATGCAATTGGAAAAGGATTTGACATTTAATAAATGGTGTTGGAAAACCTGGTTAACCATATGCATTAAACTGAAACTGGACCACTTCCTTACACCTTATACAAAAATTAACTAAAGATGAAATAAAGAGTTAAATATAAAACCCAAAACCATAAAAGCCCTAGAAGAAAACCTAGGTAATACCATTCAGGAAACAAAAATGGGCAACAATTTCATTATAAAATCGACAAAAGCAACTGCAATAAAAGCTAAAATTGGCAAATGGGATTTAATTAAACTCAAGAGCTTCAGACAGCAAAAGAATCTATCATCAGAGTGAGTAGGCAACCTACAGAATGGAAGAAAATTTTTTGAACCTACCCATCTAACAAAGGTCTAATATCCAGAGTGTACACCTAAACAAATTCACACACACACACACATACACACACACACAACCCCATCAAAAAGTAGACAAGGAGGTTGTGTGTCATGGTTTGTGCCTGTAATCCCAGAACTTTGGGAGGCCAAGGTGGGCAGATGCCCTGAGGTCAGATCTAGACCAGCCTTGCCAACATGGTGAATGAAACCCAATCTCTGCTAAAATCACAAAAAATTAGCCAGGCGTGATGGCAGGTGCCTCTAATCCCAGCTACTTGGGAGGCTGAGGAAGGAGAATTGCTTGAACCCAGGAGGTGGAGACTGTAGTGAGTGAAGATCACACCACTGCACTCCAATCTGGGGAACATTGTGAGACTGTCTCAAAAAAAAGTGAGCAATTGATATGAACAGACACTTCTCAAAAGAAAACATTTATTCACTGATCACTGATCATTAGAGAAATGACAATCAAACCACAATGAAATAACACCTCACACCAGTCAGAATGGTGATTATTAAAAAGGTAAGAAACAACAGATGCTGACGAGACTGGGGAAATATAGGAATGCTTTTATCCTGTTGGTGAGAATGTAGATTAGTTAAACCATTGTGGAATACAGTGTGCCAATTCCTCAAGGATCTAGAACCAGAAATACCATTTCACTCAACAATCTCATTTCTGATTATATATCTAAAGGAATATTAATCATTCTATTATAAAGATACATGCACACATATGTTTATTGCAGCACTCTTCACAATAGCAGACTTGGAACCAACCCAAATGACCATCAATGATGGACTGGAGTTTTAAAAATGTGGTACATAAACACCGTGGAATACTATGTAGCTATAAAAAGGAAGGAATTCATGTCTTTTTCAGGGTCGTAGATGAAACTGGAAGCCATTAGCATAGAAACAGAAAACCAACCACTGTATGTTCTCACTCATAAGTGGGAGTTGAACAATGAGAACACATGGACCCAGGAAGGGAAACAACACACATTGGGGCCTGTTGGGGAGCTGGGGGTTAGGGAGAGTATTAGGATTAATAGCAAATGCATGTGGGGCTTAATACCTAGGTGATGGGTTGACAGATACAGCAAACCACCATGCCACATGTTTACCTATGGAACAAACCTGCATGTTCTGCACATGTATCCCAGAACCTAATTTTTTAAAGTTACCTTATTTATCTACTTTGTATTGTCAAAGTGCTATGTTTATTACATTGCAAATGGTTTGCTTCCCTGAAATAACTATAATTAATAGGAAAATAATTTTTTGGAAAGCTTAGCATAATTGTTTTGTGAAAATGAGCAGATATAAACAGAACTTTAATAGTTTAATGAGTGTTTTGGAAATAGTGAATATAAAAGAAGGACTGAAGTTTATGGTATATCGAAGGAGGGAGGCAGCAGAAAGCTGTTTCAAGCATGTAATGAATTAAGGAATACAGAATTCCTTAATGAGGAGAAAGTGGAGTCTGTTGAGCAGGATGGTGATCAGGTCACTGCAATACTTCCAGAAAGGATAAGAAATTACATTTTTTGAACTCCTCATATTCTGAGGGTTTAAGGTCACACAGTGAATAAGTAAATCTGGAAGGGGAACTAAGAAAAATTTGACTCCAGAGCCTATGTTCCTTCCATTATACTGCACTGCAAGGCAATGTAGAATGAGTAGAAAAAGAAACAATGTTTAGATTACTAGAAATATCCAAGTCAGTTAAAGGGCCTGCTTTAGAATATCAGGAAAGAGAGACACTAATATTTTTCAGTTTTGCATTTTCACAGGAAAATAATGATGAACTGATATAGAGGCAAGGATATCATGTTCCACAGCTTGTCATTCATTTTGCTAGTGTATGCTGGAGTGGAAGCTGATGGGAGGTCATAGGGCAGAGAAAAGAATAAAAGCAAACCTCCTGAAAACACAGAATGGGAAGATGTTAAAAGTAAAAAATTGATTTTAAGACAAATTAGACCCGGAACACATATGGAGTGTATTAAGATGCAGCAAACCAAGAAGTAATTTTTTTATTTCATTTTAGGTTTTGGGGTACACGTGCAGAACATTCAAGAGAGTTGCATAGGTAAACACGTGGCAGTGTGAATTGCTGCCATCCTCCCCTTCATGATTTATAGTCCTTTGGATATATACCCAGTAAAAAGATTACTGGGTCAAATGGAATTTCTATTTCTAGGTCCTTGAGGCATTGCCACACTGACTTCCACAATAGTTGAACTAATTTACACTCCCACCAGCAGTGCAAACGTGTTCTTATTTCTCCACATCCTCTCCAGCATCTGCTGTCTCCAGATTTTTTTTTTTAATTTTTATTGCATTTTAGGTTTTGGGGT
>CM052649.1:20867408-20888520 GCA_028533165.1 Leontopithecus rosalia | reverse complement strand
CTTCTTCCTTCTTCCTTCTTCCTTCTTCCTTCTTCCTTCTTCCTTCTTCCTTCTTCCTTCTTCCTTCTTCCTTCTTCCTTCTTCCTTCTTCCTTCTTCCTTCTTCCTTCTTCCTTCTTCTTCTTCTTCTTCTTCTTCTTCTTCGACACTGCCTCTCTGTGGCCCAGGTTGGAGTGCAGTGGTGCAATCTCAGCTCAACATAACCTCTGCCTCCCAGGTTCAAGAGATTCTCTGCCTCAGCTTCCCAAGTAGCTGGGATTACAGCCACATGCCACCAAAAACACAAAAATCCAGCTAATTTTTGTATTTTTAGTAGAGATGAGGTTTTGCCATGTTGGCAAGGCTAGTCTCAAATTCCTGGCCTCAAGTGATCTGCCAGCCTCGGCCTCCCAAAGTTCTGGGGCTGCAAGAATGAGCCACTGCGCCTGGCCTCATCCATTTTTCTTACGTAAGGGTTCCCTGAATAGCTGCAAGGCTTTAATTAAGAGAGAAAACTAAATGTTATTTCATTGAATGTCCTGATTTCCAGAAATAGCTTTCCTTGTCCCCATTTTGTAATACCAAGTTAATTTCCTCCAAAATAATCAGAATCAATCACCCTTTGCACCATTCTCTTAGGATTTTATGTTACCAATTAAATAATTTTGTTCGTTCCAAGCTCTTGTTCAGGCATCTGGGTCATCAATCACTGTCCATGTGTTAAAATCCAAACCTCAGACCATATTCCCTTCCATGCAGTATGGACAACCTAATGTACTATCCACAAGGCAGATGTTAAGATTTCAATTTACCCTGTCTTTAGGGTTACGTCTGTGTAGAGCTATGACAAAGGAGGTACTCACATGTATTTGGAGCAGTAGGCTGGGCAAACTGATTCTTAATGCAGGCCCATGATTTTTGACCTTCATTTGCTCATAGAGCCCTAATCATGAGGCTTCAGATAAAGATTGAACAAGATGCCTAGAATCAGTCTCCCACATATCATTTCCATTTAACAATGGACTCCTGGTGCATACTTATTACGCAGACTCCCGTCCAAACTCATTATGTGGAAGATGCTATATTAGCAAGTTCATGATGAGAAGTTAAAGTCACAGTCACTTAGGGTTCAAGATTAGACATAAGGTTTTATGAAGTACATAGTAGCAAACTGAGGGACTGTGTTAGAGGAACTTCCTGGGTCAGCTAAGGGCTTTGTTTCCAGTGCAGGACTTTTCCCACCTCTGGCCAGCTAGGGGCTTTGTTTCTGGCTTTCCTGCCTCTGGCTCCTATGGGCTTTGCTCAAGGGTAGGGACTTTCCCTGCCTCTGGCCCCTGGAGATGGAGGCTTAGTGACTCAGGGTTTAAAACAGGAGCCAGTTGGGTAAAGGATTCAGAGATCAATTAATCCAGAGAAAATCTGAAAAAAGAAACTTATCTCATTGGATGAAAACAAGAATGGGCAGGGAATAACTCAGGGGTAAAAGCTTCATCTGCCCAAGCCTGCAGCGGCACCTCCTCAGGGTCCCCTTCCATGGTGCCGAAGCCGTTCTTTCACTCTGCCTAATAAATCGCAATACTGCACACTTTTGCGGTCCCGGGGTTCTATTTGAGCTGTAACACTGTCACACCCAGACCCCCATCCCCATTCTTAAGGTCAGAGAGGTCAAGAACCTGATTAATGGGGAATCCGGTTGCAGCTAGTCTGGTTACAAAACCACCACCTACTTTTCAAAATAGGTCCATGCAGTGTAGCCCCATGTGGTATATGTTATCTCTAAAATTCTAAGAGTTTCACCAGGGGTTATGCCGTCTCATCTTGCAGTGGGCAGTGAAAGGAATAGCAGCTTATACCTCAGTTTGGAGGAAAACTCCAATATGCCTGCTCTAATTATTAAGAGCTACTCTAAAACTTAATGACAAAATAGCAAAAGTAGCTAACTTTGCTCATGAATTTGGAAAAATCTCAGGGGGTGGAAAATGTCGTCTGACTCACAGGGCATGAGATAGAGTGACTCAACCGGGGCAGAAGGATCGAATTTTAAGATGAGTAACTCACATTACTGACAGGTTAATGCTGGCTGTGACTGGAAACTCAGCCATAGCCTTTGACAGGGCTGTTTGGGCTTCCTCAAAGAATGGGAACTTCACACAAAATCCAAAACTTCTGTCCTTTGTATATCATCTTAGTAAATGACTAAGCTGGTTCATTTCTTATTACGCAGTGATTAGTTGGAGGTCTCTGCTATCTTTGTATGATAAAACACTCTTACCACCACTAAGTTCCTGCGGCCTATTGTGATCATCATTGCACCTGAATGCTTTTCAAATGGTGAATTGCTGCTCCTTGGCCTCTCCATTTTCTGAATTTCATTATTTCTTTGAAATCAGGAAAACCAATGTAATTTCAGCATTTATTACCATGAACTCCTGTCTACAAAGGACAAGCACCATAGAGTTTTTGAGAATACTAGTGCCCTCTTAAATTTTCAATGCCTTATGCAAGTAATAGACTCCAGGACTCCCAGGGCATGGGTAAGAAAGTGATTGAGCAAGTTTACAAAATAGATCCATTGCTTTATGGTTATTCCCAGAGACTTGCAACATCACCGTTTAGCAGAAGAGTGTTGGTATTTCAATTTCATAAATAGAAAGCCATTTCAGTCCAGAATTGGATTCACCAATCTAGTAGACTATAAACAATACTTGCATCTTCTTACACTGTCTGGTTAAACCCCAAATCCAGAGCGAGGGTTAACTCTCATAGTATTTGGCCCCATCAAGCATTGTATTCCATTCTTCTTAAAGCACTCTAGAAATTTCATACATTCTCCTCAGACTTTTACCGATAAATAAAAAGGAAAACCTGCAACACTTTTGGAGCACAAGCTCTTTGAATGTCTAGCTCTTCTCAAAGGTTGAGGCAATGAAGAGCCATGAGGATTTGTCCTGAAAACCATTACAAGTTACCCACAGGCAGTCAATAAAAGTGTTTGTCATTGTGTTTTTTTTCTCTGTTTTTTCTTTCTTTTGCTATTTTTTCTTTATTTCTTTGTATGCATATTCAAATGAACTTCTTTGGAGAAGAAGGCATTAAGCTGTCTCTAAAGCAGAAGAATTTCAATAATTTGGTTGTTCAAATTTCTCAACCTCTTCTGTGTATGTCTATATATCCCAACTCTGGATCTTAAGGATTCACTTATTCTCCTTTAGTACACTTTCCATAGTGCAAGAAATCTGTTATTATTAAATATGAATGAGGCTTCAACTCTTCATCCCATAGAATCAGGCTCTGGGCTTGATTATTAGCAAGTCTACCCAGCAGGAAATCCAAATTGGTCTAGTGGAATATTAAAAACTGAGAAGGGTAACCACATTTTGTCACAAATTTCTTTAATCCATTTTATGTATCTTAAGTAAGAGGTTTCTCTGCCCAAAGTACATCAATAATTTATCTGTAAAGGTGGTGTATCAAAGGTATAAAACAAATCTGTGCCTGACAATGAATTTCAGCAAATAGAGTCAGGCAATTGATGATAACTTCTTTAAAAATATTCCATTTTAAAATTTAAAAAGCCATTTTCTATAATGTGGAGTTATAAGACTTTGATTGCTTTTCAGCCTCCAGTTTAAACAACTATAGTCTAACTTACTTGGAAAACTTTTATTATTCTTAAGTAAGAATTAATGAATGTTCAAATGAAAGCTTTGACTAGGCACTTTTTGTTTTTTAGAAAAGGGAAGCTTTATTGAGATATAGTTTATACACAGCAAATTGCACCCATTTAAAGTGTACAATTTAATAGACTTTAACATCTATTTACACCTGAAGTCAGTACTACAACCAAAATGGGAAACCTTTCTGTTAGGCATTCTCTGAATGAAGAGGCCACCTAAAGAGGCTGTGTGTGAGCAACAGAGCTGTTTTATTCACCCAGGTGCTAGTAGTGGACTGAATCCAAAAAGAGAGTCAGCAGAGGGCGGTGGGATAGGAGTTGGTTTTGTAGGTTTGGGATAGGCAGTGAATAGGTTCAGAAGTTGTATGTCAGGGTGGTTTTTGCAGGCTGGGTTGTGTCCCTGGCAGGGGGCGGGGCTGTCACAAGATCCAAGGTCCAGTGTCACAAGGTTGGCTTATCAGTTGAGGCAGGAATGGTTGAGACAGGAAAAATGGCAGAATGTTGTAAGGTCAGTTAATAAGGAACTGCAGAAGCTAGCCATTCTTCTTTTATGGTTTCCCTGTTACTTCAGACTTGCTGGCTCCTGGAGTCCCTCTGGAGGTGTACGTGCAGGTAACAGTGATCACCGTGGCTTGACTATGGTGTAGTGAATGGTGCAGTCAGTTTAAAAAACCTTGCACTTTCTACCACCATGAAAAGTTTGCTTGTGTTTCTTTGCAGTCTATTCTACCCACTATTCCTACTCCAAGCAAACCTTGATGGAATTTATTAAACATAGATGTGTTTGCATCTTCCAGCATCTTATATAAATGAGGGTCATATGCCGTGTCCTTTTTTGGCTTGACTCAGGAAAATTATTTTTTGAGATTTGTCCAAGTTGTTGCAAAAATGCAGTAATTCATTTTTTTTTAACTGCTGATTACCATTCCGGTGTATGTTCAAGCAACATTGTTTGTCCCTTTCCCTGGTGATAGACATTTGGTTTCTTTCCAGCTGAGGCTTTTATAAATGAAGCTACTATGAACATTCATGGCAGACTTGTGCATGCACATCATAGTAGAATGACTGGGAATACCATTAGTGTATGTGTCAATTGATGAGAAACTTACAGTTTTTCGTGAATATATCACTTTAGATTACCACCTGCAAAGTAACAGTGTTGTGGTTTCCCCATATCCTGGACAACACTATCACTCTTTAATTTCAGACATTTTACAGCGCCATAAAATAGAGTGAGAACAACACAATAATAATTTCAGACATTGTGATGGATGTGTAGTGTATCCCACTATGATGTTAATTTGAATTTTATTACAAAAGATGCTCTGCACTTTTATATGTGCTTATTAGCAATTCATGTACAGTGTATGATTTATTTCATGAAATTTCATGTTAAAATTTACACATTTGCAGTTTTTTAAATTTTTCTTCTTTTATTATTGAGATTTAAAGATTATTTACATATTCTGGATAGAAGTCAATCTGCCAAATACATGAACTGAGCTGTTTTCTTCTGACATTTTTTTTGTTTTGTTTTAAAAGATGTCTGTTAAAGAGTAGAGGTTTTCAATTCTTACAAAATCAGTTTTTACGTTTCTATTTATTTTTGCATGCTTTTGTATTGTATTTTTTTCTACTAAAGACACATAGATTATTTTCCTATGTATTATCCTCACCATAAATTTTATAAGTTAACAGTTTACATTTATACCTATAATTCACGTCAAGTAAATGTTTCTTTTTTAAGAATTTATACAGCTGGGTGCAGTGGCTCATGCCTGCAATCCCAGCACTTTGGGAGGCTGAGGCAGGTGGATCACTAGTTCAGGAGTTCAAGACCAGCCTGACCAACACCGTGAAACCCCGTTTTTACTAAAAATACAAAAATTAGTCAGGCATGGTGGCACGTGCCTGTAATCCCCGCTACTCTGGAGGCTGAGGCAGGAGAATCAATTGAACCTTGGAGGCAGAGGTTGCAGTGAACCAAGATTGTACCACTGCCCTCCAGCCTGGGCAACAGAGTGAGATCCATCTAAAAAAAAAAAACCTGATAATTATTTTTTGCTCAATGGTTATCATGTTTTTCACAGCTATAAGTTAAAATATTATTTTTCTTCTTCCCCTCTCCTTTTTTTGGTAACCTGCTAAAAAAATCAATTGATTATATATTTGTGGGCCTTTTCATGATTTCCATTCTGTTCTGTTGGTCTATGTGTATATCTCTATGTTAATACTATGATGTCTTGATAAAACTACCTTTATAATATATCTTCAAGTCAAGTCGTAGAACTTTCCTAGCTGTGGTCTTCCATTGGAAAACTGTTTTGGTTATTCTAGGTTATTTGCTTTTCATACATATTTTAGAATCAGTCAGTTTCTACAAAAATCCTTATAGAATTTTGCAAAATTTGGGATTTATATTCGTTTTCTAGTGCTAGCCTAACAAATAATCACAAGTTGGATGGTTTAAAAGAAATTTATTCTTTCCAAGTGTTGGAGATTATCAGTGCAAAATTAAAGTGTCAGCAGCCTCATTCTCTTTCTGAAGGCTCTAGGGAATTATGCTCCCTAGCCTCATCCTAGTTTCTTGCGATCACAGGCAATCCTTGGAGTTTCTTCGTTTGTCAATGCATCATCACAGTCTTTGCCTCCATTTTTACATGGCGTTATTCCTGTGTGTTTGTGTCTCTGTGGCAAAAATTTCCCTCTTCTTATGAAGTCTTCAGTCACATTGGATTTAGGTTTCACTCATTTTAACTTGATTGTATTTGCAAATGGCTTATTACCAAATAAGGTCATATTCACAGGTTCTAAGTAGACATGAATTTTTATGGGGCATTATTTAACTTGGTACAGTCCCCCAGAACATTCTCACTTTTAAGTCCAGATTTCTGCATCTCCAAGACTACTCTCAGGTTCAACTCATGGTTATGGTTTATTACAGCAAAAAATATAAATTACAATCAGCAGAGGGAAGAAGCACATAGAGGAAAGTCCAAGAAATACTTAGCTATGAGGCTTCCCTTTCTACTCTCCCAGCAAAGTCTTGCATAGAGGATGTATTTCTCTAAGCAATAATGTGTGACAATATGCATGGACTATTCCAACCAGAAAGCTCAGCCAAGCTTTGGTGTCTAGAGTTTTTTTCTTTTTTTTTTTTTTTTGAGACAGAGTTTCGCTCTTGTTACCCAGGCTGGAATGCAATGGCGCTATCTTGGCTCACCGCAACTTCTGCCTCCTGGGATCAGGCAATTACCCTGCCTCAGCATCCCGAGTAACTGGAAGTACAGGCATGCGCCACCATGCCCAGCTAAGTTTTTGTATTTTTAGTAGAGACGGGGTTTCACCATGTTGACCAGGATGGTCTCGATCTCTTGACCTCGTGATCCACCCACCTCGGCCTCCCAAAATGCTGGGATTGCAGGCATGAGCCACTGAGTCCGGCTGGTGTCTAGAGTTTTTATTGTGTTCAATCATATAGAAATGATTGCTCACCATGTTGCTGACCTTAGTCTCAACTCCTTCAGATGTCCAGCTGATAAGCAGATAGCTCTTGACTCAAGATCCTCCACTATACAATATAAATCACATTGTTAGCACAGACTATCTGGTGTGGCCATAAACATGAGGCTAAACAAAGATACATTTATTGGGGAGGTCATTCAAAAGGCTTAGAAGTTATTTCACAGGAGCCAAACAAAAGATCAAACCTCTCTGTAAGCAAGAAAAATCATTTATTATACAAATTTTGATTAGTATTATTGGATCTTTTAATCAATTTGGGGAGCATTGAAATTTAAAAAGTACTAGTAAGTATACTACACTGTAGGTCACAATACTGTATTGTATACTTGAAATTTACTAAGAGGGTAGATCTTACACATTTTCATTACAAAGAGAAAAAAATGGTAACTATGTGAGATGATGGGCACATTAACTTAATCGTGGTATTCATTTCACAATGTATGCACATCTGAAAACCTTGAGTTGTACACCTGTGATAGTGTGAGACATATACTTGGGCTTTGTCCTCCTTTTCAGCATATGACTTGCAGAATCCTTGGGATCTCCTAAGTGATTAGGGTGTCTTTTGTATGCTAATGAGATGACTGGTGGCTGGCAGCCTTTAGACCACTTTAGAATGCGACTGGTCACTGAAAAGAGCAAGGCAGAATTAGAAAATTGGGACTTTCAGCCCCACCTTTCAACCTGCAAGGAGGGAGGAGGAGCTTAAAGATAAGTTGTGATCACCAAAGATTTAATTAATTATGCTTATGTAATAAAGCTTTCATAAAACCCCAAAGGAGCGAGGTTTAGAGAGCTTCTGAAAAACTGAATACAGGGAGGTTTCTGGAGGGTGATAATTAAGTGAGGATGGAAGCTCCACCCCTCTGTCCAGGTGCCTCATTCTAATGAGGACCTTATAATCTCATTCCATGCATCTCATCCATCATGCTGCCCATCTGTATCTTTGTGATATCCTTTATAATAAATTATATATGTAAGTAAAACATTTTTCTGTGAAGTACGGTTGCAAAGTAATAACACTCAATAAGGGGACTTGAGGGAACCCTGAAATTTAGCTGGGTGATCAGAGACACAGGTCCCAGCCTGTGCTGGCAACTAGAATCTCAGTTTGGGGGAAAGTCTTGTGTAGCTGAGATCTCAACCTGAGAGAGCTGATGCTATATCCAGGTAAACAATATCAGAATTAAATTGAATTAGAGGACAGCCAGCTGGTGTTCACTGAAGAATTTGCTGGATAATTGACTGGTGTATAAGGAAAAACCATCACACATCTGGGGTCACAGAAGTATTGAGTATGTGAGTGTTGATGATAGAAAAAACACGCCCTTGGTTTTTCTTTTCCTCAGAACACTTTCAAGATACCTTGTCAATTATACGTCAATAAAATTAAAAAAAAACATGAAAACTAAATAGTATTGATTCTCATGATTCATGATCACGGTATATGTCTTCATTTATTTAGATCTTTCTGTCAGCCATGTGTATAAATTTTAACATACTTCCTTAAAGTTATTTCTTAGTATTTCATGTGTTTGTTACAATGCAATTGTAAATCCGATTCAGTCATATGACATGTAACAATGTTTCAGTCAGTAAGGGACCCCTGATAGGAAGATGGTCCCATAAGATTATAATGGAGCTGAAAAATTCCTATCACCCTGCTAACCTCACAGAGCACTGCGTTACTAATGTATCTGTAATGAAGCTGGTTAAACAAACCTGGTGTGCTGTAAGTAGTAAAAAGCCTAGTACATACACAGTACACAATAAGCCATAATAAACGACTATATTACTGGCTTATGTATTTACCATACTATCCTTTTTTCTTATTTTAGAATGTATGCTTCCACTTACATAAATTTAAAACGTTAACTGTGAAATAGGCTGAGGTAGTTCCTTCAATAGACGTTCTAGAAGAAGGTGTAATCATAGGAGATGACAGCTCCATGTATATCATTGCCTTGATAGTCAATATCACTATCTTCCCCTTCCAGTGGGACAAGATGTGGAAGGAAAGAAAGTGATATTGGGTAGGCCCAACTTAATATGTGTGTCTTGGTTTTCAGTACAAATGTTTACAAATTGAAATTGTAAAAATTGCCTGGCATGGTGGCTCAGCCTGTAATCCCAGCACTTTGGGAGGCTGAGGTGGGTGGATCATGAGGTCAAGAGATTGAGACTATCCTGGCCAACATGGTGAAACCCCATCTCTACTAAAAATACAAAAATTAGCTGGGCTTGGTGGTGTGAGCCTGTAGTCCCAGCTACTGGGGAGGCTGAGGCGGGAAAATTGCTTGAACCCGGGAGACAGAGGTTGTAGTGAGCCGAGATTGCGCCACTGCACTGCAGCCTGGCACCTGGCAACAGAGTGAGATTCTGTCTCAAAAAGAAAAAAAAATAATAAATGTAATAGTAGAATGAAGCTTATAGAACCAACATATGAAGAAAGAAAACATTTTTGTACAGCAGCACAGTGTGTTTGTGTTTCAAGCTACGCATTATCACAATAAAACAGTCAAAACATTTAAAAAATAAAAACGTTATAAAATAAAAATTTATAGTAGGCTAAGACTGACTTATTACTGAAGTTGAAAAAAGATCTTTTTTAAAACTTTAGTATAGCCTGTATGTCCAGTGTTTATAAAGTCTTCTGTAGTGCATGGTAATGTCCTAGGCTTTCTCATTCACTCACCTCTCACTCATTGACTTAATCAGAGCAATTTCCAATCCTGTAAATATATTTCATGCTAATCGCCTGGTACGGTTTGAATGCCCCACCCAAATCTCATGTTGAATTGTAATCCTCAATGTTGGAGGTGGGGCCTGGTGACAAGTGTTTGGATTATGGTGGCAGATCCCTCATGAATGAATTGTGCCTTTCCCTTGGTGATAAGTGAGCTCTTGCTCTGAGTTCACAGGGGACCCAGTCATGTAAAACACTCTCTCTCTCTCTCTCTCTCTCTCTCTCGCTCCTGGTTTAACCATGTAATGCACAAGCTCCAGGTTGGCCTTCTTCCCTGAGAAAAAGCTCCCCAAGGACTCCCCAGAAACGAAGCTATGTCAGTGCCATGCTTGCACAGCCTGAAGAAGCTGTGAGCCAATTAAATCTCTTTTCTATATCAATTACCCAGTCTTCAGTGTTTCTTTGTAGCAAAGCAAGACTGGCTTAATAGAATGCACTATGAAAATGTACGCTCGTTTTTGTCTTTTAAATCATATCTTTACTATGCCTTTTGTATGCTTAGATATATTTAGATACACAAACACCTACCATGATGTTGCAGTTGCCTACAGTATTTAGTACTTTAACATTCCCTGCAGGTTGTAGCCTGGGAACGATAGGCTAAACCATCATTGCATGTATAAACAATTATTATTTTTTTATACATCAGCGAATGTACAAATCTAGATTGCATCGCCTACTACGCAACTGTAACCTAAGCGATATGGTTTGGCTGCGTCCCCACCAAATGTCAACTTGAACTGTATCTCCCTGAATTCCCACGTGTTGTGGGAGGGTCCCAAGGGGAGGTAACTGAATCATGAGGGCCGGTCTGTCCCGTGCTATTCTTGTGATAGTGAATAAGTCTCACAAGAACTGATGGGTTTCCCAGGGGGTTCTGCTTTTGCTTTTTCCTCATTTTCTCTTGCCACCTTGTAAGAAGGGCCTTTTGCTTCCCGCCATGATTCTGAGGCCTCCTCAGCCATGTGGAACTGTAAGTCCAATTAAACCTCTTTTCTTCCCAGTGTTGGCTATGTCTTTATCAGCTGTGTGAAAACGGACTAGCACACTAGGTGTGTAGTACGCTGTACCATCTAGATTTGTAAGTGCAATGATGTTTGCACAATGACAAAATTGCCTAGGGATACATTTCTCAGAATGTATCTATGTCGTTAAGGGACTCATTACTTAGGCAAACATACAATGTATTTACGTAAACCTAGATTACCTCAATCCAAGCTTGAGAATATCATCTCAAATTCTTTGCTACTCACATTTTAATACAATTTTCAATTAGGATAACTAACATATACACAATGTTTTCTTAGAGATGTACAAACTACTTTTTTTAAAACCTCAATAAGTGTTTTTCAACGTGTTGTCCCAGGTCATAAGCATCAAATTCATCTTGTTAGCTATTAAACAGTCACATTTCTGGATTACATGCCAAACCTACTAAGCAGAATTGTGGCTGGAGATTGTGAGAGAATAATCTGCACTTTAAAACTGTCAAAGTGAATCTAACTCACACTAAAACGTTAGAGCTGTTGGTAAAGATATTCTCAATCTGATTGTTAAATCATGCTGGCTATTGAGCAGCAGCAGAAGTAGCTTGTTCCTCCATAGAACTGCTTTTTAGAAATAGATTTTGTAGCTGCACAAATGATCTGCTTGAGGAATATAGTAAATTGCAAATAGAAATCCTTATTATGTATGTTATTAGCAGGTTGAGTATTATAAAATCACTAAGAGCCTTCTTTATTAAGGAAGAATTCAATATTTGTTTTCTCAGATGACAATAAAAAATAAAATTTTTATTCTGAGTAGTATTAAGAAAAAACACTATATATTTTATATAGTTTAGTTAAAACTACAACTAAATTAGTCATACATTAGAGAAATTAGTCATATGTAGACCGTCATCAAAGGGAAAGAGAGATATAGAAATGAAAAAAAAAAGCCAATGGAAAAGAAAAACATGTAAGAATTTGTTTTGTTTTATTTTCCCCTCCGTTGGCAAACTGATTTGCTGAAAACTATCAAGAAGAGCAGTTTGCCCTGAAGCAAAGTGACTCAGTTATAAGGGAAAGTAATTTCAGTTATTTATGGGCTTCTAGAGAAACCTTGTGAATTCAATACTGTTTTGTTTATCTCTGGGCAATGGAGTTGTTTTTCCTTCTGCTGGCATTTCCACCTTACTTAAGCCAGAATTGTACCATTTCCCTCTTTATGATTCCTCAGTGTACTGGTATATTAATTTTTTGAGTGAGTTATGAATTTTGAAACTTGTTCATAAAACAAACACCAGTTATAAGTTTTGAAAGTTGTAACTGAGCATAATTGTACTTTGGCTGCCAGAAAGCCACAAGTTGATTCTGCTTTCCAAGTTATAAAGTTGTACTGAGTTTCACGGCACTCATTTCTACGTTCAGGCTCTTACTGGTTTAAAAATATTCTGTTGTTTCTGTCATGCTCCTTTCTATGTTCCTGTGGTGTATATATTTCTTTTTTTTTTTTACTGTACTTCAGATTCTGGGATAAATGTGCAGATCATGCAAGATTGTTGCATAGGTACATTCATACATATGTATTTCTGTAACTGACCACAAATAGTTTTGAAATGTGGAAACAATTGTTTGGTAACTCAAGAGCTGTCAGTTTTATTCATATGTTCTCTCTCTAGTGAGTTTCCTAAATTATGACTGATATATGTTAGTAAGAATCTTAGACTTATTTGCTCAATTCTGAGCACCTGTCTTGACTAGATAAAAAATTATATAAATTCTCTCTTCACTAAAATAAGCATAGGAACTGCTGATATGTAGATAATTCGTATGGAGCAAATATTTTTAAACTAAACAGAAAATAGCATACCTTCCTAGCTATAATTGTGAAACTTTCATAGTAATTTCTTATTGCCATCCACTTGGTCTAATGCCAATCTCGAGCTAAGGCTAAATTCAAAATGTATTTTACTTTAAAATTTAATATGCAATCAAAATTCACCCTTGAGGCTTACTGTTTACTTTGGAGACTTAGAAGAACTTGAGAAAATATTTTTATAACTCTTCTCATTCACTAGTTATGGATACTTTAATTCAAAGAGTAAGACACCTATTCTTTCAGTGTTTTGGTACTGAAATATTTACCAATGTATTTGAGCAATGTTTTCTTTGTTTCTGTTTTTCACAGGATACAAAACACAAAAAATACATAAAAACATCTTTCTTGCTGGGAGCGTAAAGCTATTTGTGATTTAGATTTATCTAGTCAAATTACGATTGTGTAATGTACTGGGAAAAAATATCATACGAGTTAATAGGCTTTGTTTTGAGGTCTAGTTTGTTTTCTTATTAACAGAAGACCTTTAAGCAAGTACTGGAAGCTATGTATTACCCAGTTTCCATATTTGTAAAATTAAAAATATCACCTTGCAATTTTTATACTTGCAAAATTTAATAATAACGACAGCGACCAGTCACAAGTCTAATTTCTATCTTAAAACTATGTTTTTACACATACGGCATATATACATGTATACATGTACACACACATATATATGTATATATTTCTTACCCTATTCTTTTCATGTTTCTTGATCTTTTATAATTTTTATAAATTTAAGCCAATATTAAGCATAGCCAATTGGTCGAATTTAACTAGAAACTCTATATTTTTATAATAAATCCCCACAGCAAATCTGTGCAGCAATTAATATTAATTTTCAATATGGCATGTATTCAGAAAGAGAAAAATGTAAAGTAAATCAAAACCATCCTGTGTACCTTCTAAGAGAATGATGATTTGGAGGCATCAGAGTATAAATAAGGGTAAACTATGTGCTACAATAAGAAAAGAGTTTGAAGGCCTGTAGATTGAGTAGTTTGAGTAGCTGTATCTCACACATGGAAAAACTTTAACCCAGAGAAGCCACCTGTTTATTCTCTAAACTGAGTGGAAAAAAAAAAAAACAATTGAAATTGAGTATATGGGCCACAGGAGAGGGAGTATGTAGGTTTGAAAGTTGAGAACAAGAATATTAAGTAATATTCTGCAGCCTAAATTGTGGAAGCTTTGGATTACCCCAAATTGCTCCAGTTTTTAAAATGCAGAAGTAAATGTATACTTCCAACATGAGCTGTAACATATGTAAGAACATACTAGAGCAAAATATTACATAAATTAACACACTTTTTATTCTGAACACATAGCAAACAACCTGGCAAGAGTTAATACTTACATACTTAAAATACTTACATACATTAAAATCACTGAATTCATGAAGCAATGTGTATTAGTCTGTTATCACACTGCTATAAAGAACTGCTTGAGACTGGGTTACTTATAAAAGAAAGAAGTTTAATTGACTCAGTTCCACAGGGCTGGGGAGGCCTCAGGAAACTTACAATCATGTCAGAAGGGGAAACAAACATGTCGTTCTTCACATAGTAGCAGGAAGGAGAAGAATGAAAATTGAGCAAAGGAGGAAGCACTTTATAAAACCATCAAATTTCATGAGAATTTACTCATTTTCATAAGAATAATGTGGAAGAAACTGCCCCCATAGCAGAATTAAGTCCCACTGGGTCCCTCTCACAACACATGAGGATTGCAGGAACTACAATTAAAGATGAGATTTGGGTGGGGGCACAGACAAATCATATCACAGTGGTGAGCATTATTTTCTTATAGGAAAAAAAATGAATAAAGCATAGATCCTGGAATGGGAAGTCATGGAAAAAGCTTATAGCCTAATTCTCAAATTGTTGAGATTTGAGATCTATGTAGTGTTTATAACAAATCATTAGGTTATCTTGACTTATAAAACAACCAAAATCAGTGAGGAGACTAAGAACTATAGGCATAACCTCAGGCACATATTTCCTGAGAAGTTATTACATTTTTGCCTTTATAAGCATATTAAATCCATATTTGATTAAGTCAACAATTTTCTAAAGATATTTGGTGGCTAAGACAAAAGTAGAAACCAAAAATGATCTATTCAACAAAGTAAAAAAGAAGAGATTCCAAAAATAAAACTATGCTGAAGAGGTGAAGTGAAACAAAAGGAAGGAGATCATCAGCTCAATCACAGAAGTTTTGTTATTTTATGTTCTCTATTTTTGAATAATCACAAAAAAATGAGAGAAGATATTACCCCATGGCCAAAAAAGTTTCAGATTTTCTGAGAGTTATTCAATTTTCTTTAATTTTTAAAAATAACTCATTTACCTCTTAGGTAAAATCAAACATCCCTTCAACAGAGTGTTCTGATATTCATTTCTGATGATGTGTGTAAAATGCCACACATATTAAATATTCCTGTCCCCAAAGACACATTAGGTATTCAGTGAAGCTTAGTTTTATCTTGGATAAGATTTATTGAATTAAAGGGAAGTACAGGGCAATTCTAAAATAATTGAGCCAAATGTAAGTATGTCATGCACCTATATGCAATTTATATTTGGCTCATATAACTATCCAGTGGAAGGGTAATTATTCAGTGCATGAAAAGAGACAGACGAAAAGAAGCCTTCACTTGGGACACATGTATACTTTTAAGAGTATAACAGAATAATAACACCAAATACTGACTTTATTCTAAATAAATAAAAATGAATACTTATTGTCTTGGAAAACTCTCAGTAACCACTTGTGCTATTATAAAGGTTGAGCTGTCAAATCAGACTCAAGAACATTCTCACACTGAACTTCAGTAGTGATCCCCATGAAATAGAAAAGGAACAAATGCAAAGGAACCTTCTTTTTCTGAAGGAACCAAAACATTTGATACAGCTACTTAGAATGTTTCTTTATCTCTAATTGAAACAAATTATAATTTTGATTTGAGTCATTGACCACAAAACAAAGTCATTCTGATTTTAAAATTTCTTCTTAGTATATTCCATTAATTCAATAGGTACACTTATATTACTATCCTCCATTTTTCAGTCAGCCAGACCTCATAAATCCATAACTTCCAGG
This sequence comes from Leontopithecus rosalia, assembly GCA_028533165.1. Classification (NCBI taxonomy): domain Eukaryota; kingdom Metazoa; phylum Chordata; class Mammalia; order Primates; family Cebidae; genus Leontopithecus; species Leontopithecus rosalia. Next base: position 20,872,631 of record CM052649.1, on the reverse strand, counting down.
TTGACTTTAAGCAATTTACATAGATGAGGTACATCCCTCTAAAGTATCTTATAGATAGGAACTCCCAGACTCTATCTGAGAGTAACTTGCCATTAATATTTTTACAAGGACGTTTGGTCAGGATCATTCATTTTCTCCTCTGAAGTAAATAGTGAACAAGTTACAGACCTGATGTTAAAACTTTTCATTAACATTTCAATTGTACTGAAGTCAATTCAACAAATATTTACAGGGTCATTTCAATGTGTCACGACCTTTGGCTTTCTCTCTCCCTATTCTAAAATTTTGTGAAGCTGCTACATTGTGCTAAGAGAAAGAAATTTCTAAGTCTAGCAATTCATTTCATCAAACTGCAACTTGTTTCTTATTTCTGTTGAGTGATCCTATGTTGACTCTTGATTTCATATCTAAAGGCCAACAGTGACTTTTTAAATTTACAAATAAAGCAGCTTTTAAAAGTTATTGTCCTTTGCAACCGTGTCACTTAAAAAAAATTACTTCTTGACTCACAGTGAGTGTGGGCGGTGGCTGGGAGCAAAGTAGAGAGCAGTCCCTAGTTTAAGCCTTTCTGTCAATCACCGGCACCGCCAGTACCACAGACTCTACCCTGCCATGGTCCCTTGGCGACACAGTGCAGCTGCCACTCAACCAGTAATGGCAGATCAACCACTATAAAACCCCAGATGATCATGGAAGCCGCATGTGGAAGGTGGTGGAGACTCCCAGCGTATGGCTCTGCATGAAGCTATGGAGCAGTCTTCCTTCACCCACACAGCCTACCTTCCACTCTTGCCACCAAGCAGGAACATCTGTTTTGGAATTCATAAATATATATATTTCAGGAGTCAGGGGAAGATGGCACTGTAGGAGCAGCTCAGGATTGCAGCTACCAGTGAAAGTGCAGAGGGTGAGTGGACGCCGCATTTCCAGACATATCTTTATTGCCCACAGACCAGGAGATTCTCAGGTGGAGGAACCCCATGGGTCGCCAGCGTGGCTGTTTCGGCCAGCGCTGCAGTGCAGCGGCTCTCCATACAAAATACACTGGTCTGATTGCCCTGTTAAACTGGCAATTGGAGATCCAGGAAGGCAGATTAGCCCATTCATCTGTTTAAACAGGACTGAAATATGAAACATAAAGCGAGGCCAGGAGATTCCTGGGCACCCACGTTATTTCAGCCGGCACAGTGGGTCACCACACGGGAAATCACACAGATCCCGGCACCCTTTCAGCAGGCGACTGGAACACCTGGGAGAGAGTCAAGCATTCAACTTAAAAAAAAAAAGGGCTCTGAGGCAGGGACCCAGGTGATCAGGCTCGGCGGGTCCCACGCCCACAAAAACAGACAGCAATTGGAAATGCTCGGGGTTGAGAGTTTCACAGTAAGCACAGCTAAAACTGGGATGGCCCAGTTCTGTGGGGGAGGGGCATCTGACATTACCGAGGCACTCCACCTCTACGGAGGTAGTCTGCCATTGCTGATGCAGCCTGCCGTTGCCAAGGCAACCCGCCCTAACAGAGAGAGTCTGCCATTACAGAGGTGGGCCAACATTGCAGAGGCAGTTCTAACCACACCCATATAAACAGGACTGCAGGTAAATACACATGGCAGCAAGCGGAGCTATAACCTCTGTGGATATAACCGCGGAACCCATGGCAGCTCAACAAAGCCTCTGCAGGCAGTGACTAGGCTGCCCCCTTGCTGGGCAGGACAGCACTGAAAAAAAAAAGGCAGCAATGCACTGGATACTCATAAATAAAGCCCTAAGTCCCCAGGACAGAGCACTGGGGAAAAAAGGGGGTTTATGAGTTCTGCTGCAGCAGACTTAAACGTACCTGCCTAGCAACTCTGAATGAACAACGGAGCTCACAGCACAGCACTTGAGCTCCTATAAAGAAAAGACTCTCCTCAAGCAGCTCCCTAACTGCTTGAGGAGTTAGGGAGGAGTGAACCCTGTATATCCAAAGAGACACCTCATAAAAGACTGATCAGACTGACATTTGGTGGGCATCATTCTGGGACAAAGATAGCAGAAGAAGAAACTGGCAGCAACCCTCACTGTTCTGCAGCTGCTGCAGGTGACCACCAGGTAAGCAGGACCTGGAGTGGACCTCAGCAGTCCTACAGCAGAGGGGTCAGACTATTAGAAGGAAAACTAAGAAAAAGCAATACTTCATCATCAACAATCTGGACGTCCACTTAGAAACCCAATCTGAGAATCAGAAACTACACAGACAACAGGTGGATAAATCTACAAAGATGGGAAGAAACCAGGACAAAATAGAGGAAAACTCCCAAAACCAGAACACCTTATCTTCTATAAGGGATCACAACTCCTCACCAGCAAGGGAACAAAGCTGGACAGAGAATGAGTGTGATGAAATGACGGAATCAGACTTCAGAAGGTGGGTAATGAGAAACTTCTGTGAGCTAGAAGAACATGTTCTAACTCAATGCAAAGAAACTAAGAACCTTGAAAAAAGATTTGATGAAATGATAACAAGAATGGACAACTTAGAGAATATGAGTGAATTGATGGAGCTGAAAAACACAACAAAAGAACTTCATGAAGCATGCACAAGTTTTGACAGCCGAATTGACCAAGCAGAAGAAATGATATCAAAGGTCAAATATCAACTCAAAGAAATAAAACGAGAAGGCAAGATTAGAGAAAAAAGCTCAAAAAGGAATGAACAAAGTCTCCAAGAAATGTCAGACTATGTGAAGAGACCAAATCTACATTTGATAGGTGTACCTGAATGTGAGAAAGAGAATGAATCCAAGCTGGCAAATACTCTTCAGGATATTATCCAGGAAAACTTCCCCACCCTAGCAAGGCAGGCCAATATTCAAGTCCAGGAAATACAGAGAACACTACAAAGATATTCCGCAGGAAGAGCAACCCCAATGCACATAATCGTCACATTCGCCAGGGTTGAAATGAAGGAGAAAATGCTACGGGCAGCCAGAGAGAGAGGTCCTGTTACCCACAAAGGGAAGCCCATCAGACTCACAGAAGATCTCTCAGTAGAAACCCTACAGGCCAGAAGAGAGTGGGGGCCGATATTCAACATCCTTAAAGAAAAGAACTTTCAACCCAGAATTTCATATCCAGGCAAACTGAGCTTCATAAGTGAAAGAAAGAAAAGTCCTTCATGAACAAACAAGTACTCAGAGATTTTGTCACCGCCAGGCCTGCTTTTCAAGAGCTCCTGAAAGAGACATTACACATAGAAAGGAACAACCAGTACCAGCCACTCCAAAAATATACCAAATGCTAAAAAGCATCAACAAAATGAAGAATCTGCATCACCTAATGAGCAAAATAGCGAGCTAGAATCAAAATGGCGGGATCAAATTCACACATAACAATATTATCCCTAAATGTAAATGGGCTAAGTGCAACAATCAAAAGACACAGATTGGCAAATTGGATAAAAAGCCAAAACCCATCAGAGTGCTGTATCCAGGAAACCCATCTCACATGCAAGAATATACAAAGACTCAAAATAAAGGGTTGGAGGAAGATTTACCAAACAAATGGAGAGCAAAAAAAAAAAAGCAGGAGTTGCAATTCTCGTCTCTGATAAAATAGACTTTAAAGAAACAAAGATCAAAAGAGACAAAGAAGGTCATTACATAATGGTAAAAGGATCGATACAACAAGAAGAGCTAATGATCCTAAATATATATGGACCCAATACAGGAGCACCCAGATATATAAGGCAAGTTCTTAATGACTTACAAAGAGACTTAGACTCCCATAAATAATAGAGGGAGACTTTAACACTCCACTGTCAATATTAGACAGATCAACCAGACAGAAAATTAACAAGGATATCCAGGACTTGAACTCAGACCTGGAACAAGCAAACCTGATAGACATTTATGGGACTCTCCACCACAATCCACAGAATATACATTCTTCTCAGTACCACATCACACCTACTCTAAAATGGACCACATAATTGGAAGGAAATCACTCCTCAGCAAATGCAAAAGAAATGAAATTATAGCAAACAGTCTCTCAGATCATAGTGCAATCTAGTTAGAACTCAATTCAGAAAAGAACTCAGAACTGCACAGCTTCATGGAAACTGAACAATTGGCTCTTGAATGTTAACTGGATAAACGATGAAATGAAGGCAGAAATAAAGAAGTTCTTTAAAACCAACAAGAGCGAAGACACAACATACCAGAATCTCTGGGGCACATTTAAAGCAGTCTCTAGAGGAAAATATATAGCAAAAAGTGCCCTCATGAGAAGAGTGGAGAGGTCCAAAATTGACTCCCTATTGTCAAAATTGAAAGACCTAGAGGAGCAAGATCGAAAAAAACTCAAAATCTAGCAGAAGACAAGAAATAACGAAGATCAGTGCAGAACTGAAGGAGATAGAGACATGAAAAACCCTTCAAAAAAAAAATAAATCCAAGAGCTGGTTTTTTTAAAAGGTCAACAAAATAGACAGACCACTAGCCAGATTGATAAAAAAGAAAAGAGAGAATAACCAAATGGATGCAATAAAAAACAATAAAGGGGAAATCACCACAGATTCCACAGAAATTTAAACCATCATCAGAGAATATTACAAACAACTTTATGCACACAAACTAGTAAACCTAGAAGAAATGGATAAATTCCTGGACACTTGTGTCCTCCCAAGCCTAAACCAGGAGGAAGCCAAAACTATGAATAGACCAATAACAGGGTCTGATGTTGAGGCAGCAATTAAGAGCCTACCACAAATAAAAGCCCAGGTCCAGATGGGTTCACAGCCGAATTCTACCAGACACACAAAGAGGAACTGGTACCATTCCTTCTGAAACTATTCCAAATAATCCAAAAAGAGGGAGTACTTCCCAATTCATTTTATGAGACCAACATCATCCTGATACCAAAACCCAGCAGAGACTCAACAAGAAAATAAAACTTCAGGCCAATATCCATGATGAACATAGATGCAAAAATTTTCAGTAAAATACCAGCAAGCCGATTGTAACAGCACATCAAAAAGCTTATCCACCATGACCAAGTAGGATTCATCCCAGGGATGCAAGACTGGTTCAACATATGCAAGTCTATAAACATAATTCACCACATAAACAGAACCAAAAACAAAAATCACGATTATCTCAATTGATGCAGAGAAGGCCTTTGACAAAATTCAACAACCCTTTATGCTAAAAACCCTCAATAAACTCGGTATTGATGGAACATATC
>CM052649.1:20799461-20866908 GCA_028533165.1 Leontopithecus rosalia | reverse complement strand
AGAGAGAGAGAGAGAGAGAGAGAGAGAGAGAAAGAGAAATCAAGTTGACTATGATATGATATCTCCAATGCTGACCTCAACTGTCAAAAATATAATAATCAAAAAAGTAAACAAATTTGTTGTTTGATTTTGTAGTTACTATATTCAGTCTGTTAAGAGAACACATGTGAGAGAAGTCCTCCTGTTATTTTAAGTAATAAAATAGGCCCCTAACTTGGAAGATTTTTCTATATTCTGACTTTAAATTATGATCTATCATAAAGATATTGCAAATGTATCACAGATGTATATTCTAAATGACTGAATAAGGTGAATGCTTATTATGTATTTACGGACAAATTCCAAAAATCTTTTGAATTATTTTCATATCTGGAGTTAAACAAAAACAATCTCAAAAAACTGTTACTCCTAAAAGCAAATTCAGTAGTTACTGAAGTATATGATAGTTAACTAAAAATTATTAAATTTACCTTATATTTTATCTCGATAGGCATGAAGAGCTAAGTGTTTCTTTTTTCTTATAAAATCATAAAACTCTATCATCACTTTATTTATGATGATTTTCTAACAGTAAAAGGCAGAGAGGAAATTGCACTATACTATCCAAATATCAGTATTCAGGGACACTGAGAAATTTTAATAGTTATAAACCAATTATTGGATTAAAGAGGTCAGAGGGAATGAAGTGGTTTATAATCTACCTTAGACCTCTCATTTCAAGTACCTCAGAAAATAAAAACTATCTTGGAAGCAGATATAAAAGAAAATTATCCAGGTGTGGTACAGACACCTCGAATTCTTGCTACTTGGGGGGATGAAGAATGAGAATCACTTGAACCTGGAGGTGGAGGAGGTTGCAGTGAGCTGAAATTGCAACACTGCCCTCCAGCCTGGGCAAATAGAGCAAAACTCTTGTCAAAAAAAAAAAAAAAAAGAAAGAGAGAAAGGGAAGAAGGAGGTAGGGAGCAAGGGAGGAAGGAAGAAAAAGAGCGAAAGAGGAAGGGAGGAAGAAGGAAGACTAGGATCAAATATTTAGATCAAGAATTCTTAAAACTATTTGGTAACAAACAGAACTCCCTTCACAAACACTTGGGATCTGGATTGCAGTTGTTCCCCCTGCCTTCCTCTTTTTCACTCTCTCAATGTCATCTATCTATCTTCTCAGCTAGTGTCTGTCTCTCATGTATATATTTACACATACACTAAGGGATACATTTTCTCATTGAGAAATAAAACCATTTGGAAACATTCACAGAGAAGTTTATCTGCTGCAAGTTTTCTCAGAAAATACACTCAAGTATAGGTGCATAAAATTTCTTCTGTCTAAAAAATAGTAATATTAATTTGCTGTTTGAGAAAGAAAATGTGAAAATGAGAATAAGAGCATATGTTTTAAAGAAAGGATTCAATTTTAATTAAATAGTAACTATAAAGCTGTTCACTTGGATGCAAAACTCTGTTAATTATTTGCATATTCTGCTGTCAAGGAAAACAGAATTTATAGTTAGTAAAATAAACAATTTTGCTTGGCTCTCAAAACGAAGTAAATGTTGTGTTTTTTTTTGTAATTTTAGTATACATTTGATCTTATGATATTAACATTACTTTGGCCAGGTAATATTACATGGTCACATGTTATTATAATTTGACCGTCTTTTGTTTTCTAGAATAACAGGTGAAAGCATTTCTTCTTGTGTTTCCTTGCCGTACAATGGAAAGAAATAAACACTGTTACTATAAAATTACTTTTAATATAATGTTGCCTATTAAAATTATAAACATATGTGTATAGAAATCAATATTTGTGAAATATGACTTCTATGATTTTAAAAATATTACAATAACACAGGGCTGGCCAGGTGTGGTGGCTCACGCCTATAATCCCAGCACTTCGGGAGGCTGAAGCAGGCGGATCACTCAAGGTTAGGAGTTTGAGAACAGCCTGATAAACATGCCAAATCTCCATCTCCACAAAAAATACAGAGACAGAGGTTGCAGTGAGCCAACGTCCCGCCACTGCACTCCAGCCTGGGTGACAGTGCGAGACTCCATCTCAACAAAACAAAACAAAACAGAGCTGATGTAAGAGTTAATGATAATTTTTAATTACCTCCCACACAAATGAGCTTCCATGCATGTTACTATTGAATTTCTCATGTCTTTTTGCATTGTGTTGAAGGTTGGATATGTATAGCTTCACACTATATATGGTATATTGTTCTTGTAGTCCTACAGTTTCCTATTTATATGTTTAGGTTGTCTATGTGCTTAGAAAATTTAGCATAACACAAATTTGAGTTACTATTTGTGTATGTGGATTTGTGTCTAAATATATCTTTGGTAGTGTTTTCTAGCAATGATATGGTTTCATACGCTGTATTGAGGGAATCTTTTTCAGGAGCAAGAGTGAAGGAAGCAAAACAAGAAGGGTGAATAGGTACTTCCTGAGAGATAATATAGTCTCAAAGAAATCAGCCTTGGCTTCATCCACAGGAGAATCTGGAACATAAATCTCACAAAGAAGGTTGCCTTCATTTTGAGGCATTGTGGCCAGACTTTTGTATTCCCATATAATTCAATATCGAAAAGCAGAATGCCCATGGCATGTGAAGGAGCTCTCCTAGGTAAGAAAGCTCTTTTCAGCCAAGGACTGTGGTCCTAATGAAGGGGATGGTTGTGAGCCTATTAGCAGCCAGCCCTAACAGCAGCTGCAGAGTGGGTAAGTTACCATCAGACATTTACTTCAGGTCACCCCTCACCCCACTGGGAATCACTTTGTTCTTAGTTTATGTTCATTGCATTTAGACACAGCTACTCCAGGATTCCAAATCACCACAATTCCTAGGGAGAGTTAAAAGAGGAAGATTAATGTGAGGAATTACAGCCCCCAGTGCTGCAGTCAGTCCTGAGGACTAAACTGACACTCATCTCCCTTCTCCACCGCACAGGTAAATGACACTGATCTTTGCTAAACTTCCGTTGGTCTAGGTGGCTTGTGGGTGAAGATTCATAGATACCGTAGTATCTACCATCCACTCTCATAGATTCCCGGTGACTAAGATCTTATTAAGTTGGGGTTGTTCCAGTTTCATACTGACAATAAGAACTGAGCATGGTATTATCAAGAAACACTTCAGTAGATCACCTGAGGGCAAAACATACCTCTCCCTGTCCACCTTATGTAGCGGCCGTCTTACCTGCCAGGACCAAATTCCCCTGGCTGTTTTCCTAATTCTTTTTTAGGTCTGCTAGGTAATTGGCATGAAGAGTTCAAGGAGAAGAGCTGGCAACTGTAGCTTTAAGAATAATGAGATTCTTACTGTGGTCCCTGTAGGAACATGAAGCATAAATTCTGCATGTAGAAATGATGGAGAGCAGTGCCTTGCTATCTCCACTCCTGGATCCTGGATCCACACATTCTACCTGCTGGAAACAGTACCTCATAACCATCATTAGTTTTAGGACTATATAAAAGCATGAAGCATAGCTTCCCATTAAATGTGGATATGATTAATGTGCATATGACAGAATTCATGTATCTGTATCCTTAAAGTCTTTGATAGTGGCACTAAGTTCTGCTATTCCTCTGGGATGAAATATTGTTTTTAATTTACTCTTTTGGCCAGGGGCTGTAATGGCATGGTGTGAAAATCTCAGGGACTTCCATTTGGCCTTTGCTATGACAATCACTCTTACTCGAAAGATCAAGGAATCCATGTGAGGAATATATTAACTGCTAAACGTACCCATTTTGATTTTATTTTCAGTCAGAAAAATAAACACTGTGTTAGTTTCTGACCTCAGTGAACAATGCTGAGATGGACCTGAATCAAGGCTCCGTGAATTAGCTGAGTCCCATATATGACTCCACTAAGAGGGAGGTCATGGTGGTGACTGGGGTCACTGGGTTTGAGAAGAAATTCAGAACACATGACTAGTGGTCGCTATTATACATTTTGGATATTTTATACTCTTATAGAGTATGGTTATAGAGTAAGGTTTTTTGAGCAAGCAATTGTGAGACTGGGAAAATAGCTAGTGCATATATTTGCCAGGTTATTACAATGGCCTTCCTCAGAGACACAGCCTCTGCTTCAGTATTAGAAAGGATGATGCTCAAATGGTTTTATTATTTTTGTTGTGGTGTATGACAGGAGCAACACATATGCAACACACACACATACACACAAACGCAAGTGCACAGAACTTATTACCTCAAATCTTTATTAAAATGATAAAATATGAGAACAGCTCTAATCAGCATAGAACTCCATGCTGAAAAGTAGAAGGGAATTTAAAGATGTTATGCTGATTGGGGTAATCGCTGAAATTCAGGGTTTTCCAGGAATTGCTCACAAATCTCATTATGCCAACATTGACTTTACAAAAATTGTCCAGAAGTCAAATGTATTTTTCAAATGTAAAATCTTTCTTTGTTTTAAATCACAACATACTTATTTATACTTTAAATTGGCAAATGATTATTTACTTCTCACTTTTTAAACACCAAAATTTTTTAGACACAGGACGAAAGGGGAAAAACACAAACAAGATTATTTTTTTAAATTACAAAAAAAAATTGCTTTAGAGACAAAGTCTCACTCTGTCACCGAAGCTGACATTCAGTAGCATAAATCACAGCTCATTATAGCCTTGAACTCCTGGGTTCAGAGGTTCCTCCTGCCTCAGCTTCCTGAGTAGCTGGATCTGTAGGTACATCCCACCACTCTCGACTAATTGTTTTTTTTCTTTGTCGAGAAACAGTCTCACTCTGTTGCCCAGGGTAGCCTTGTACTACTAGGCTTAAGCAATTCCCTTAAAGTGATAGTATTATAGGTATTAGCAACTGCACCCAGCCTCAAATTCTTGACCTAGAGCAGTTTAATCTATATATTACATTCTTTGTGGGTCCAGATGTATTCTATTTAAATAATAAAAATATAATTGACAATTAATTTCAAAAATAGTAACATAGTAGCTATCTAATATAAATTGAAAAACTATACAAGGCAAGGAAAATAGTCAGTGAACTTAAAAATAGGTCAATTTAAACTTTCCATACTAAAATACATCAAAAAAAAGAATTTAAAAATACAGAACAGAAAATCCATGAATAGAACAATTTCAAAAGGTCAACATATATGTAACAGAATGCCAGAAGGAGAAAAAAGGAAGAGTGGAGAAAGAGAAATATTTAAAATTATGGTGTCTTAAAATTTCCCAAATTAGTGACACTTATCAAGCCACATGTCCAGTAAACTCACAACACCAAGATAAAATCAAACAAAAAGTTTTTGAAAATAAAATATAAAAGAATACCTAGCCGGGCGTGGTGGTTCACGCCTGTAATCCCAGCACGTTGGGAGGCGGAGGCGGGTGGATCACGAGGTCAGGAGATCGAGACCATCCTGGTCAACATGATGAAACCCCATCTCTACTAAAAATACAAAAAAATCAGCTGGGCATGGTGGCGTGTGCCTGTAATCCCAGCTACTCAGGAGGCTGAGGCAGGAGAACTGCCTGAACCCAGGAGGTGGAGGTTGTGGTGAGCCGAGATCGCGCCATTGCACTCCAGCCTGGGTAACAAGAGCGAAACTCAAAAAGAAAATATTGGAAAAAATGGAGATCCAGGACAGATTACCTATAGAGGATAAAGGAATAAAGGATAGAAGTTACTGTGGATTTCTCATCAGAATCACACTAGCAAGAAAAGAATAAAGTAAAATATCTTAAGATGTGTAAAAAACCCAAAATGTTAATCAAGAATTTTATTTCTGGAGAACTGATTCTTCAAAGGAGATGAATAAATAAAGAATGTCTTAGATAATATAAAGTGAAGTTATGTATCAGGAGCAAATCAACCTTGCAAGACATGCTAAAATAAGTTTTTTAAGGAAAAGCAAAATTATATAGGTCAAAAAATTAAAAAGTCATAAGGAAAGGAAGGCCACTGATGAAGAAACAAATGAAAGAAAAAGTTTTTAAAAATTGTTTTTAATTGATCAAAAGTATAACTGATTTTTTAAAATGTCATCTGATTTTAAGTTCTGGGGTACATGTGCAGGGTATGCAGGTTTGTTACATTGGTAACTGTGTGCCATGGTGGCTTGCTGCACCTACCAACCCATCACCTAGGTATTAAGCCCCACATGTATTAGGTATTTATCCTGATGCTCTCCCTCCTCCCACGGTCCCCCCATCAGGCCCCAGTGTGTGAAAAATATAACTGATTTTTGAAATAATAATTATAACAAGGTATTGGGAAGTTGTATATCATATGGATATGATTTATGAGTTACTATAATATCACAAGGCATAGAGAGGGGAATTGTGTACCTGAACTGGACATGAATGAACTAGCATAGTGTTACTTAAAAGTAGACTTAGTTAAAATGTATAGTATAAACTAAAGCAACAACTGAAAAAACTTAAAGGGATTAATATACTAAGAGAGGAAATAAAAAATAAAATTGTAAAATACTCAAATTAGAGGAGGTAGGGGAAAAAGGCAGAAAAAATACCAAATACAAGAAGTAGAAAACAGTTTCAAACATGATAGATATTAAAATAACTCTATCAGTAAGCACGTTATGTTTTAATAGTCTAGAGTTTCTTTCACTTTTAGAAAAGGATAGGGAGGCTCATGTACTTACTTCCCAGATGCCAAACATAATTGGTGAAAATAATTATAAACAAGAGAATAATCATTTGAAGTCTATTGAAACTGTCACAAGAACATTCAGCAAATGAAAAAAAATATATTCAGCAACACTTACTAAAACTCAGTAAGAAAATCCCAAGTCTGTGGAATGTCAGCCATAACAACTTCCTTTCCTTCTCTATCCATCTCATTCTGATGAAGGCTTTACTTCACATGGGAGTGGCTGACACAGGAGCTGCTAATCAAGGAATACACTGTCTTGCCAGGTAGGAAAACTTCCAGCATATCTCATCTACCCCAGAGGTTGGAGTGTTCTTGTCTTCACAGCTTTTACTCATAGGGCAGAGTGTCGAGTCCATGGGCAAAAGGCTGAGAATATCTGCGGACCAATAGTGCTCATCTCAGTTCACTCATAGAGTAGAAATTACATGGAAGGGAGACAAATGGAGAAGACCAGAGGCCACTATTGCCCATGAATATTCCCAGGGTTTATTTCCAAGGTGGGTGCAGCCTATCTGAATGGAGAGCTCCAAAGCTCTTCACAGAGGAACTGACTCTAAACACAGAAGAAGTCCAAAACATGAGGATAAGTTCACAAAGGAGGCAGATGGTAGTAAATCTGCATTAAGATAAGGACATAATAATAGGTGGTAACCTGAATGCATGGGAACAAATGAAGATTACCTCTAATGATAAAGAATAATGCTATTTCTCTTTGTCCATTTGTTTTGCTACAAAGGAATACTGGAAGCTGGATGATTTATGAAGAAAAGAGGTTTCTTTCACTCACAGTCTACAGGTTTTATGAGAACTATAGAGCTGTATCTGCATGGGGTAAAGACATCAGACTGCTTTTACTCATGAGGGAAGGCAAACAGGAAGCAGTGTATTCAGAGATCACATGGTGAATGGAGGTAAAGCTGGAAGGAGGTGCCAGGCTCTTTTTAACAACCAGCTTTGATGGGAACCAATAGAACAAGAACTTTTTGTCCTCACAGAGGATACTCATTAATGTAAAGACTGCACCAAACCATTCAGGAGGGATCTACTCCTTCAAAAGCTTCCCATTAGGCCCCACCTCCAACATGGATTACCAGATTTCAACATGAGGTTTGGGGGACAAACAACCAAACTATAGCGATAAAATAACACACTGAAGCAGTTTGGCTCTGTGTCCCCATCCAATTCTCATCTTGAATGGTACTCCCATAATTCCCATGCATTGTGGAAGGGACCTGGTGGGAGATAATTGAATCATGGGGTGGTTCCTCCCTTTCTGTTCTTGTGCCAGTGACTGTCTCATGAGATATGATGACTTAATAAAGGGAAAATTGTTTCACTCAATACTCATTCTCTCTCTTGCCCACTGAGCTGTAAGTCATGCTTTTCACCTTTGGCCATGATTGTGAGGCTTCCTGAGCCATGTGGAGCTGTGAGTCAGATTAAACCTCTTTTGTAAATTACCCAGTCTTGAGTATGTTTTTATCAGCATGTGAAATCAGACTAATACAGTAAATTGGTACCAGTAGAATGAGGCTGAAAAGATATCCAAAAATGTGGAAGCAACTTTGGAACTGGGTAATAGGCAGAGGTTGGAACACTTTGAAGGGCTAAGAAAACAAGAAAACGTGGGAAAATTTGGAACTCCCTACAGACTTACTGACTGGCTTTGACCCAAAATGCTGATAATGATATGAACAATGAAATCCAGGCTGAGATAGCATCAGGTGGAGGTGAGAAACTTGTTGGAAAATGAAACAAGTATAAATCTTGTCATGTGTTAGCCAAGAGACTGGAGGCATTTTGCCCCTGCCCTAAAGGACTGTGGAATGTCAAACTTGAGAAAGATGATTCAGGGTATCTGGTGGAAGAAATTTCTAAGCAGCAAAGCAAAGCATTCACGAAGTGACTTGGGTGCTGTTAAAGGCATTCAGTTTCAAAAGGGAAACATGGCATAAAAGTTAGGAAAATTTGTAGTCTGACAATACAACAGAAAAAGCAATTCTTAGGATAAATACAAGCCTGCTGCAGAAACTTGCATAGGTAACGAGGATTCAAATATAATCCCCAAGACAATGGAGAAAATGTCTCCAGGGCATGTCAGAAGTCTTTACCACAGCCCCTCCCATCACAGGCCCAGAAGCCTAGGAGGAAAAATTTGTTTCGTGGGCTGGGCCCTGGGTTCTTATGCTGTTTGCAGCCTAGGGACTTGGTACACTGCATCCCAGCCTCTCTAGCCATGGCTGAAAGGGGCCAACATAGAGCTGGGGAAGTGGTTTCAGTGGATGCAAGCCTCAAGCATTGGCAGCTTCCACATGGTTCTGCCAGTGCATAGAAGTTGAGAGTTGGGGTCTGGGAATCTCTGGCTAATTTCAGACAATGTATAGAAACACCTGGATGTCCAGGCAGAAGTTTGCTGCAGGGGTTGAGCTCTCATGGAGCATCTCTGACAGGGCAGTGAAGCAGGGAATTGTGGGGTTGGAGCCCCCATACAGAGTACCTACTGGGGCACTGCCTAATAGAGCCATGAGAAGAAGGCCATTGTCCTCCAGACCCCAGAATGATAGATCCACTGACAGTTTGCACTGTACACCTGGAAAAGCCACAGACACTCAATGCCAACCTGTGAAAGTAGCCAGGAGAGGGGCTATATCATGAAAAGCCATAGGACAGAGCTTTCCAAGGCTGTGGGAACCTACCTCTTGCATCAGTGTGAGCTGGATGTGAGACAGGGAGTCCAAGGAGATGGTTTTGGATCCTTAAGATTTGTCTGCTCTGATGGATTTTGGACTTGCATAGATCCCGTAGCCCTTTGTTTTTGACAGTTTTCCCCATATGGGATGGCTGTATTTATCCAATGCTCGTGCCCCCATTGTATCTAGAAAGTAACTAACTTGCTTTTGATTTTATAGGGTCGTAGGTGGTAGGGACTTGCCTTCTCTCAGATAAGACATTGGAGTGTGAACTTTTGAGTTAAGACTTTAAGGGACCTTTGAAAAGGCATGATTGGTTTTGAAATGTGAGGACATGAGATTTGGGAATATCCAGGGGAAGAATGATATGTTTTGGCTGTGTGTCCTCACCCAAATCTCATCTTGAATTGTACTCCCATAATTCCCATGAATTGTGAGAGGAACCTGGTGAGAGATAATTGAATCATGGGGCTGGTCTCTCCCATACTATTTTCGTGATAGTGAATAAGTCTCATGAGATCTGAGGGTTTGATAAGGGAAAACTCATTTCACTTTCTTCTCATTTTCTCTCTTGCCTGATACAATGTAAGACATGCCTTCTGCCTTCTGCCGTGATTCTGAGGACCCCTCCCCGACCCCAGCCATATG
This sequence comes from Leontopithecus rosalia, assembly GCA_028533165.1. Lineage (NCBI taxonomy): Eukaryota > Metazoa > Chordata > Mammalia > Primates > Cebidae > Leontopithecus > Leontopithecus rosalia. Next base: position 20,856,906 of record CM052649.1, on the reverse strand, counting down.
GAACTGGGAGTTGAATTAAACATTTTTTTTTTGTAAATTACCCAGTCTCATGTATGTCTTTATCAGCAGTGTGAAAATGGACTAATACACATACTCTATAAATATATACTTGCTTTTCTATCACTTCTTGGATTTATTATCAACATTTATACAATGTAATACTTTTAACAATTTATTGCTGGATTTTATACAGAAAAGAAGAAAGACCTAAGATAAATAATCTGAATTCCCATCTTATGAAACTGTAAACAAAAGATCACTTGAAGGCCATAACGAAGAAAAAAATAATAAAACATTAGAGAAGTCACTGAAATTTACCAAAAGTAAAGAATAATCAAAACTAGTTTATTTTAAAAATTCAATAAAATTGACAAATTCTAGTTGGGCTAAACAGGGTAAAAAGTGAGATGACACAAAGTAACAATATCAGAAATGAAAGAGGGTTCTTCCCTATTGATCCAATAATCATGAAAAGATTTATTTATTTTTATTTCAACGTCTATTTTTAATACAGGGAGGTACAGGTGCAGATTGGTTACATGGGAATATTGCATAATTGTGAGATTGGAAGTAAAGATCCTCTCACTTAGGTAGTGAGCATAGCACCCAATAGGTAGTGTTTTTAAACACATATCCCTACTTCCCTCTGCCTTCTAGTAGTCCACAGTGTCTATGGTTCCTGTATTTGTGTCTACGTGCACTCAACATTTAGCTCCCATGTATACGTGAGAACATACAGTATTTGGTTTTCTCTTCCCAGGTTAATTTGCTTGGGATTATGGCCTTCAGCTACAACCATGTTGCTGCAAAGTACATTATTTAATTCTTTTTTATGGCTGCATAGTATTCCATGGTGTTCCATGGAATTCCACGGTATTCCATACTGTTCCATAGTATTCCATATCCACATTTTTTATATCCAACCTATTCTTGATGGGCACCTGGATTGATTCCATGTCTTAGCTATTGTGAATAACACAGGACTGAAAATATGAGTACATGTGTCTTTTGGCAGAATGATTTATTTTCTTTTGGGTAAATACCCAGTAATGGGATTTCTGGGTTGAACGGTAGCTCTGTTTTAAGTTCTTTGGGAAATCTCCAGACTGATTTCCACAGTGGCTGAACTAATTTAAGTTTCCACAGTGTATTAGTGTTACCTTTGTTACATAGCCTCGCCAGTAATTATTGTTATTTGACTTTTTAATTATAGACATTCTGACTGGTAGGAAATTGTATCTCATTGTGGTTTTGATGTGCATTTATCTGGTAATTAGTGATGTTAAGCATTTTTTCATATGTATGTTGGCCACTTGTATGTCATCTTTTGAGAAGTGTCTGTTCATGTCCTTTGCCAATTTTTTAAAAGAGGTCATATTTTTTCCTTGCTGATTTAAGTTCTCTTTAGATTCTGGATACTAGGTTTTTGTCAGATGCATAATTTGTAAGTATTTTATTTCATTCTGTAGGTTGTCTGTTTGCTTTGTTGATAATTTCTTCAGCTGTGCAGAAGCTCTTTAGTTTAATTAAGTCCCACTTGTCTAATTTTGTTTTGTTGCAATTGATTTTGGGGATTTAGCCAAAACTTGGCTAAGGCTGATGTTGAAAAAAATATTTCCTAGGTAATTTTTTTTTCTTTTTAAGAAACCAATTCTCACCCTGTTGCCCAGGGTGGAGTGCAGTGGCATGATCTCGGCTCACTGCAACCTACACTTCCTGGGTTCTAGCAATTCTCCTGCCTCAGCCTCTCGAGTTGCTGGGACTACAGACTCACGCTGCTATACCTGGCTAATTTTTTGTATTTTAGCAGAGATGGGCTTTCACTGTGTTGTCCAGGTTGGTCTTGAACTCCTGAGCTCAGGCAATCCACCTGCCATGGCCTCCCAAAGTGTTAGGATCACAGGTGTGAGCCACAGCACCCAGCCCCTAGGTAATCTTCAGGATATAAGATGACTGTCAATGCCCACAATATTAATAATTATTTTGGTAATACATACTTCTAAAATGCACACATAAAGGAACAGGTAAATGATATGCTTATGGCATAAATATGGTTATGACTTAATCGATGTGGCTTACCTTCAAATTTATTATGATGTACACTGTAAATATGTGCAGTGTTTTGTATGTTAATCATACCTCAATAAAGTGGTTCAGAAAACAATTAAAATGTACTAACACTCAGTAGAAAAATAGGAAAAAGCCATGCAAGCTCTGTTAGTTTAAAAATTAACAAATTCATATCTCCAGTAAGCATGCAGCCATCCCACTACAAATTTCTGTTTCTAAGTGTAAAAAGAGGGTATCTGTTTTTAATTGCTCTATAAAAAGAATAGCAAGCCTGATGTTGTCTGGTTCTAGAAAGAATTCTTGAAAATGTATATTCTTTATACTGTAGAAAATATAAATAATGCATATATTCTGGAGGGTATGTTTTCGACATGTATCAACATCCTTAAAATTTCACGTTATTTGGCAGCAGAATTCAAATTTTAAGAATTTATATTGAGAAAGTTATTTTAACTGTGAGAAAGAATACACATTAAAATGGAGAAAATCTGAAATATGTATTCATTGGATGTATTAATGATGCAGTGGTTAACCATTAAAAAGATGAGATGGCAGCATATGTATTTAATTAAAAAATATATTTCAGGAATAGAAAAAAGTTGAACATACTAAATGATGATAGCTGACATTTGCTGACTACTGACATTGTGTCAAACATTTTTCTATTCTTAACATGTATTCCATTATACCATTTCTGTCTCTCCCTCTCTCTCACACACACACATGCACACAGGCACACAGACACACACACACACACACACACACACACACACACACACACACACACACAGAGGGAGATTTTATAAAGGAGCAAATTTAACTACGTTTTCCAAGGACACATAGCTAGGAATTGTGGCTGATATAAAAACTCAGACAATTCAGCAACAGATATCATTAGAAACACTATCTTAATATGACTCTAGGAAGACTGAAGATACAGATGATGACTCAATTTGTATTTTTTAAAATTTAACTTTTATTTTAAGTTCAGGGGTACATGTGCAGGTTTGTTATACAGGTAAAACTGTGTCATGGGGGTTTGTTGGTAGATTATTTTGTCACCCAGTTATTGAGTCTAGTACTTATTAGCTATTTTTCCAGATCCTCTTCTTCCTCCTACCCTCCACCTTCTGATAGGCACCAGTGTGTGTTATTCCACTTTATGTATCCATGTGATCTCATCATTTAGCTCCCACTTATAAGTGAGAACACGTATTTGCTTTAATGTTCCTGCATTAGTTTGCTAAGGATAATGGCTTCCAGTTCCATCCATGTTTTTGCAAAGGATGTGATCTCGTTATTTATATGGCTGCATAATATTCTAAGGTATATGATATGGTTTGGCTGTGTCCTCATCCAAATCTCATCTTGAATTGTAATAATCCCCAGGTGTTAAGGGTGGGATCAGATGGAGATAACTGAATAATGGGAGGCAGTTTCCCCCACATTGTTCTTATGGTAGTGAAGAAGTCTCATGAGCTCTGATGGTTTTATACAAGGGAGTCCCCCTGCACAAGCTTGCTTTTGCCTGCCACCATGTAAGATGTGACTTTGCTCCTCATTCACCTTCCACCATGATTGTGAGGCCTCCCTGGTCATGTAGAACTGTAAGTCTATTAAACTTCTTTCCTTTATAAATTACCCAGTTTCGGGTATGTCTTTAGTAGCAGTGTGAGTACAGACTGATACAGTGTATATACATATACATATACTTATGCATATACATATACATATACATATACATACATTATATACATATATAACATTTTCTTTATCCAATCTATTATTAAAAACTGGGCAAAGGACATAAACAGACAAAAGAAGAAATACATGTGGCTAACAATCATGTGAATAACAAGCTCAACATCACTGATCAGTAGAAAAACGCAAATTAAAACCACAATGAGTTACCATTTCACACCTGTCAGAATGGCCGTTATTAAAAGTCAGAAAATAATGGATACTGGCAAGGCTGTGGTGAAAAAGGAATGTTTATACACTGGTAGTAAAAGTGTAAATCAGTTTAACCATCATGAACTATAATGTGGCAATTCCTTAACTTGTATTTTAAAATGAAGCAACACATATAATACATATGCTTATGTCAAAGAAATAAAAATATCATCAAAGCAAAGATAACTGTTCCACATTGGTGATACATACACAAGAAAAGGTTTTCTAACTCCAGTCCAAGGAAAAACTTCTCTTATTTGATGTTGATTAAGGCTCTGAAGTGAGTCAATGAGATATGTTTTATATGGACAGGCAAGTTTTGGTTCTAATATATCTCACATCATATAACTTATCACTTACCTTGATTTTTGCTGCATCCATTGTTGTCTCTAAGTAAAAGGAAAGTGTATCTTATCTCCTGGCTGTCTTTAAGCACTGTTTAATTGCTAGCTGAATTCCTGCCAGATACTTTCCTTCAACAAATAAGGAAAAAGTATTTTTCAGTCAGCTTGGGTTTTAGAAAATACTTTTGGGTGATGGTTCAAGAAGTATTTGGTCTAAGAACAAGGACTTTCCTCCATCTTGACCACAAAAGCACTTGCAACTAGACAAGTGCATTAATGGGAATCAATATTGAATTAGAAATCATTTAATTTGTGGAAGTGTTTGGGTTTTAGTTTTTCCTCAGTTTTACAAATCTGCATATTTTATAAATTTGATGTATATCTTGTAATACATTATTGACATGTAATGAACAAAACCCTAAGTAAAATTTGTTTTATGTCATGAGATACTGAAACAGTCTCCAGTTATCTGTTACTGTGTAAAACGTTGTCACAATAATTGGTGGCTTCAAATGATATCATTTTGCTACATTTGAGAATTTTGTGAGTTAGGATTTTGCCTGAGTGATTGTCCAGCTCCACGCAGGGGAAACTGGGTTTCTTGGGCAGCATCTCTGGTCAGAAAGGTCTGAGATGATGTGTCTCATGTTCCCAGGACCTTGGCAGTGAGGGGCTATGTTAACTTCCCTTCCCAGGTCCACAAGGGGTGTGGTTTCAAAGGCAAGAACTTCCAAGAGTGATGCCTCCATCCACCTCCCCATCCAGGAACCTAGAGGTTCTTGTCTAACTTTCCTGCCCGTGGGCTAGGTAAAATTCCAGGTAAGCTTCCTTTTTTCAGAAAGCCAGCCGAAAGCCCTGGAAGGAGTGGCTCTATTGTGGGCCAAGCAGCCAATCCAACGTTGGAGTCAAAGATCAATCACTCCGGAGAAAGGTTGAAAGAACTCTCTGGACGAGAACATGAATGGGGTGGGATTAACTACAAAGTTAAAACTCCACTGTACCTTACCTGCAAGGATTTCCTTCTCTGGGATCCCCTCCCACAACAGCATGGGAGTTCTCTCTACCTCTTTCTCTCTCGCTCTCTCTCCCTGCCTAATAAATCACTCTCTGCAACACTCTTTAGGTCTGTGATATTTATACGAACAGCAAGTCCACTGCACCTCCGGCGCCTCTTCCCTGATACCTGGGGCAGCGGAGGCCAAGAACCTGGGACACCCAGTTACAGCAGGATGGCTGAAAGGCTGGGCTTAGCTGACCTCCTTTCACTAGTCTGACCAGGGCTTCCACATTGTCTGTTCCACAGAGCACTCAAACTTTTTACATGACCTCTTGAGACTCCAAGATTCTAAGGCAGAAACTGCCCACCCTCTTAAAATGCTAGGTCCAGGATTAGAATATGAGACGTTGACTACCACCTGCGGAAGTCTGGCTTGCAGACCGCTATTCAACAACAAATGAATGAATGCACCCTCACGCCATTACAATGATACAAGTGGGATAGGGATGGCCATTGGCTGCTTTCAGGGGGCGAAATGCAACAAATTGACCAAGATCCTCTGTCCATCCACACTTTTATTCCATTGGGATTTTACAACAGAAGTTCACACTTGTGGATAATTAACATGGTTAAAAGAGTGGTGATACAATGATAAAAGCTTTTGGTTCTGGGCCCAGAGTAAACACTATGAACAGGTAATTCCTCTTTGCTCTTCCCCTGATAGGGCCACCCAGCACAAAATTTTACATGAGTAAACACAGTAGAGACAAAGAAATGTGGGGTAAACAGACTTAACCTGGAAAGTCCTTTGATCATTTCTATCTCTTTCCTATCCTAATATAAATGAGGCAGCTGCCTTCAACTTGGCTCAATAAAACTTTTTGGCCTTCCAAAACGTTTGAGATTACAATCTATAACTTTTCCTGGTAGTTAATATCTTGCCAGCCACCCCGAGTGAATATCAACAAGAATGGATTCACTCCACCACACTCAAGTCAAGTCAGTCACTAGCCAGTTCACATTCAAAAGATAAGAAATGGCCCTCCTTCTCTGCAGGAATAGTGCAGAAAATCTCTCAGTGATATCATTGAAGTACAATGACTGTGCTCTCTCTACTTTTTAAAACACGGGTGGAGTAACAGAAAGTGTATGTTAACCAAATTAGTTTGTTGTGATTTCTTTTCATGATACTATTGTAACATAAAGTTAGAACTACTTTGACCTATACACATTCAAATACACTTCAGTTGCCTTAAGATTCAGCTTTAGTACAGTCTGAAAGTAACTTTTTTTTTTGGAGATGGAGTCCTGCTCTGTTGCCCAGGCTGGAATGCAGTGACATGATCTCGGCTCACTGTAACCTCTGCCTCCCCAGTTCAAGCAATTCTCCTGACTCAGCCTTCTGAGTCCCTGGTATTACAGGTGTGCACCACCACACCCAGCTAATTGTTTTTTTTTATTTTAGTAAAAACAGGGATTCATCATTTTGCCCAGGATGGTCTCCAACTTCTGAGCTCAGGCAAGCCACCTTCCTGGGCTTCCCAAAGTTCTAGGATTACAGGCATGAGCTGCCAACACAACGGTCTAAAAGTGATTTTAATAATCAATTTTTCACAGCAAAACAGCGAATCTCAAAAATAAAGTTTCATTAGTATTAACTAGCTGGAGATCCACAAAGCTCAAACCATAAACTAAAGCTTTCACTGAATTCCTATTTTCAACACTAAGACTGAAGTAGCATCAATCAGTCCTTTCGAATGATTATTAAATTTTATACCCAATTGTGCCAAACTATTTCTCATTTTTCTTGTAATGCAAAGTGGTTTTATCACGTATTAGGAATTTTTCTTGGCAAGCACACAATAAAAGACACCATAATAATTATACATGTTGTTAGAATATTTGCATAATTAATTCATCTGGTAAATATGTTTTATGCTCATGCAGCTGTTATCCTTACAGAACATATATTTGACCCTCTTAGAACTTTTAATGGAAGCATTTCTACCTCTCAAAAAAGGATGACATGCAACAATACTGCATAAAGCAGGAGTTAAGTTTTTGATCAATTTAAATAAGACATGAACGATTTTTAATTGAAACTTTCCCTTCTTGTCTTCACTTTCAGTCTCAGAGGAAAAAAACACGTCATATGACTGGAAACTATAATTATGCCCTCTGTTCTACTTATATTGTATAATCTTAAAGAGCACTTAAAAAGTTTGTTGGCAAATACTAGTTTTAGTGCCAGTATTCTTACCAGTTAATCTTATGATCTTGATTAGCTTAGCCTTCTGTGTCTCAAAATCTTCAAAGAAAATATTATTGATTCCATGACTTTTTCAGGTTTAGCATTAAGAGATTATATAATAACTATATACCTGGATTGCTTCTTTTATGGGTCAACTTATGTGACATAAATTTTATTTTAAAATTTAATATAAATTACTCAAATTGTCATATTTGATTAAATAAGTTTTATTTATTTCTTTCCTATTCCCATATTATACAATTTAGAATGGTAAGCTAAAAAGACCAAAGAAAAGATTTTTATTTGTTTTTGTTTCACAGAATTTATTTGCCAAGGCAATTTGCCTAACTGTAAGTAAAATATAAATACAATGGACTCAAAAGCAAACAAATCTGCACATTTGTCTACACATGAAATTGACATAAAAGTTGGCTTCATCCACTATTAATGAAATATATATTGACTGAGTGTGCAATTGACAGAAAATTTGAGTTTATTCACTCAATAAAATATAATCATTGGTCTATTAACTCCTGTCTGGAATGACATGGTATTGAATAATTTGATAAATATTTTAAATAAGTCTCAATTTTATGCAGGCAGCTTTGTATCCATGTGTTGGAAATCTAATATTCTAAATGGCTAGCTTTTAAAACCTGATTAGCTCTGCCGTCAATGTCTCAAATTCTTCAAGTAAAATAATACTGATTAGATGACTTTTTCAGATCTAGCATTAAGAACCTATATAATAACTATATACCTGGAATACTTCTTTTATTGATTGATTTATATGACATTTTATTTTAAAATTACCATATTTGATTAAATAAACTTTATTTATTCTCTTATTCTCATATATACAATTTAGGATAATAAACCACAGCCAGATCTTTTTATAGCAGAAAATGATTTACATTAATCAACATGACAGTATCCGACATACGGTCATGATTTTGATTGTTCTTTACGATTAGAGAATGCTTCCTAAGAATGGCCTCATGCTGATTACTGATAATACGGTTTTTCTGATTCCATAATCTAACAGATTCACTCCAAATCTTCAACTACCCATAGCCCTAAACACTATAGACAGACCACTCTCCAGTTCATCCACAACTGTCCACTATTTTCCTAACCAGAGAATAGAGAAACCGAGCAGAATTTTTATTCAACACTTAATTCCTTCACAAGATAGATGAAAAGTAGGCAGTTTGGGACTCCCATTTTCTTCCCTGTAAGTATAAGTAGGTGGGAGACTTGGGCAGTGCTGTAAAGGATGCTGGGCTTGGAGAAGAATGTCAGGAATAGAAAGAACTGGGTCATTCACATAGCAACAAAGTATAAATGGGAGCTGGGCAAAGGCTGACTTTCCTTTGGTGACACTTATCCACAGATAGGATAACAATTTTCCATAGAGGTATTCCAGCTCTTCTAAATCTTAAATCTTTCAGGTTCTCTCAGATAAATGGGCCTTGACCCTTCCTAAAAAACATACTAAGGCTCCTTTAGATTTGGATGTAATTCTGATTATACATCTTGCTTCTCAGTTTATTAAAATTAAATTGAATGCTGCATTTGTTCTGAGCTTCATGATGGATCTTCTACCCTTCTGTGTCTGTCATGCCTGGCAGTCATTAAGCCTGTGTTTTAAGCCTGTGTTTTCAGTTATAATTTAAGAACTTCACTGAACAAACTATGGTACCAACTCTTTAAAATCTGCTATCCACATACACACAGTAGAAAAAAAAATTTTTAAAAAGTCTAAAATATAAATACTTATAAAAGGATCCACAAGAGTCTTATATCATGTGTTAACCTTTTTCATGTCTTTTAAAAGTAACCATTATTAAATATTTATGGTGGTATTGGCGTGTGTGTATCTTCTGGCCTTATTTGTACTTGAAACTATTTGTGAATTTACTGCAAAATCCATCTATGTTAATTTAAGTGCATGACTTCAATTCCATAGCAAGAGAAGGAACATTATTTGTTATCTAGGGAGAAATGTGACCTCATGCCAAGTTTACAGCCACATATTTTAATTAAGCTATTGACCTGTTAAAAACACTACATTCAAAGTATATGAAAAATTTAGTCTTCCCACTGAAAAAATCTGTTATTCAAAGAAATCCACAAAATCATTAATAAGCCCTTAACACAATTAGCTTTTTGGAGTAGCTGATAATTTTTCTAGTGACAAATTTTTAGATTATAAAGTTCTGTATAAAGTTTAGTTACATGTCAACACAATGATATTTATTTTCCAAATTTTATTTATTTTTAAATATAAATGAGTAGACAGAATTGTACAATAAACACCCATATGTCTTCCACCTAGATTCAAAAACTAGTATTTGTCTATATTTGCTTTCTCTTCTTTTTCTTCTGGCTCCCTCAATATGAATTTATGTCATAAAAATCATGACATTTCATTTCTAAATATTTATTAAATATCTCCTAAGGATAAATAAACCCTAAAACTCTACTCCAATAATATGATTACCACAATTGACTAAATTTATAAGCATCATCTAATATCAAGTTCAAACTCAAATTTTTCTCAGAAATTTTGTTGTATTATCATAAATATCTTTCATATAGTTTGTTTTTCTAAACCAGGAACAAAAATAAACAAAAAACAACAAAAATTATGTTTGTTTTGTTTTAAGTAATATTTTTGTATTTTTTCAGCCTGCAATGCAATGATTTCTTAGTGACTCTAATCTTTTGAAGCATTTTTCATGACTGTGATATTAGAAAATTTTACATTACTTGTCACGTTCTACATTCTTAATTTCTCAGATTATTCCTTCACATTTGACATCTTCTGTAATCTACTATATTTTCTGTAAGCTGTGTTAAATTTCTGGATTCTTGATTAAGCTTAAGATTTTTTTTTTTTGGCAAGAATACACAGGTGATACTTGGTTGATAATATTGACTATGCAGTTTCCATTATCAAGCAATAATCCTTTTCCCGTGTAGTCTCTTCTGATAAAATAGAAAGGATTTTTTTTCAATATAAGATGTCTTCACAAATTGTATAATGGAAGAATAGCTTTTGAAGGACTCTCCGTGAGCTCTTAGTTTCAGAATCTCATTTCATATGAGAGAATGAATAACTGGTAAACACTAATAAGCATAAAGGTGTTGGTGATTCCTGTTCGTTCTCTTGCTTCTGTTCCTGATCTCCCAGTACAAGGCTCTTTGTTTTGCTCTTTTATCCCCATACCTTGCAATGAACCAAGCAGCCCATATACTCAGGCTATCTGTTCTCCTCCCAACAACAAGGGAATAGCAACAATTTCATGATTTCTTAAAAACATGTTAAATATGTTATTTTAAAATAATTTAAACTGGTGTATTACGAAGTATTAAATGAGAATAACACAGAGGTTCAGCAACAAAATGCTGTAATTATAGAATAATAATAATAACATAAGAATATTATTAATACAGATAGTTATAACAATAATTAAAACTACAATTTATTCTATCTTTGGAAAATGTATTATATAGATATGACTGCTTTACAACACAATGGAGAGTCATATTTTGTATCGTGTTCAGCATCAAACGTTATGGGGAATTTTGATCATCAGAACATATGGATTATTTCATTTTACTTAATATGGTATGTGTAGTATTTTGCGGTAATGAATACATCACAATTTATATCAATCTACTCTTTATGTGCATTTTTGTTGTTAAAATTTGGTAGTATGTGTGTGTTTCTGTTATAAACAACGACAGAATCATAGCTCTCTATATTTTTGCTGTGCTTTCACCGAGGTGAATTATTAAAGTTTTCATTAAATGTAACTAATGTTAGTCAAAACAGCATTCTATAATTGTTTTCTGAATTTCTATAGATTTAATTATTGGCGACTCTGTTCTCATTTGTTTTATAACCTCTTGTATACTCATGTGTGTGTATGCAAGAGAGATTCTTTGAAGACATTTTCTCAATATTTAAACAATTGGAACCCTTTTTTTTTTATCCCACTCATTTATGTTTTCTAGAAATTAGACCCTATTCTGTCACACTGGATTCAGTTACTTTCCTAGACTTAACCATCTGCATTTACAATTTAAAGACTTTAAAAAAAGGTTACTGTAGGAGTTGTTGCAGTTGGTTTTTAAATTTTGACATCATCATCCAGTTGTTAAAATTGTTATGTAATAAAATTTATCAATGTTTACATTAATTAGTCTTTATTGTTTTTTAATTTTCATTTTTGAAAAACATCATACTGTGAGATTATTTATTTTTAAATGCCCTTGTATTCTTATAGTCATACAGTGTAATTTAAAAAAATATTCTGGAAATTACTTTGATAAAAGAAAGTGGTAGATTTACAGTTTTATTTATATAACAATGTGAGAATTCTGGGACTCTTATGCATTGTACATTATGGAGCCACCAATCTCGTACTTAATATGTAGTTAACCACGTTTCACTTAACTAAAAATGTGAGTGATGATATGTTAAGAACATACATGCTATTATTAAACTTTAACTGAATTATGCTTTATACTTTCACCTTATCAATTTACTTGAATAGTTTATTTTATAAAATTATATTAATTGATAATTATTCTTTGTTTTTCTGTTTCTATGTTCCATGCTTTACATATACTTACAAGGGGCATTTTTTTCAGCACCAGAATAATTTTTTCCCACAGCTCATCAGATATTCTAAATTCAAATCCTAACTTGTACTAGGAAGAGAGAAGGGAAGGAAGGAAGGAAATGAAAAGAAAGGAGGAAGGGAGGGGAGGAGAGAAGGAGGGAAGGAAGAAAGGAGGGAGGGAGGGAAGAGAAGGAAGAATAGAGAGAGGAAGAGAAAGAATGAAGTAGGGAAGGAAAGAAGGAGAGAAGGAAGTAAAGAAAAGATAAAAGCTAATTCTTAGTTTAAGTTATGTTTTAAATATTTTTAAATTAGTTGATGGTATTCAATTTATTTGGGCTTATTACTTAGTTTTATATTTAATGCATTTTCATTTTAACTTAGGTGTTGGAAAAACATTAAGATCAGAGTTAAACCTACTTTTCATTGCATTTGCTCCTCAGCATTTTTACTTACTGCAGACAACTTGCCTTTAGGTGATTAGAGCTTCATTATACCCAAGAAGATAAGATCAAATGAAATCCAAAGTCATGACATTGAAGTGAAGCTTACTACTTTGCATGGCATGGACTTATAAAATGTATACAAACATGAGGAGACCACAAACATATTCGTTCATTGCAAACGTTAAAAATGTGTTTAATTTTTAAAATCTACTTTTTCCCCCTGGTGTTAGACCAATATTCATGTTTAAAAACTTAAAATTGCTCTTCCTTGCCGTCTTCACCTTTGGGGGTCTTATTATTCACTTGTGGATAAATGCCAATGCCAGCTCAAATGAATGACTTTGACTGTCTGATTCATTTCCCAAGATACTTGAAATACAATGCTGTATTTGGGTTGGAAGCTCATAAATCTTTGAGGTTGAGTGTAGTGAGATTTCTAGGTGCACTCTGTTCTGATAGCATTAAAAATGAGATTTGAAGTTCTCCTACTGCATCTCTGTAGTTTATCTGTAGCTGATACTATTGTAAATGACAGCCTTGTGGCACTCTAATCAATAATTTAAGATTTCTATACTGGACCAAAATATCCAGGAAGGAAGGAATTCCTAAAGTAGTACATTTAATGTCTGAACAAAACAGATTTGGAATTTCAGAATAGAGGTTCACCCAAATTGAAGTGTTCTATTGCGAACTCTCCCACATTCATTATTGATTTAAAGACATCTACAGTTTTTCAGCAGCATGTTTTTCCATTATTTATTTCCACCAAGGTGGGGATAATTAACTTCTCTTTCTCGAGTCCAGGGTGTGATTGAATAAAATGGTATGTTACAGTCTATCTTGTTTTGTCATCCTATAAATTTCTCCTGACAGGAGTGTTGAAATTTGGGCTGCAAAATTTATCATTAACTATTTTTGTCCAATATATTAGTATTTTATCAACTAAGACCCATTCATTTATTATTTATATCTCATCAACTTCTAAACTTAGTTTCAAGTGAATTATTAACCCAGAATTCCAAATCGTAAAGTTCCAATGGAAAAATAAGTAAAATATTGCATAAAAGAAGTCGTATAAAACTATAAATTTCTCCCTCAAAATAGAAGAAAAGAAACACTATTCTGTAATAATTTTCAGCTTGCTTTTCTGGTAGAGGAACAAGTACTGAGGTAATCACTTGTCATGCATTTTATATTTGCTTGTTGTTTACTATCTTGAAGAGATCCTTAAGACCACTTTTTTTATTTTTAATCAGGGCAATAATAAACTGATTTTCATAAGACTATCAAAAATGTATTTGCACTTATTTAGTTATTTTAGTCTAAACTATGTGTTTTTCAGCTTATGTAAACTATTTTTCTTTCCCAAAACTTTCAATGTGAGATGTTAGTTAATGGAAAATTTATGAACAAGGAGAAATACTTCTGCAACAACGGGAGCATTATCTAATCAATTGTGGCTCATCTGTGAACATGATCCATGTGGTGGAAAATATAAAACCTATTAATGTCCTAGACCATTTGAAAATACATATCTAGAATGTGTTTATGTTTTAGGAAAATATTATCCTCTTTTTCTTTAGAAACGTTTTGTTCCTTTGTTCTTCTACCCAATAAAGAAAGTCTTGCTAATAGATGCACAGATATATTTAGAAATGCATTAGAAATACTAACAGCAAATGGTTTATTGGAGGAGTTTTTTAATAAAACAGGTATCATTATTCCATTTTTTAAATTTTTCATTGAACTATAACATGTATATAGGAAAGTGCAAATATCTTAACTGAATTGTTCAAGTAATTTTAATAAACTGATGAACAGTTTTAATGGACATTATGAGAAAAAAATGAACATTACCAATACTTTAATATTCCCTTGTGATCACTACCAGATTGATGATGGGTAATTATTATCTTGACTTTTAAACTCCAAAAGTAGTTGTATTTACTTTAGTTCTTTGTATGAATAGAATCAGACAACAAGTGTCTGTCTTCTTTCGCTCAACATTATAAATGTGAGATTCCTCCACATTCTTGCATGCTACATACATCATTCATTCTCACTGCTATATATATATATATATATAATTCAGTATGAGGAGTATTTATTAGTTTATGTGTTTACATTGTAATCATCTGACTGCTAAGAAAATGAAAATGAGAGTTTCCTCAAGCATTTCTCCTTACATTTCAAAAAGAATTCTTCCTTCTGGAACAGGTGTTTCCCTTATAAGAAGAATTTTTTAAACAATACATTCAATTTTTTAACAGATACAGACATATTTATATTATTTATTTTTTCAGTAAGTTTTTAGTATTTGTATGCTCATTTCACTAAATTATTGAATTTATTAGTATCAAGTTATTCCTGCTATTTTTATTATCCATCCAATATTGGTTTGATATGTAGTGATATAACCTCTTTTACTGTTAATATACTGGTATTTTTGTCTTTTCTCTCCTTCCCTTAATCAGCCCGCCTACAGGTTTATCAATTTTTTTAGTCTTCACTGAGAACCAGCTTATGATTTATTTATTGCTCTTCTGTTTCTATATGTACAGTTTCTTCACTGATCTTCATTATTTATTTTTTTTCTGTTTATTTTGGTTTTCATGTGTTCTTCTCTTTTTAGTTTTTATGTTTGAAGCTGAAATACCTTTCCCTTTTCTACCACAGATGTTCAGTGATAAAAATATATAAATATTGCTTCAGTTGCATCTCAGAATTTTCATATGCTATTTTTCATTTTCATTAATCGCAAAATACTTTTTTTTTTGAGATGGTGTCTTGCCCTGTACCCAGGCTGGAGTGCAATAGCATGATCTCGTCTCACTGCAGCCTCTTCTTCCCGGGGTTCAAACGATTCTCCTGCCACAGCCTCCCAAGTAGCTGGGATTTCAGGCAAGAGACACCACGCCTGGCTAATTTTTTTATCTTTAGTAGAGATGAGGTTTCACCATGTTGGCCAAGTGGGTGTCGAACTCATGACCTCATGATCTGCCCGTCTCGCCCTCCCGAAGTGCTGGGATTACAGGTGTGATCAAAATATTCTTTACTGTTGCTTTTAATTTGGTATTTGACCCATGGTTTATCTGGAATTATGACATATTGTTCTGACATTTGGGGATTTTTTTCAGATATGTATTATATCTAATATAATTGCATTATGGCAAGAGGTATGGTATGATTTGAATCTTTTAACATTTATTGGCCCTTGTGATATGACCAAGAATATTGTGTTCTTGCAAATGCCCCATGAATATTCCCAAATAATGTGCATTTTTAGAAAATTCTATGATGGTCAATTAAATCAAATTGGTTGATAGTTTTCTTAAATTCTTCTATGTCTTTGCTTAAGTGCTGTCTTATTTTTCTATTAAGTATCGAAAGAACAGTTTTGAACTATTATTATACTACAACTGTGGATTTGTCCAGTTCCCTTTAAAGTTGTATTAGTTTTTGGTCATATTTTGAATCTTTGTAAACAATTGAGATTTCCATGTATTCCTGAATTGACCACTTTATCATTTTCATAAAAATTTTCAAATTATATAATACTATAAAAATGAGTCATAAATTTACGAGATAACACAGTGCGTAACTGATGAAATCTGAAGGAAAATGGAAGAAGATAGACAGGGTAATATAATTGTTAATGTCCAAATGAAAATGACAAAGCTATAGAATGTGTAATGTGTGTGTGTGTGTGTGTGTGTGTGTGTGTGTGTGTGTGTGTGTAGAGATATAAATATTCCAGTTTTCAACAACAAGAAAATCATAAGTCATTGTAAGTCATATAAAGAAACAGAAACAGAAAAGTGTGATTCATACAAAGGAGCCCAAGCCAAACCCCCCCAAAAAAAACAAAACAAAGGAGGAAATAGAAATTGCTTGTGAGAGGGCTCAGATGTTAGATTTTAGAGATAAACACTTCAAAGCAGCAATGATAAGCATGTTCAAAGAACTAACGAAAACCATGTTTAAACTGTAAAACAAGATATAAGACAATATGTTTATTCATTTATTTCCCTTTCTGGGGGGATGAGGGAACAGAGTCTTGCTCTGTCACCCAGGGTGGAGTTCAGTGGCATGATCATGGCTCATTGAAACCTCAACCTCCTGAGCTCTGGTCATCCTCTTGCCTCAGCCCCAGGTGTGTACCACCATGTCTTGCTATTGTTTGTTGCTGTTGTTGTTGTTGGAGGTAGGGTCTCACTG
Source organism: Leontopithecus rosalia (assembly GCA_028533165.1). Classification (NCBI taxonomy): domain Eukaryota; kingdom Metazoa; phylum Chordata; class Mammalia; order Primates; family Cebidae; genus Leontopithecus; species Leontopithecus rosalia. Next base: position 20,839,996 of record CM052649.1, on the reverse strand, counting down.
TGTTGCCCAGGCTTGTCTTGACTTCTGGGCTCAAGCAATCCTCCTGTCTCAACCTGCCAAAGTGCTAGGATTACAGGTAAGAGCCACTGCACCCCGGTCAATATAAGACAATATGTTTTGAAATATGGAATAGGACTAAAGAGATAAAATCTGTTTTAAAAAGGCAAGGGGAATTCTGCAATGGAAAAGTAGATTATCTCAAAAGTATATTAGCTAATACTAGATTAGCTCAATAGAGTACTTGAACTGGGAGAAGAATCAGTCAATTGGAAGATAGATCAATAAATTTAAAATCTGAAGAACACAAATTTTTAAAAATGGTGAAAATACGGCATAGCTCATAGACATGAGAAAACATTAAGCACACCAATTTAAGTGTAATGGAAGTATCAGAGGTAAGAGAAAAAGAAAGGGACAGAAAGTATTTTTAAAACATCAAGGATAAAAACATTTTAAACTTTGATTAAAAAACACTCATTGATAACTTCAAGAAACTAAAAAAATTCCAAGTAGGTTAAGTAGAGATCCACAATTAGGCACACCATAGTAAAAATGGTGCAAGGCAAAAACAAAGAAAAATTCTGCAAAAGAAAAACCACATGACATGCATAAGGTAACCCTAATAAATGTATCAGTTCATTTCACAATAGAAACAATGACATCAAAAGAAAGTGAAATGACATATTCAAAGTTTTCAAAGAAAAAAGACCTTTGTAACCAAACTTTTTATGTCAAACAATAATACCTTTCAAAATTGATGATGAAATAAAGCATTCCTAGATAAACAAAAACTGAAATAATATATTGCTATCAAAACTGAAAGAGAAGTTCATGCTGAAATCAAGTAATCTCAGACATTTTGAATCCACATGATCAAAAGAGCAAAAAAACAGTGATTGTTTCCTTATGAATTATATTCAAAGTGTATGTCTTCTCTTTACTCGATGAATTGAAATAGCAATTGCATAAAAATATATGTAAATAATTGCACTGTTTGTCTTAAAATGTATAGAAATATAATTTGACTAACAGCACAAAGAAAACTAATAAGGAGAAAGCAATATTGACAAAAATAAATGTCAAATGGCACTATATAAGATGTTAACTCAAATCCACAAGAACAAATAATCGCAACAGAAAAGATAAATTAAGGGGTTAATATAAAAATAATTACAAATATATAATTGTTCTTTCTTGTTAGCTTCTTTAATAGTCATACAATTCTGTAATGTAATAATTATAACAAAGATTGCTTTCAAAACATATGTATGTGTAATACTTTTAACAACAACAACAACACACATACACAAAGAAAAGAAAGAAGAGAACTGTACAGCTGTCACCTTTGTATACTGTATTAGAATTGCATTAGTATAAAAGTGAAGCATGTGAAGCATATCCCAGGAAGGTAAGAGCTACATGGTAAGCCCCAGAGAACTACAAGGAAAGTAAATGTTTAAGATGTAGTGAAAGAATTGAAAACAAATGATTAAATGTTTCACTGGTTTCATTCTACTGAGGGAATAAAAGTGCTACCCTAGAATGTATTCAAATAATGGAAATGAATGCAGTATAGAAGGATAAAGAAACATATGAGACAAAGAAAACAAAAATGTAAAATAGCAGATGTTACTATCAATAAAAGTATTAAATGGAAATGGATTAAACAGCAAAGTCAAAACACAGAGATTCTAAGATTGGATAAATATCAAGTTCCGTACATGTGCCTTTTATGAGAGACATGTTTTAGAGTCAAAGACACAAATATTTTAGAAGAAAAATAATATCAAAATAAATTACACGTAAAAGATATCTTTAAGTAAACTGAAGTGCCTATACTAACATGAGTCAAAATAGACTTTACAACGTATAATGTTACCAGAGATAAAGGACTTTTAAAATAATAAACATATTGATGCTTCAGAAAATATAATAACAATCATAAATTTGTATCTACACAATAACAGAGTTCTAAAATACATGAAGCAAAGCTGAAAAATTGACAAAAATAAACAAGTTAACATTTATAGTTTGAACCTCACTTCCTCTTTTTCAGTAACTGATAGAAGAACTAGAAAGAAGATGGAGAGAAAATAACATACCTAAGCACACTACAAACCAACCATACCTGACAGAAAACTATAGAAGATGATACTCAACAATATCAGAATACATACATATGTTTTTTTCCTCAAAAACATGTGAACGTGATTCATGATATATCTCTTTATAGGCTATAATTCTCAAAAAGTTTAAAGAATTGAAATAATGTAATATTCTCTAATCACTTGTAGTAGAATTATAAATCTATAATAGGAGAAAATTTGAAAGAAAACACAAATATGCGAACATTGGAAAACAAACTCCTAAATATCCAATGGATTAAAAAGGAATTCACAAGGGAAATTAGAAAATACTTTAAAATGAGAGGAAATGAAGATAAAGGTGCCACAGACTATGGTGCTTAGCTAAATCAGTGTTGAGAGAGAAATATGTAACTTCAAATGCCTGAATTTAAAAAGGATCTCAAATCTCAAAACAATAACTTCATCTTTCTTCTTAAGATCATGTAAATAGAAGAGCAAATGAAACCCAATATAAGTAGATGGAGAGAAATGGTAAATATTTAAATAAATTAATGAAATAGAGAATATGAAAACAGTTAGGGAAAATCAACTACATCGGAATTTGTTTATTTAAAAAGATAAACAAAGTTAACACCTTTAGATCGACCAAGAGGAAAAGAATAAAGATCCAAATTTAAAAAGGATTACAATCAACCTTACAGAACTAAAAATGATAAGGTAGTACTAAGAGTAACTGTGTGACTATTTTAGACCATTACTGGAAATATACACATACTGTCCAAAGTAACTCAAGACAAAATAAAGATTCTGAACTTCTTTACTTATATAATAGGAGTTTGGTTTAAGTGTGTACTCTTTAAAATTAAGGTGTCAAAATTTAATGGCCAATGTAATGGTGTTAACAAGTGGACCCATTAAGAGGGGATTAGTCCATGAGAACTCCTCACATAATGTTTGTTCCCTTTAGAGGATACAAGTCTCACCAGACCACCAGAGCTACTCACACCTTGATATTGGACTTCCTAGCTTCCAGAGCTCAGAGGAGATAAATTACTGTTTTTTATAAATTATTGAGTATGTGGTATTCTGTCATAGTGGTGCAAACAGACTAATAAAGAAATTGAATTAGTAAAAATAAATAAATAAATAAATAAATAAATTCTACCCATATAAAAATGTCCAGACCTGAATGTATCCCTGGTAAATTTTACCAAACATTTAAAGAATAATTGATAGCTGTTAGTCACAAACGCTTCCAAAAAATGAACCTAGAGGAAACATTCCATAATTCATTCTATCCAAATTTACTGGATTACAGTGAAAGCAGAATAATACAAAGACACCAGGAAAGGACACATAGTGACAGCTCTTATAAATATACATACACAAATTTTTAACAAAATAATAATAAACTTATTCAGTGAATATGATAAGATTAAAGACTATCACAAAATATCTTTTATCCCACAAAAGCAAGGTTGGTTTAGCATTTAAAAATCAACTAATCTAGAACAAAGCTGGAGGCATCATGCTACGTGACTTCAAACTAGGCTACAGGGTTACAGTAATCAAAACAGTATGGTACTGGTACCAAAACAGAGATGTAGACCAATGGAACAGAACAGAGGCCTTGGAAGTAACACCACACATCTACAAACATCTGATCTTGACAAACCTGGCAAAAACAAGCAACAGGGAAAAGATTCCCTGTTTAATAAATGGTGTTGGGAAAACTGATTAGCCATATGCAGAAAGCTGCAACTGGATCCCTTCCTTACACCTTACACTAAAATTAACTCCAGATGGATTAAAGATTTAAACAGAATACCTAACACCATAAAAACCCTAGAAGAAAACCTAGGCAATACAATTCGGGACACAGGCATAGGCAAGGACTTCATGACTAAAAGCAATGGGAACAAAAGCCAAAATAGACAAATGAGACCTAATTAAACTTAAGAGTTTCTGCACAGCAAAAGAAACAATCATTAAAGTAAACCCACAACCAACAGAATGGGAAAAAAATTTTTGCAATCTACCAATCAGACAAAGGGCTAATACCCAGAATCTACAAAGAACTAAAGCAGATTTACAAGAACAACAACAACAACAAACTACTCGAAAGTGGGCAAAGGATATGAACAGACACTTTTCAAAAGAAGACATACATGTGGCCAATAAATATATGAAAAAATGATCAACAACACACTGGTCATTAGAGAAATGCAAATCAAAACCACATTGAGATACCATCTCATGCAAGTTAGAATGGCAATCATCAAAAAATCTGGAGACAACAGATACTGGAGAGGATGTGGAGAAATAGGAACACTTTTACACTGTTGGTGGGAGTGTAAATTAGTTCCACCATTGTGGAAGACAGTGTGGCAATTCCTCAAGGATCTAGAAATAGAGGTATATATCCAAAGGACTATAAATCATTCTATCATAAGGACACATGCAGGTGTATGTTCATTGCAACACTGTTTACAATAGCAAAGACCTGGAACCAACCTAAATGCCAATCAATGATAGACTGGACAAAGAAAATGTGGCACATATACACTGTGGAATACTATGCAGCCATAAAAAATGATGAGTTTGTGTACTTTTTAGGGACGTGGATGAAGCTAGAAGCCATCATTCTTAGCAAACTGACATAAGAACAGAAAACCAAACGCGGCATGTTCTCACTCTTAAGTGTGTGTTGAACAATGAGAACACATGGACACAGGGAGGGAAACATCACACACTGAGGTCTGTTGTGGGGTGGGGGCCTGGGGAGGGACAGCGGGGGTGGGGAGGTGGGGGAGAGATAACACTGAGAAATAGCTAATGCAGGTGACGGGGGATGGAGACAGCAAACCACCATGCCATGTATGTACCTATGCAATAATCCTGCATGATCTGCACATGTACCCCAGAACTTAAAATACAATTTAAAAAAATCCACTAATCTAATATACCCTATCAGTAGAATAAAAGAAAAAAAATCATTTTCTCAATGAATGCACAAAACACTGTTTGAAAAATGCAACACTGTTTCAAGGGAAAAAACACTCAGCAAACCACAGCTAACATAAATACTTAATTTGTGAAACTGAGGGCTTATACAATTACTACCATCTTAACTATCATCAGGAATTGGGCAAGGATGCCCACTTGCATCACTTGTATGAACATTGTACTGGAAGTTCAACCTAAAGGTAATTAGTCAAGAATACGTAATAAAATATATCAGTATTAATCCATGTTTCTAGTTATGTGTTAGTGTGTTGGTCAAAGATCTTAGCTGCAAACAACAGAATCCTCTGTAGCTAAGTAAAGCAGGAAGTAAATTATTGAACAAAACATATCAATTGAAGATGTTATAGAAATAGTCTCTAAAATGAGTGTTCTTTTTTTTTTTTTTTTTTTTGAGATGGAGTTTCGCTCTTGTTACCCAGGCTGAAGTGCAATGGCGTGATCTCCGCTCACCTCAACCTCCGCCTCCTGGGTTCAGGCAAATCTCCTGCCTCAGCCTCCTGAGTAGCTGAGATTACAGGCATGCGCCACCATGCCCAGCTAATTTTTTTTGTGTTTTTAGTAGAGACGGGGTTTCACCATGTTGACCAGGATGGTCTCGATCTCTTCACCTCATGATCCACCCGCCTCGGCCTCCCAAAGTGCTGGGATTACAGGCGTGAGCCACCGCGCCCAGCCGAAGGTGAGCTTTCAAGCACATTTTTGGTTAGAACTTTACAGAGCTGGACTGATTAAAAGTTGCAATCGTGGTGGGGGAAAAAGTTGCAATCTCACTTATACATAAACAAGTAAATTGATTATTGTGAAATCTCCCTATGAAAGCTTCCAAGGTCATTTTGAGACAGCTCTCTGATCTTACAAGCATGTGCTTTTGCAAGAAACAAAAAAAAATACAAGGAAAAACTAAGGAAGGAATCAAGGGTGAATATGATGGATAGACTCAGAGGTGGCCCCTCATGATCCCAGGCTTAGTGCTTATGCCACTGTGTTCCCCTTCCCCTTGAGTATGGGCAGGATTTGTGCCTTGCTTCTAAACATGACAAGGTTGCTTTTATACATAAGACTCTATCTTGCTAACAAATTCTCTTTAGAAACACTCCTTGCTGTCTTGATGAAATAAGCAGGCATGTGGGAAAGCCGCATGTGAAGATCTCCTTGGAACAGCAGACAGCCTTTCATAACTGAGGGTCACCACCAGCGGACAGCCAGCAAGAAAACAGTGTTGTCAGTCCTATAACTCAAGGAAATGAACTCTTCAAGAATCTGAAGAGCCTGGAAGTAGATCCTGACCTCAGGAGATCTGCCTGCCTCTGCCTCCCAAAGAGCTGGGATTACAGGAGTGAGCCACTGTGCCTGGCTTTCAATTGTAATTATTTCTATATCTATTTATACATCTATGTAAGTATTATCTATCAAAAACCAAATTTACAATATCTCAAATTTAATTTCCAATCTAACTATATTGGAACTCACTGCTCTCTTTGCAATAAGATTTTTCAAATAAATACTTCATTAATTTTTAAAAGTTTAAACTTTTTACCCTCCTGATACAGGTTAGTCATATAAACAAAATTTATTTACTTTTAAATTTCTGACAGCCTGTATTCTAACTCACTTTTAGTATCTAATGTCATTCAACTTAATGTTCCTCAATACTTATATGTTAGTCCCTATGACGTTTTACTTTTTATTGAAATAATTAGAAAACCCTCATATTTACCTTATGTATTATTCTTTTAAAAAAATTGAGGTAGAATATCTGTGAAATGTTGAATATAATCATTTTATAACTTATTATGTTCTGAAAGGCTGAATGCTACAAATACTCTTAAAAGCATTAGTGGAATAACGTCAGATTACCAATAATTGTTTTCTCTGTTCCTATTTTTCATGCATAACACCATCTTATATAACATTGTATGATTTAGTTCGAATTAGATTTGAGTTATAACTGCAAAGTTCTTAATATGGTTTGGCTCTTTGTCCCCACCCAAATCTCATCTTGAATTGTACTCTCATAATTCCCATCTGGTATGCGAGGGATCCAATAGGAGATAATTTGAATAATGGGGGCAATTTCCCCATACTGTTCTTGTGGTAGTGAATAAGTCTCATGAAACCTCATGGGTTTATCTGGGGTTTCTGCTTTTGCATCTTCCTCATTTTCTCTTGCTGCCACCATGTAAGAAGTGCCTCTTACCTGCTGCCATGATTCTGAGGCCTTCCCACCCATGTGGAACTGTAAGTCCAATTAAACCTCTTTTTTTTCAAGTCTCAGGTATGTCTTTATCATCAGCGTGAAAATACACTAATACAGTTCTCATACTAAATTAATTAGGGAAGCTACCTAAGAGTTATTCTTTACCTGAATAAATAATGTAGAATACTAACTATGAAACCACACTAAATAATATGCAATTTTTATGCCTCATATATGGGAAAAATCCACAGCTGAATATGCCAATTTTCTCTAGCACAAAAAAATGTGGAGGAAAACAACAAAAATAAAACATTATTATTTCAAATTCTAAATAAGAAGTAATAAATAACTTTAAATATCAATCAACTTTTTATTTATCACTTTAAAAAAATAATTTCTTATTTTTTCAAGCATATTGAAAATCACTACCACTGTCTTTGACCTCTTATATGCAAATAAATTTATTTTCTAAACTTTCCTGAATTGTTTTCTTGGAACAGTAATAAAAATGACCTTTGTAAAAGCTTCTAGAAGAGGCATCTGATGTAAAGTTTAAAATAATCCACAGGCTTTCAAATGATAATTGGTATAAAATTTTGTTTAAGCCTGTATCATGGATTTGAAGTTTCAATAAACTGCTAATAAAGATCTGGGGGAAAATCAGATAAAAATGTTTAAAATATTATTCAAAGTGTGTGTGTGGCGAAAAGAGGGAAGCATTACAGATCAATAGCAAGTTTTAACTGCTTTACTTCATGGTCATGAAAGATGAAAATGGCCCACGTGCCCCCTTCTCTCTGCACACATTTTCAGATATCTGGTCTGTGCAGGAGCATAAGGTACTCAAAGTTCTTATCCTGGAATGCAATCAATTTATCTCATTAAAGGAATTGTAAATAATTAACAATAACAACAAATGCATAAATATTATATATACTATAGATATGTGATGAACGCTGATTTCTCACTGTCTTGTATCATTTTGTTATGCCCCAGCTCCACTGTAAAATCAAAATAAATGTTAAGTAATTCTAATCTCTTTGTTGCCTCTATGATTATTGCGGGGTCAAAAATAATTATCATTTAGGCAAATATTATCTTTTGAATAAGTGCAGGGTACAAAATATAGTTATAAAAACATTCAACAGACAAAGGACTATAATTTTCAACACTGTTCCTTTGGCAATATACATGTGGAAAAAATAGTGTTAAGAATATTCTTACTAAGACCTTTTATCATTCTATGATTTTTCTAATTTTCTGATTGCATAAATCTAAGTAATGAATGTATTTTAAAGTTAAGCCAAGTCATTTATTATTATTATATAGTTCAAATCATAAGTGAACTTAAAATGTTGATCTGTTTTGAGTGTTATGTATTATTTCTCAGAGTTAGTGAACCCAAAGTCTTCATAGAATGGTTTTATTGTGGTTCATCTATCATGAGCCAGAGTCTATTCTGCATTGCAAGAAGGCTCATATGGTGCACTCTTTGTTCTAAATCACATTTGTATTAACCATATTCACAGAGACTGGTACAAGAAAAACTTAAAGTACACAGTTAATGATCAAATTATTTAATAATCAACACAGCATTGGTACAAAACAATAAAAGTAGGGACCAGTATTGGTGTAGATCACTGATTACCTGCTTGCACTGAGAACCTGAAAACATGCTTAGCAGATCCAACTTATTGTCATGGAAGGTAAACCTAAAGGGAAAGCCAAATTATAATTAGAATGCTACTTGGTTAGAGTGGAATAAAATAAAGGGGGTTAGCTCATTACTCAAAGATGGTTGACATTGCCAGCAGTCAACCAGTATTTCTCCCAAGATGAGGTCCACATGTCTCAGTTCCCTCATGCTCCACCTCAGAGCAGAGAGAAGGCTTTGAGCAGACACAACATTGTTAGGCTAAAGATGAGTCTATTAAATTCACAGAACTCATCAACAGGTTATCATAGCTTTCTTAAGTGGTCCAAACTAATTAAATAAATTCTTACATGTGGAGAATGTTTCCAGTTGTGGTCAGAGAGAGTGAAGAATGTAATGATGAAAGAATGATCAGAGAGATGCAACTTTGACAGTTTTGAAGAAGTGGAAAGGAGGCCATGAGCAAAGGAATGTGGGCCGCCTTTAGAAATTAGAAAATGAATTTTCTTCTAGGATGCTCAAAAGTGTCACAGCCCTGCCGACACCTTGATTTTAGCTCAGTTAAACCTAGGATAAACGCATAATACCGTAAAATAATACATTTGTGCTGTTTTAAGTTAGTAAATTTGAGTAATTTGTTACCACAGCTAGAAACAACTGATACAAATTTAAACAGTGATCAGGATAAGCTGTAAAGGCAAATGGTAAGCTCTCTGTCTAGTTAAAGTGTCAATGAATTAAAGTCTAAGTTCAAGAATATGAGCAGCAGGAATAAAGAAATATGAAAGCTGAAACTGAAGATGTTAGAATCGAATGTTAAAGCCAAACTACATCTTAAAATTATATACATATATATGTATTCTTCAACTTATTATGTAGAACTGTAAACACTCCTTAATCTTTTTAGATCCAAGTGACAGTGAAGTAGGTAAGTTGCATAAGCTATGTAACTTCTCTTAGTTATATTCTCTCACCAGTAGAGTGATGATAATAGTGCTATCGCTTCAAAGCTGTCATAACGAAGAATGAATAATCTGTTAATATTGTAGCACATTTACAGGCACATAGATATAATATACTCATACTGTAAAAGAATGGTTTATGTGCTGTATAATTTATTAAACAGTGGTTTCCAAAGTCTCATTGGGTCTAGATAATATCAATGGAATGTATGTTTTATGTTTATAATCTCATGTCTGTCTAATCCCTCTAAGACCAAGAGTAATAACTTGTTTGGTAACACACACTCTTTTGAGTTTTTGCCTATTACATATCACCTTTACACTCTCCTCTGTTGCCACCTGCATTCCACCTAAATAAATTACTTGTACTCAATCCATTGTCTCAGTTTCTACTTCTGGAGGAACTCAGTCTAAGAAACCTGACAATCTCATCAATCCTTCTCAAATAGTTCCACTAAGATTTTCAACTAATGTTATTTTTCCCCTAGGATACTAAAAACCTGACTTTTAAATTATACATCACATGTTATATTTAGATGTAACTTTGCTCATTTAGTCCCAAATATACTTTTTCTTTTGCTTTCAGCATTTAGAAGAAATCATTCCTTTGTTGAGCATCAGAGGAAATAATTGACTTTTATTGGAGAGATGTATTATAAAAAAGAAGTTTTTTTTTTTTTGTTTTTTGTTTTTTGTTTTTTTTTCTGAGACAGAGTTTCATTCTTGTTGCCCAGGCTGGAGCGCAATGGTATGATCTCAGCAACCTCTGCCTCCTGGGTTCAAGCAATTCTCCTGCCTCACTCAGCCTCCCAAGTAGCCAGGATTACAGGTTTACACAACCTTTTCTGGCTAATTTTGTATTTTTAGTAGAGACAGGGTTTCACCATGTTGATCAGGCTGGTATTGAACTGCTGACCTCAAGTAAGCCACATGCCTTGGCCTCCCAACGTGCTAGGATTACAGGTGTGAGCTACCAATGCAAGACCCAGAAGTATCTTTAAAACCTGGAATCCTGTGGAGCATGGTGAAATTTGTATTCAAAATATAAATGAAATGATGCCAACTAAGGAAACAAATTATTAGAATGCCTTTCTCATATTCAAGCTATAGAATCATTGAGTGATGGGGCAGAGGGAATCCTTCACACTATTTTTCCCCTCCATTTTACTCTTTTCAGAAACAAAATCTTGTTTATTTAATTTGGTCAAGAAGCCAAAATGGAGGGATATTTTTCTAATAGCTCTCCAACGGTAAGGGAAGCTTTTAGCTTCTATGGAGCTGAGTGGTATTTCTAAGTTATTTATTGGTGGATAAAATCATGATGGAATACTATGCAGCCTTAAAAAAGAACAAAATAATATCCTTTGTAGCAAGATGGATGCAGCTGGAGGCCATTATCCCAACTGAATTCACACAGGAAAAGAACACCAGATACCACATGTTCTTGCCTGTAAGTGGGAGCCAAATATTCAGTTCATATGGACATAAGGATGGAAACAACATGGCTGGGCCTGGTGGCTCACAACTGTAATCCCAACATTTTGGAGACCAAAGTGGGAGGATCACTTGAACCCAGGAGTTCAAAGCATGCCTGGGCCACATAGAGAGACACAGTCTCCGCAAAAATAAAAATAAAATATTAAGCAGGCATGGTGATGCATGCCTGTGGTCCCACGTATTTGGGAAGCTGAGGTAAGGGGATCTAGGCTGTAATGAGATGTGATCTTACAAGTTTACTCCAGCCTAGGTGACAGGTCGAGGCTCTATTTCCAAAAATAATAAAGTAACATTATAATAATAAAATAATAAAATAAAATAAAACGTGTCCTTACAGGAAACCACACTTTCTTCTTCAATGTTTTTATAATATAAATGAGATAATCTTTTGTTTGGGATCCCTTTGACAAATTATTCTTATTTCTGTAACTATTTCTAGAGATAGCAGTGGGGAATTTCATAATAATGAAAACAACAGACACTGACGACTAATAGGGGAAGCAGGGTGGGAGGGGGTTAGTATTGAATTACTATGCTCAGTACCTGAGTGATGGGAACATTCGAACCCAATGCCTTTCTGTCAATACCCACATAACAAACCTGCACACATACCTCTGCACCTAACATACACGTTTTTTCTTTTTAATGAAACATTATAGTCCTTTAAAAATATGTTTTGGAAGAATTATGCAGCCTCTGATTCAATTTTTATGGACTGCATGATATTCTTTAACTCCTCACAGTGACTTAAACTGAAGTGGTCTCATTGAGTGATGGGGCCTCTTTATGAGATTATTTGCTGTAGTTTTTTCCCTGAAACAGTCTCAGAATGTTTTAGAGCTTTTAGAATTAATGTTACAATTGTCAAATTCTCAGTTGACAAATAATAACTTAGTCTAAAGGAAACAGACACTGGACAAACAGTAACAAAGGAAGTATATGATAAGTAGATCCGTATTTCCAAAAACAAATCTATAAGTGAGGTGTGAATTAGCCTGACATTCAAAGAATAAGGACTATAGTAATATGCATATATCCTCAGCAGACCTTCTGAACTCAAATGCAGTCTGAATAAATGGTCAATTAACTTGAAGGGAAGGACTTATAATGTAGTGTCCCTCATTTCCAAGAAACTTCGGTATAGAATGGGAATGTATATTGCTTTTTTTTTCTAGGTAAATAATTTATTGTTTCATTAGCTACCTAAATTTGAAATGGTGTATGAACACAAGTCACTGAAATTACACTCAATGACCTGATACTGTGAAAATGCAGAGTAGAGACAGAAACAATAAAAGGACTACAGGGGAATTGTTTTCTTACAGGACACCACATTTTCTTCTTCACTGTTTTTATGATATAAATTAGATGATCTTTTGTTTGGAGTCCCTCTGACAAATTGTTCTTATTTCTGTAACTGCTTCCAGGGGTAGTAGTGTGGCATAGTGAAAACAGCACAGCTTTACAGTCACAAAATGTAGCTTCATAAAAAAGAGATATAAGTATTATTTGAATATCTACTACATCTCAGACTTGATGTTAGGTGCTTCACATTTATTATCTAGTTTAATTTGACCTTCAGAGCAACAATATGATTTATTGTAACTTGTGGTAAGAGAGTACTTTGAAAACTATGTTTGGGTTACAATTGTGACTCCACCTCTAAACTGCTTAATCTCGCATAAATCATGTAACTTCTCTGTGATTCAATGGTCAAAACTGTAAAAAGAAAAGAGAGAGAGTAGGGCCGGGCGCGGTGGCTCAAGCCTGTAATCCCAGCACTTTGGGAGGCCGAGGTGGGTGGATCACGAGGTCAACAGATAGAGACCATCCTGGTCAACATGGTGAAACCCAGTCTCTACTAAAAATACAAAAAAAAATAGCTGGGCGTGGTGGCGCGTGCCTGTAATTCCAGCTACTCAGGAAGCTGAGGCAGGAGAATTGCCTGAACCCAGGAGGCGGAGGTTGCAGTGAGCCGAGATCGAGCCATTGCACTCCAGCCTGGGTAACAAGAATGAAACTCCGTCTCCAAAAAAAAAAAAAAAAAAAAAGAAAAGAAAAGAGAGAGAGAGTAACAACAGTACCTACAGCAGAGGGTTATTAGGAAATGTAAATCAGTTATTTTTTAAAAGTTTTTGGAATACCATCTGGAAAATAATAAACACTAAATACTGTTTGTCTGTTTTAACCAGCAATTTTAAAGTTAACAGGTAATTAGAAGGGTAGCCAGAGCTGTGTGAATGGGTTATTTTTCTGATAGATGAATCCAAATTAGGATTGACTCTGGATCTGTTGGAATAAGTGTCCTTTCCTCCTATATTGAAAAACCATGATGCAGCAAACTGCTCAACATCCTGCACATGAAAAAACAGCAAAAGAAAAATGAAAACTCAGTGCCTGTGACATAGAAGACATTCGATGCATATTTACATGGGAGATGAATGAGCCAGTATGTTAATAACGTGTCTGACTTCTGACTCTTTATTACATTAGGTTGCTTCTAGCTCATGCATATGAATATCAATTTAAGGAAAGCCTTTGATCTCCCTGTGTTATGTCAGGTGAGTTGTATCAGCTGTCCTACTAACCACAAGCCTATTACGGGACTCTGAAATGATTAATGTGGTGAGGTTTAGGAGGGTACTTTACAAACCATAAAACATCATTTAGGTGTAGGTTTGCTGTTATCTGGCAGGCAATATGGTTCATGCTGCAAAACAAACCTAGGATTAAACCTTACTAGTCTTGTGACTTTGGTAACTGCCTAAACTCCCTAAACTTCATAGATATCACAGATGCATGAGTGTAGTGTTTACTAAAAAATAGTGAAAAGTAAATGTGGCAGAAAGTACCTATAAAGTCCTTAACTTAAACCTTTTCATGGTTTTATCAATGCATGAAGTATTCTGTATCAACTAGATCCTCCTATCATAATACTATTGTTGTTATGATTATTGCATGTTTAGCAAGATACATTTGTACGTGGCATTTCTTCAGAGAAATATCAAATACAAGACATGTCCCCACCCTGTGACAAAGGCGGAAGTTGCTAGTTCACAATAACCTTTCTCTTCCTGCGGTATCAGGCGTTCACTACAGACTGGAATGATAAATGAAATGCAAGTTATGTGCGGCCTTTCTCTCAGTTTATTTTCAAAAACTACATTAAATATTGACAATGAAGATAATGAATGACTCACATGCAATTTGTATAATGTTCGTGGTTTCTTTAATAACCAAATCTTAAAGATGCACTTTTGATGTAGAAGTGGAGTCCCACCAGTAACTCTCAGAAAATGGCAACTTTGAAAGGTTGTCTCATTTAATACTTTTACATTTCTATAATAATTACAATTTCAAGAAGAGAAAACAGGTACTCAGAAAGGTAAATAACGCAACTTAAGTCACGCTGCAATTACATATTGGAGCAAGGGACCTGAGTCCCATAATCACAAAACCCACAAAATAACAAGTTTTTATATAACTGGCAGATTCCTAGGGGAAGAGGACGCCAGTGCCTACTCACTGCAGTTTCCTGGTGGGGGAGAAGTCTGGAGGGTGCTTGGTTTGTTTCGACACTTGGTCCCTGGATCTTCTAAGCAAACATATGGCTAATGATGCTTTGTAGGCAGTCTGGTCAGCAGAAAGAAAGGAAGGTAAGGTTCCCTTTGCATTCCTGAGATGCTAAGAGGTGAACACAAGGAAAAAGAGAAAAAGGAAAGATAACTTTTAGAAAAATGGGGTACTCAGTTACAGTAGATTAAATCTGTAACTTTAGAAAAGAGTATTGACTGTATAATTTTAAAATATATCCGTATCTCTAAATTCACAGCACCAAATTTGAGAAAATGGACTGAGAAGGGGGCATGGAAGAGCAGCTTTACTCTTAGGTTTTCACAATGAATTAAGGTCACTAAGAGTTACAATTCTGACTGGTATATGGTAACTAAGGTTAGGCAATGGAAAACAATTCTATATTCAGAATGTATTTAAAAAAGTAAGATGTATTTGGGATAAGAAAGGTTAGGAAAAATACACAGGTATAGCTTTTTGTTTGCTTTTAAGGAGAAGTGATTTTGCCTAGTTTAGATGTTAAAGGCTGGATTGAATTGAGATAATAAAAGAAAAAAAAATGAAATTTGTTAGCTGAATGGATACAGAAAGTTGGGAAAAAAGAGTAAAAATTGTAAAAGCTTATAAAATGTTTACAGAAATCTTGGTAGTCAAAGCTAGTTAAGGTTCAATGGATCTGTTTATAAGCTTTTTTTCAAATTAGGTTTACTATTTATAATACACTGATGCAAAGGTAACGTTTTGTTTTTCCTTTTGAAAAAGAGGTTTATGTATTATACATGACTGGTATATGGTAACGAAGATTGTAAAAGAGGCTCAGTTTTCCCGACAGTCAAAAGATCTAAGAGAGATAGCCTGAGAAGAATGGAATCTGTTTTTCTTTTTCTTTTCCCTTACTCCCTTTTTTTAACATATTATTCAAAAGATATACAAACAACTCTATACTTAACCAAACACCCTATAGTCATTCAGACTATTCAGCAGATAGTCAGCACTAAAAAACTTACTCATGTCACCAAACACCACCTGTACCCCAATAACCTATGAAAACATCAAAAAATAAAATAAAATAGCTAATTAAGTTAAAAGAAACAAATGAAAGAACTGGGAGAGGAAGAAATACTCATTAGAAATAGCAGCTGTTTAGGATTATTGTAAACATTTTTGGTTTAGATGCATGTAGAATAGATGCTGAAACCTGGCCACTGGAATGGGACAATAATGTTTGGGAAACGATTAAGCTGTATATTCCATTATGTTACTTTAACCAAAATATTTTGAAATATTAATCATTGGGCCTCCTATAATTTCTTTTTGTTCCCTTTTGATTTAAGGAGGTGGGAGTCCATTGAAAATGTCCAAGATTGTTACAGCAGAAATGCAAAGAGAGGCTAAGTGTGGTGACTCCTTTGTGCGATCCTAGCACTTTGGGTAGCCCAGGTGAGAGGACTTCTTGAGCCCAGGAGTTTGCGACCAGTCTGGGAAAAATAGCAACATGATGTCTTTGAAGGAAAAGGAAAAAAAGAAAAAAAGAAGAAATGTAAAAACAAAGACACAGCACCAATTTAAAAAAAAGTTAAAAAGTCCTAACTGAGCCCTTCATGGTCAACAGTCTAGAAACAGACAGGATGAGAGCATGAAATTGATCAGACAGAAAACTTTAGAAAGCGTATGGAAAGGAAAAAAAAGAAATGATTGGTGACACACATACGAGTAAAGGAGAGACATATGGAAGTGAACAGGGCAGACAGAATGACAGGGTCATAGTCACTAAGGAAGCTCAGTGTCAAAGACAAAAGGATATGTTCTGGAGGATTTGCATAAGCTCATCAAAAGGTAGAAGCAGCTTATGTGGTGAGCCAAGTGGAAGACAAAGTAACAGCTAAAAACTTTAACTCTTCATTCAAGCAAGCAGCTCACCCCATCTAAAGAGAGTCCAGATGGGCTTCACCTTCCTACAGAACAAGTGCTTCCCATCCACCATTGCTTTTATACCACCAGAGCCTCTTTCAACACAGGATGCCCTTTCATGCTGTGAAGGTTTTTGAAAGACAATCAAAACTCCCTTGTTTGCTTTACCACAACCAAGGACATTCCTGATCATCGCGAAAGCACAGAAGGTCTTTGACTTCTCAAGGGACTGTGGTAAGATAAACTTTGGAGGGTAATGGGGCTGGGCATGGGAAAAGACACACTTATAGAATGCAACTTAGCAGTTAATCTTATATTAGGATATTGTCACTTTATTTTACAATGTCTCTAAATGCTGTTTTTTTTTTCAAATTTAGTAAAGCCTTGATGAAAAAGACAATTATTTTGCAATAATCTCATATTCTTACATAGAACAAGGCCTATAATGTACATTCATTAACATTTGTTGACTTAATTATTATAGATTAGAACATTTCATTATATTCCTTGAGGACTTTTTATAACCCACTTACAATTATACTAAATTCTGAAAAGATTGATTTAAAAGATAAGTATGAATACATAAAAAAGTATTAAGTATATTCTGAAATGGCCAAACACCGTTAATATATATATTCATTTTCTTTGAGACAGGGTCTTGAGATGCTTCAGTCACCACCTGCAGAATTCTGATGTATGAATGCACTCTCACACCATTACAGAGTTGAACAAGGTTCTAAGTCAACACATTTGTGGATAATTCACATAGCTAAGAGAATGGTTTTATAACTGACAAAAGCTTTAGGTTCTGGGGCCCAGAGTGAACAATATTAACAAGTAATTCCCCTTTGATTTCCCCCTGAGAGGACTGCCCAGCATAAAATTTACGTGAGTAAACAGAGTTGAGACCAAGGGATGTGAGGGAAAGCCTTTGATCATCTCTGTTTCCTATTCTAATAGAAATGAGCAGCTGCCTTCAGCCTGCCCCCAATAAAACCTTTTGGCTTTCCCTGAATAATTTCCATAATATTTTGCTAACCACCCCAAGTGAATTCCAGTGGGGTCTCACTCTATTGCCCAGGCTGGAGTGCAGTGAAATGATCTCAGCACACGCAACCTCTGATTCCCGGGTTCAAGAGATTCTCATGCCTCAGCCTCCCAAGTAGCTGGAATTACAAATGAGTTCCACCATATCTGGATAATTTTTGTAGTTTTTGGTAAAGACAGAGTTCTACCATTTTGCTGGTCTTGAACTCCTGACTTCAAGTGATCTGCCCACCTCAGCCTCCCACAGTGTTGGGATTACAGGTGTAACCCACCACGCCCAGCCAGAAATACATTTTTAAAGAGACCTAAATCAATGGAAAGACAGCCTATGTTCATGGATTGGAAGGCATACTATTGTTAAGATGGCCACACACACACACACACACACACACACACATACACACACACACACACACGTAAGCCAAGTTTACAGGCATGTCTATATTTATTTCTCTGTGTATCTAGTTAGCTGTCCACACATGAGGGTATATTGATGATGCCAATTTCCATATACAAGCATCATTCTAGCCTTCCTTCCCTCATTTCTCATTTGTAACTTCTTTCTCCAGCAGTGAGAAGCCTGGTTCTTTTTATCTATAGTATATTTACTTATTTGTTCAACCTTTATGGACATAGTTTTTCCATAGTCTTTTCAAAACCTAAATCAGATTGCTCAAAACACTCCCATACCTCCCCATTTCATTTATAGTAAACCCAAAGTCCTCGACATCCTCTGACCTACAAGGCCCTACATGTTGTGGATCCTCCACATATATAGATTGACTTACTCCTTTTTGTGCTTTCACCTGAGATACCTTGGCCCCCTTGCTGTATCCTACAGGCTAAGTGATGGTAAGGGATTTCTTGAGAAGCAGAATAGAAAACTCCTTGGTATAATAGAACTTTTTGCATTTTGACTTTGTTGGTGGTAACAGAACTATACACATTGTCAAAGTTCATTAAACTACACCTTAAAATTAGTGAGTTTTATTGTATGTAAAGTGTGCTGCAATACAGTTGAACTTTTTAAAAAGGGATTTATTCCAAGCCATGCTACCACACATTTGAAATGTTAGTTTTATGTTTTTAAAGCACCTTGAAGTACTCTGGGAGGCTGAGGCAGGAGGATCACTTGAGGCCAGAAGTTAAAGACCAGCCTGGGAAACATAGTAAGGCCTCATCTCTAATAAATAAAAAAATTTACCTGGACCTGGTGGTGTACCTATAGTCCCAGCTACTCCAAAGGCTGAGGCAGAAGGATTGCTTGAGCCCAGGAGTTTGAAGATGGCAGTGAGCTATGATGGCCACTTCACTCTAGACTTGGTGACAGAACAAGACTCCGTCTCCAAAAATAAAGTATTTCAAATAAACAAATAAATAGAGTATTAATATAAAGAGAGCTATTCCCTCTTTTCTCACTCTTTTTCAAATGCTTTTGTTAGTACATCTCTTTGTGAGAACAGAAAATTCTCCTCAAACATAAAAAATGCCTAAAGAAAGAACATATAAACCAGTTTGTGCTACTCTCTGAAATATTTCAAAACCTATGCTCATCTCTTTCATCTCCTTTTCTGTTATTCTGGTATTCACTTCTTTGCTACTTCAGTTTTTTAGTCTTTTATTTGTATTGAAAAGCCTGGGAAAAAGCAAATGCATTTGAAGCCTAAATATTTTTAAAGCAAACTTTGCTAGCAAAACATGACTGAGGTTTCTTTGACCTCTAACTTCTTCATGCTGTTAGGGCTTATATATATTCTCATCTTATTTGGCAAAAGGTTCATAAAATCACCTGGTAGTGATTTTGAGACACCATTCATTAGTGACACCATGTGCCATTTATCATGAGGCATTGTCCACCACATTTACATTATATTTTTATATATAGACAACTAAAGCAGTCTCTGGTTACTTACTTAACTTCTAATAAAAAGGCATATGTTTGACTATTCTATATGAAATAATTTTTTCATTGATCTGTACACTTCATGCACAGGTATCACATATATACTTTAACCTAGAGGTAAAATAGAAAATTTATCTTACTTAAAGAGCCACAGATTACTATTACTAGTATCATTATCATTATTATTGTTAAGATTTTAGAGATGGCATCTTGCTATGCTGCCTAGGCTGAACTCAGGCTCAAGGGACCCTCCTGCCTCGGCTAACAAAGTAGCTGGGTCTACAAGAACACTGCTGTTTTTAATCCAATGTCGTTGATTTAAAGAATGAAGCCAAGATTATACACATGAAAAATACTTAGACTTTTACTTTGTCAGTGTTTCATTATACAGTCTATTTTTTCATTTACTTCCAGAAGACTGTCAAGTATAAATTTGACACTGTCACTGGAATCATCCATAAATCGATTTAAAAACTCTGTGTCCTAGCCAGGTGCAGTGACTCATACCTGTAATCCCAGCACTTTGGATGGTGGCATTGCACTCCAGCCTGGGGGACAGAGTGGGACTCTGTCTCAAAAAAATAAAAAATAAAAAAAGGGCTGGGCGCGGTGGCCCACGCCTGTAATCCCAGCACTTTGGGAGGCTGAGGCGGGTAGATCACGATGTCAAGAGATTCTGGTCAACATGGTGAAACCCCGTCTCTACTAAAAATACAAAAAATTAGCTGGGTACGGTGGCGCGTGCCTGTAATCCCAGCTACTCAGGAGGCTGAGGCAGGAGAATTGCCTGAACCCAGGAGGCAGAGGTTGCGGTGAGCCGGGATCACGCCGTTGCACTCCAGCTTGGGTAACAAGAGCGAAACTCCGTCTCAAGAAAAAAAAAAAAAAAGTCTGTGTCCTAATATGTGCCAGACAACAAAACAAGCATGAGAATAGAAAGTTAAGTGCTGTGATCAGTGAGGAACATACTAACCTGGTGTATCTGGTCTCCACATATCCAGACTGGCAAATTATTAGGCCAGGAATTAGTAGAAATCAGTAGGAGAAAAAAGCTGCAGCGCTACTGATACAGTTTTAGGAGCTGTCCCACATTAGCTTATGGTGACCTATTTAGTACTCCCTACTGTGTAGCAATAACTGATGGAAGCAGTCTGCCTATGCCTGTGCCTCTCCTCTGTCAGACTTGGTCTTCAAGAGAAATGTTTGTGACCCTTTTTAGGGTCTTAGGTTAATAGATAACAAATGTATTTATCCTTTTTCTTAAGTGCAGAAAGCTTTAGTTTGAGAGACATTGTTATCTTATTTTTAATAGGAAGATGGGCAAGTATTAGCATATTTTGAACCCCAACAGAAACTGACCAAACTTTTTACTCAACCTCTTTGGGAGCTCAAAAGATCTCTCTGAAATTAAAATCTTATACAAGCACCTTACTATTATATTTAGATCATGCACGCTGAATTTACCATGCATTTTATTTCTAGCTCTGCTCACTACTAAATTTGTAAATTTGAGGTCACTTGCTACAGAAAGTTTGCCCTTCTATAAAATGTGATGGATAATAATTCTTACTTCAGAGTAGAGTTTTCAGGAATGAGAATTTATTTAATGCATTTAGTTCAAAGCCTATAATATATAAGAATTAGAAATGTTAACTCTAGTACAATTATTATTTTCGTTACTCATTTATTTATTTTTAAGCAGGATCTTGCCCTGTCACCCTGGCTGGAGTGAAGTGGTGCAATCATAGCTCACTGTAAACGCTGCCTCCTAAGCTCAAGTGATTCTCATGCCTCAACTTCCCAAGTAGCTGGGACCACAGATGTGCACAACCATACTCAGCTCATTTATGTATTTTATTTTTTTAGAGAGTGAGTTTTGCCATGTTGCCCAGGCTGGTGTCAAACTCCTGAGCTCAAGTGATCCACCTGCCTCAGCCTCCCAAAGTTCTGGGATTACAGGCATGAGCTACCATTCCTAGCCCAATGATTATCTTTAAATGAAAATGAAAGTTAAAAGAATAGGGATATTTATCTAATTAGAAAACTAGTTTTACAATCAAGTTGTACTTCAGTGTCATCCTTTAGGTTTTGATTCACCTCCAAAGCTTTTCTTTTGTATTGCTTAGCTCAAAGTATCCCTCATTGTTTTTACCTAATTTCCTCTTCTCAATTTATAATGTATTGTTCAAAATTATGTCTTAAATAGTAATAGTCAACACAACATGATACTCTATAATCCTTGAGAGAAATAATCAGTATTTGTAGCCCTAATGTTTTGGGTTAAAGAATGAAGGCCAGGTTGTACACATGAAAAGTATTCAAGCCTTTCTGTTGGCTTGAAGATAGTCTTGAAGATAGGAACTAATGTATCACCCGTGCCAACACAGGTCATGGCATATATTGGGAACTAACTCAGTAAGTACTTCAAAAGACATTTTGTCTCAGAATAGAACATTAATTTTGGTAACCTAATGATTTTTCTAGATAGCTACACCATCAGATTGATGATGGACATTAGCAAAATCATTATCGTATACATCACTACTAACAATCTTCTCTGCAATATAATTCTACCATTAACTTTAAATTATTCTTATATAAAGGATTGTAGCTCTGAAAATTACTGAAGGAAAAGATATATAGGACAATGGCTGATATGAAAACTATACAAATTAATAATGAAGGGTGTTTTTTCAGATACTTGGATGATCATATATTTCAGAGATAAAAGGATACCCTTGTGGAAATGTATATGCAATCATTTTCTCAAAAAGGGATTAGCTTGAAGTGGGCAATAATGCTACATTGTAACTAACATTTTGAGACAAAACTGAGGATTAACGACTGCCCATTATTTCTCAGAAATAGTCCTAAATTGACTGTGATCCAGGGTTTTGAGGAGTATCACATAGTTCATATGTGATATGGTTTGGCTGTATCAAATATGAACTATGTGAAACTCATCTTGAATTGTAACTTCCACAATTCCTATGTGTCCTGGGAGGAAGCTGGTGGGAGATAATTGAATCATAGGGGTAGATCTTTCCGATACTGTTCTTGTCTAACTGATTAAGTCTAATGAAGGCCGATGGTTTTGAAAACAGGAGCTCTCTTTGCCTGTCAGCACCCATGTAAGACTTAACTTGCTCCTTCTTGCTTTCCACTGTGATTGTGAGACCTCCCAAGTCATGTGGAACTTTAAGTCCATTAAACTTCTTTCTTTTGTAAATTGCCCAGTCTGGGGTATGTCTTTATCAGCAGCATAAAAATGAACTAATGTAATATGGACTAATCATTTCTATTATGTGTAGTTGATTTTATGTGTGTGAATTAAACTGTAATCACTTTAAGAATGTTAGCAATGTTTTAATTTCTAGAAATCCTTCTATATTAAAATGATTTAAAATATTATATGTGATTTTTTGAAAGAGACATTTGAAAGAGAAAGATTATTTCTGCCCAAACATTCTAGTTCATTTCTGATATACAGACAAAATAATTTCTTACAGTAGCATAACTTCTTCGAATCTTTTAACAAAATTGCTGGAAGTAGAAGACACATATAGGCTTTTATATAGCGAGTTTTTCTTTTCTCAAAAAGAACAGTGGAATTGTCGACACTCATCTCACTAGCCTCTTTGAAAGACTAAAAAGAGGTGAGTAATAATTTCTATGTTGGAGTTACAAACATTTTATAATACATATAGATGATTTTTTAACATAATATAAAACATGATTTCCCCTCTGGGATTGTGGAGTCCCTCAGTAATTGAGAGAACCAAGGTTAAACTTAACTTATTCCCAGGAAAATTATTACCGTTAATATGCTGATAATTTTGTCCATAGTATTCACCAGGCTCAAATGGAATAACACCAGAGTTAAGAGACTAGATGTCTTCTTTTAACAGATGACAGTTGTGTAAGTTGGTCCCTTCTTTATTCCTACTGGAAGCCCTGGCTTTGATGTTTCTAGTTCTGTAAAGACAGGGAGGAAACTGAACCAGAGCCAAGAACTTCATGGGAAATGTGATTTCAAGAAATCTCTTCTGTAAAAAATGAATGTACAGTTTCTTCAGCAGTTGAAAGCTCAACCTAAAATTTTTGGAGAAGAGAAAGAAGCAAGTGACTCAAGGAAACCAGCTTCTAAGCGTATACTTTATAGCAAGTCACATATGCCTGAGTAGTAGGAGTGAGCTTCTTCTCCCTCACATTCTGTAACTCTTTACCAAGTATTTTGAGTTTTATCTTCAAAATCCCTTTCCAGTGCATTTGTCTCTAAAGCATCTAGTTAGAGAAGAATGAACTTCCTCTTGGATGAAAAAACTTTACATTCACTGTTGTCTCCCTCGCAACATTTATAGTGGATCCAGAGGGATATTTTAAAATGGAAATATAAAGAATTAACATCATGCTTTTAAAAAATACCTTACTATTGTTCCTAGGCAAAAATTAAAAATTTTTATTGTAGAACAGGAGACTTTAAGTAATCCGATCTCTGTCTCCCTTTATGGGTCTGTCCCATATCATTCTCTCTCATATATTGTATTTCTTTTTGAAAAAAATTTCTTACACAAACATAGTTTCTATCTTTACAAGACTTTTGCACACACCCATTTGCTTCAAATACTCTTTACCCTTTCCGGTACATCATTTTGGACTAGATTAACAGAGTTGTCATTTGGTATCTATATGGAATTGGTTTCAGAAACTTCCTACCTCCAGAACGTTTATATAAGTAAGTTTGACATTCAACTTATTTATATAAAATGGCATAGCACAGTATTTGCATGTAACCATATAAACTATGGTATATTTGCATATAACATTACTAAACTAGATGATTTTAGTAATCTACTTCAATTATCTTCAGATTACTTATAGTACTTAATACAATGTAAATGCTATGTAAATAGTTGTTGTCATATATTTTTATTTGTATCTTTACTTGTTATATTGTTATTATCTTTTCCAAATATTTTTCATCCACAATTGGTTGAATCCATGGATATGGAACCTTCAGACATGAAGGGCAGACTAAATATATATATATATATATCTCATTTACCATTTGCTCTAAAAATTTTCTTGAACTCCAATATTATATCATGTACTTAACATCACATACTTATTTCCTTTAATTGTACCTTTAAAATTATTTACCTATTGATGCATTTGTGCAGGTGTTTGATGAGCATCACTCTCTGCTCCACTGAGCTTTGGACTCCATAATAAAAGACACCATGCTTATTTTTTTCACTACTGTATCTGTAGTACTTTGCATGGTGCCATCCATATGATCTGCTCTCAGTTTATATATTTTAATGAAATGATTAAATAAAGAATTGAATGAATGAGTAAATAAACTAATTGTGTAAAATAAAATATAATTTGAAACGTTTACTACACTCTTTAACATAAGATTGACTGTGGCTAAGTGATTATGAATGGTGTACACCGTGCCAGTTCCAAGATGAGAACTCGAGAGACATCATGTCTCACCTTATTCTACTGTGCTCTGCCATCTGTCATGAGAAACATACCCCAGGTAGTATAATCCCTGATAGTGGATACACATGAACTCAGTTTAGAGTTTAGAGTCAACCCAGCTGATCTCAGATGAGCTCTGTAGATCTGGAGCCCAGCCACAGGTGAGTGAGAAATAAATTCTTTTTATAGGCTACTCAGTGTTTAAGACACTTGCAATAATAAGTGACTGGTACATTTCTAAATATATAAATGTATTAGATTATGAATTGCAGTGAGAAACAAGGTAATTCATTAAAGTTAGGCAAATATAATACTTTTACCTATTTAATGTACACATATTTATACGTAATAATTTATACATAAGGTATAATTATATGTTATATGTACTGTATATCTTTAAATATATACTATTTATATATTAATTTATAACAAAATACATATTTAAATTACCTTTTGCTGTTTAAGAAAATTACTCTAATTTTCATTAAAATGCTTAATTCAAGCTTATAAAAGAGAAAATGGGTTGCATTAGTTTACACTTATTTTTTTTTTATTTTTTTTACTTATTTTTTTTTACTTTTAATTAAATACTTTCCACAAGTTACAGCCATATTAAATTCAGTAGTGTTTTATCCTTTTTCACTAAAGTTAGGCACTAGAAGAAATTGAGTTTTGTAGCTTCCTTGAAATTCTTGGTTCCATCTTCTAAGCTACATATCTGTGCCTGGAAGTGAAATGTCTTTGACACTTAAACTATGGCTAGATTTTATTTTTCTTGTTCCCTTCCAAGAACTGCAGAGAAATTGAAACAATAAGTTTATGTCTGCAGCACTGACTGTATTGCTGTAACGAATTTCTGTGACTTCTCATGAGGAGACCAATGGTAAGGTGGTTACCTGCAGGGCATGTGTTTCTAATGAATGGCAAGTGTGGGAAGCTTCAATCATTAAAAACTCCAGGCAGAATCTATTTCTAAGAGCACATGCTGATGCTCACCAGGGGTGGTGCATAATAGTAAAAAAAAAAAAATGGAATTACCTTTTTATAAATAGCATATACATGGTAAAGTTTGCTGGAAGGGCATATTTTAGATTCGCTAGTATCTAAATACTATACCTTCTTAACATGTTATTGTCGCTTTTTGGATTTCTTTGAACTGCAAGAAACATTAATGATCATCCAATCCAGTTTATCAACTGTGACTCACATATAAAATCAAATTATCTGGGTACTTTCAAAGTTTACTGATTCTCAGACCCACCCAAGAGAGATTTTGATCATAAGGCTAGAGCATGGATAGTTTTAAAAAACTCCCAGATTAATTTAATGAAACATCCATGTTTGACAATGTTGATACTAATCTAATACCTTTAATATATGAAGGAGACCGAAGCCCAGAGAAGTAGGATGATTTACTCAAGGTGGCCAAGAAAGTCAGCATAATTGTTAGTAAGACGCAGCTTTGCAGCAAGGTTGTTTTTTTTTTTTGAGACGGAGTTTCGCTGTTGTTACCCAGACTGGAGTTCAATGGCATGATCTCGGCTCACCGCAACCTCCGCCTTCTGGGTTCAAGCAATTCTCCTGCCTCAGCCTCCCGAGTGGCTGGGACTACAGGTGCGCACCACCATGCCCAGCTAATTTTTGTATTTTTAGTAGAGACGGGGTTTCACCTTGTTGACCAGGATGGTCTCGATCTCTTGACCTCGTGATCCACTCTCCTCGGCCTCCCAAAATGCTGGGATTGCAGGCGTGAGCCACGGCGCGCAGTGGGAAAAACCTCTTCTTGATATGCCTGTATGCAACCTAGGATTTGACCCTTCTATTTACCAATCATAGTATGTCTCCACATAACTGAGAGTTAGTAAGCATGTCTGTTACACTTCTTTAGTATATGATGAAGAATATGAAAATAGCAGAGAAGCAAAGAAAAGGTTTAATAGGTAAGTTTTGTTTTAAATGTAAAGTAACAGTCACAATTGGTGACTACAAATAAAAGAAATATATAGGACTGTATGCAGAAAATAATTCTAAGTAAATATTGAATCTTCATTAGTACAGTATTTGCTTTGTATATTAACCTCATCTAGATTAACAGAGCAGTGATTGCTGATGAAAGAGGATTAAATGTAAACATCTACAATTAACCTTTACATTTACTAAATTTCTTTTTTGTTCCAAAGGAGAATGTATTGTAATTTAATGCAGTATAATTAAACACATTTTATATGGAAGTTTGTGATTTTTGCATATCAATTGAGCATACATATTTATCATAAGAGGAAGTATGGAAACTCACATCATAAGGGTAGTGAAGAACTCTTAATATGAAAATGCTCACTGTTGAAAAGCAGTCATTACCATTATTGGTCAAACTAATCATCTTATTAAAAATGATAATATTAATAACCCCATTAGAATTCAATGTTGTCAGAGTCATATGACTGGAAGACTCAGAATGTCTAAAAGATCCCTTCTGTTTTTGTGACTTCTAAATGTATCTCCGCGAAAGCTGAGGCTGTGTTAATGCCTGCTTAATTGCAACAAGGTTATTTTTAATGAACAGAAGTTAATTAGGCCCAAATGTATTTCTTTTGGTGCAAATGGTGCTATCACAATTGAATAAGCTTAGACTACTGGGCACAGAGAGAAAAAATCAGAAGGATAAGTCACTAACAATGTCAATCGAGTATTTTTAATGAAAGAAATACCACTGAGAGCAAAGGGGAAAAATATGAAAGGCCTAAAAAATTATTTAAGGAGGAAAAAGAATAGGAAGTTGCAGAATGAGCATAAAAATTATAAACCAGAAACAGAATATCTCCAGTAATTAAAATGAAAAGCAATGGAATGTGAATGTTAAATACAGATTCCAAAGCATCACTATGAGAAATTGTTGATGTATTGATTAAACAGAGGCACACACACACACACACACACACACACACACACACACACACACGGTTAAAATAGAAACATGTTTATAGTCTCAATTAATCCATATGTCAGCCAAAAACCTTAATCTGAGTCAACTGAAATTTTTTGTTTGCTTATTGTTAAGTAATGTTAGCAAGATTGCACTATCTGTTTCTCTTAACAATTAATCATTATTTCTCAGTTGAAATATTTTCATATTGACCTTTCAACTGTTTGTTAAGGAATATGATGATCTGTTACTAAGAAGTAAGGAACTAAACAGAGTAAATGAAGTCTGTTGTTTATATAATAATAGATGTGAAAATATGAACTAGTTTATTACTTGGTGTTGAACTGCATAAAATTGTTCTTTATATTAAAAGTTGTCAATTACCTGCAATTCTCTGTGGTTCTCACCTGAGATGAGATACTTGTGCTTGAGACTGATGGAAATACACAGATAGGTATCAAATCATGAGATCTATTTTAATAAGAGACATCAGCATATGCTGTGAAAAAAAACTTTATAATAAGCTTTGTTCCACAGGAGTCTTGAGCATCTCTGAATAGCATCCAACTCTGTTGACTGTAGTTTACCCAATTCCTTGGTTTTCAGATTCCTTTGAATGAATACCTAGCATATTGTGCTCTTTTTCTTCCTCTTACCTACTGTCCTCTAGGGTCATAAAAAAAAGTATGCTTCCCAGTACCCTGGTTTAATGATCTATTTGCCTTCATACAAAGCCACATGTTCACACTTGTTATTGCTCTGTGAAATTTTAATGGTGAATTCTTGAACTCTAGTGTTTCAGCTGTCTAAAGCAAAAGAATGTTTAAATGTTTGACCTTTAAGTCAAAGTCAAAGTTTAGAAAAATTAAATTCACTTGGTCGCATTATATTTTCTCAAAAATGTGATCTTAGATATTTGAAATTGAATTTCAGAAACATATCTACCTGATGACTCATTTGCAGACTCTTTTAGGATTTGCATGAAGATGAGATGAGGGAATAGAATATGAAGATAGAATATGGAGGGTGGATTGGCGAAAAGAGATGAATAGGTTAGTTTTTAACATTTAAAGAAGATGGACATAAATGTGAAGATCACTTCTTGGAATAATAAAGAAGTCAGCTAACTAAATCACTATATTTTAATAAACATTTCTAGTTGTTTATGTCTTTAATATTAGCATAGGAAAAGTAAAATTATAGGATGCAGTCAAACAAAGTACAGTTGTGCATTGCCTAATGACAGGAATACTTTCTGAGAAATTTGTAATCAGGTAATTTCATGATTATGTGACTATCAGAGAGTGTACTTACACAAATCTAGAAGGTTTAACCTATTACACCCTAGGCTATATGGTTTAGCCTATTGGTCCTAGGCTACAAAGCTGTACAAGTTACTGTCATAAGTACTGTAGGCATTAATAACACAAAGGTATGGATCTCTGTATCTAAACAGAAGAGATGTGGTAATAATATAGCACTATTACCTTATGGGAGTACCCTCATACATGTGATATATGGTGCATGATTGTATGTGGAATAGTACTTTTCTAGTATACTTAATGTGGGAGAGATTAACAAATCTCATTAGTGTCTACATATAGTGGTTTTAATTTCAATTTAAATCATTTAGAATTCTTTAATTACATTATTAAAAATTTTTAATGATGTAATCTCCAATTAAGTAGTGTTGCTCTGAAATGCAGCAGCAATGTATCTGATTAGTTTTACTCTAAATTCTATCATTCCAAGTATTTTAAAGCCATCCTATTCTTTAAGTGGAAATAAAAGAAAAATACTATCTTACATGAAGATGTTTAAAATAATTTAAAATTAGATTTAGGACCAGGAATATAGTGAGATGTAATGTTATGATATATGATTGTATTTCTAAATTGCTCTGTATTGGTTTATTTTGGAAAATTGAAGCATATCACTTAACTTTTTGTTTATAGTTTCCTCATGTTTAAAATGAGTAGGAGAAAAAATTTTGAGTCCCTTAGAGTTAATAAATTATGACAATTATTCTAAGTTATATAGTAAGCTATTTTAAATTACTCACTGTTCTTTTAAGCAAGCATTTTTTTACATTTATCGATACAAATTTTTTAACCAATTCTAACAATATTATATAAGAAAATTTATTTATGACTTTTTATTGACCATTCTCAAGAGAGTAACATATTGAGTTTCTTAGAAAATTCCTTATAGTAAATTAGGAAAGAAAAGAATCAGCATAAATTTGCCTAGCATTTTACTGTCTGTAGATATGTGATTATTTGTTGCTCAACAGAATAACAAGGTGACATTTATGGCTCCTAAATCACTTGTATGTTCGAAAATAATTTTCTTGGTAAATCTACATATAGAACAGGGCTGAATTCTCAAATGCATACTAAGGCTTTTATATTTTATCTAGTTATGTATTTTGTATTTACAAAAGATGCAGTATGGAGCAAAGTATATATTTAAATCTAAAGTGTAGATTGGATGCCTCTGTTAATACTTGTGAATTCATACATTTATAACATTTTTATCAAAGTGGCCTTATGTCTAACCCTCTGTGCATGTCACTTTGGTTAGATGACATCTATTCTATCCTTACATGATAGCAAGAGACAAAATAAATATAATTGCATTTCAAAAAAAGTAACATTAGAGTGACAAGGGGCTCCTATTGAAATAGGTGATAACATGTAAAGAAGGAGACAACACTGTTGGCAAAAATGACCAGGACAGACAAGAGAAAGATTCTTGAATTTGGTCTTAAAGGATATACATGCCAGAATAGGGGATAGTGAGCACAGTGCATGCTAAATATAGGACATTGCTATAAGATGAATGTTTGAGTTTCCTCCAAAATCCGCATGTTGAAATCTAATACGCAGTGTGATGGTATTTGGAGATGGAGCCTGTGGGAAGTAATCAGGTCCTGGCTGGGGCCTTCACGATTGGAATTAGTGCCTTTTTATAAATAGAGTTACCTCCTTTGTTCCTTCTGCCATATGAGGACACAGTAAAAAGACGCTATCTATGGGCCAGAAAGTAGGCTCTCACCAGATCCTGAATCTGCTGAAACCTTGATCTTGTACTTCCCAGCCTCCACAATTATGAGAAAGGAATTTATTTTGTTTGTAAGCAATCCAGTCTGTAGTGTTTTCCTATATGTGCCTGAAGGGACTGAGATAAACATTCTATAAAGAACAAGCATTCAGAGGCAGTAAAGCCCAAGATGGTGACATTTTAAAATGTAGTTGACAGTATAAACTTGACTCAGCTAGCCTGGTATGGAATCATCACTGTGATGGTAACAGTATGTGGGAACCCTGAAAGAGCCAATCCTTCAAAATGGATCCTAAGTGGTTAATTGGGCATAAATTAAAAATAGAGCCAAGTAGCCATTTGGTGACTAGAGGTCATGTGCATACTCTTGGGTTCTGGGAAAACCCCCACACTTCACTTAACTTTGGGACTTTCATAACTATCAAATTCAGCAAGCATCAGCCAATCGGAACTAAACAATTTTGCATCCTTCATTTGCATAAGTAAACTAGAATGAGAACCTGGGCGGAAACTTTCTCTATAAATAAAGACAATCCCCCTCCTTGTTCTCTCAAATGCACCTTTGTTTTGTGCTGAAGGCTGGATTTCCCTGCTTTGCAAATTGTTCACCAAAATAAAGTCTTTTTGCTCCTTTTTTAAAAAGAAAATCCTTTTTAGTGGATGTGTTGATATGGCATTTAACAAGTTTTTAACTTCAGTTTTCTTATCTTCACATTGGTGATAATAGTGTTTCACTATTAATTATTGTAACTATTTCATGGAGCAGCTTAGAGAGGTGTGCTTATGGAAATGTTTGAATTCAAGGCTAAAGGGCTTAATATTTCATCAAGACTGACTATAAATGAAGTATGTGTAGTGTTTCTTGTTTTGTTTGGTTTGGTTTTTGTTTTTGATGGAGTCTCGCTTTGTTGCCAGGCTGGAGTGCAGAGGCAGGATCTTGGCTCACTGCAGCCTCCTTCTTCCATGCTTAACTGATTCTCCTGCTTCAGCCTCCTGAGGAGCTGGGACTACATGCACATGCCACCACATTCAACTGATTTTTGTATTTTTAGTAGAGATGGGGTTTCAGCATGTTGGCCAGGCTTGTCTCGATCTCTTGCCTCAGCCTCCCAAAGTGCCAGGATTACAGGCTTGAGCTTGGCCCCTCCAAGTTAAGTCTGTTTTATATGAATTAGGCATTTTAATTTTTGATAGTATATACCAACCATTAAGATTGATTATAGCGGCAGGGGTAAAGGAAATAAAGTCAAGAAATAGCTGAGAAATACTAGTAAATAATAATCAACAGTGCTAGACAACTGGATGGAAAATGTGAGAACAACTTAATGAGGGTTGATTCCAAAATGTAGAATGAGAATGACAGAAAGAAGAAGCCTTGGACAGAAATAAGGAAGCCATAATGAGGAGCTAGATTTGACAGCAAAATAAGAAGGTTAGTTTAAAATATTTTCTTAGAAATGACAGCTAAATGGCAGCAGAGACCCCAATTTGATTTAGATATATGTTTTTGTTGAAAGCCACGTTACTTTCATCACATTTGTTGAAGTTTCATGATAGACATGGGTTACCATCCATGCAAAACTTAAAAAAGACCTGCTTTTCTCAAGTGCTTACACTTTGCACAGAGGAAACTGAGGCCAAGTAAGATGATTTCCTAGCAGAACCAGGTCCTCTTACACCAAAGCAGTAAATTTTTATTCCACCTTGTGATTATGTATGAAAAAAACAAAGAAAATTCTGAAGAACTATGAGAACAATTTCAAAGTATTAGAAAACATGAGTCCTACGTATTTAAAGATAACTTGCTGGTCAAGTGTGCTTGTTAGTTTACAGGAAAGAAGATTTAAAAGAAAATCTTTTTTTCTTTTAAAAGGAAGCAATTTCTAAAACTTCATGTTATTTAAGTAACCTTTTATAAAATATATTTAAATTAAACCTTTTATTCTTTATAGGAAGAAACTTAAAATATTTACATATATCTACTTCTAAACTTATATCCGTATGTGCAAATAAAGGCAAAGCCATCTCAATGGAATAATGGGACCCCTGATTCCATAGCTCTGTGCTAGGTCTGCTCATTGACATATTTAAGAAGTCCTGAAGGTGATTATTACTCACGAAGAATATTAAGAATCATTGATCCCCAGCTACTCAGGAGGCTGAGGCAGGAGAATTGCTTGAACCCGGGAGATGGAAGTTGCATTGAGCTGAGATCACACCACTGCACTCCAACCTCAGTGACAGAGCAAGACTCAGTCTAAAAATAATAATAATAATAATAATCTATAAAGAGTGAAGCCTCCCAGATAATCTAGCTATCTAATACACTCTCATTGAGTCCTTATAGGAATGACTATTGTGTGGCAGAGAGAAACCTTATTCCTCAATGCATGGTCCAGCACCATGTTTACAAGGTTTCATTTAGAATTTGTTAGAAAGCCTGGAGCCTGCTAATAGGCTACAGAATGCTAAGATCATCAAGCTTCTGCCTCTAACTAGAATCTTAACTTTTGTCTCCTTGGAATCCAATCTTATCACAGATTTTATTTCCCCAGTCATTCTTTACGCCAACCCTTAAGCAGTAAAAATTCCTCACTAAACCCATGGTCTGTGTTTTTACAGTAACTGTCCATTTGCAGTAACTTGTGGACAGTAACTTGTCCATTTCTCAAATATTTCCATTCTTTCCTCTGACACCTTTGTTATGTGTTAATCTCTTCATCTTCCCCACCCCAGGGAGTGTCCTGGGAATCTAAAAAGAGGAATCACAAAAGGTGAGTTGATATTCTCCCAGGGCCTCCACTCCTGAGGAACCAAACAGACACTGCAAGGAAAGACAGTTACTACAGAGACTATGTGTAGGACCCACGAGGTCTCAAAGAGCTGCCCTGGCACCCCTGTGTCCCAGGAGAAGTTCCTAGCCTAGGGTGGTGGCCAGTTACTATGCAGGTAACCATGAGAGCATTCCAGAGGAGAGTGGGAAGCACAAAGGCCCTGAGGCAGAACCATACCTACCAGCCCTGCAGATTCAACAGTAGAGAGGCCAGTGTTCCTGGGTCATGTTTGATGCACTGTCCACACCACAGGAAACTCTAGAGGCATGGGAAATTGAGACTTGGTAGAAAAAGGCAGATGCAGAATCAGAAGCTGACCATAAGCGCAGAACATTTCAGGGAAAGCATTTTTCTGGAGGAAAATTTGGGAGCCCAAGTTTCTAGAATTCTATGTATTTCATGGATTTAGTGGTTTCAGTTATACTTAGAGCAGTATTAAAATTTTTATATAACTTATTCAAAGGCATAGTTACTTACAGTAAAGGATATACTTGATTGGAAAGTAGATGTGGCTCTGGTAAGATGACACATTATTGTAGCCAGGGCCAAGTAAAGTTCTGACTAATTGGACGAGGCACAGAGACTTGGGAAGTTTGGTGGTTAACACTTAGCCCCACCCTCAGCCTTACAGGTCTCGTTGACTTATAAGGTTGAGCCTCAAGTTACTTTGTAACTGCCACAGTCATCCATACCTAACTTGCAGGTGTCAGGAGTCAGATTTTCAGCCAGACCTTAGAAGAGATTTTCAGGTTATTATAGGAGACCTCCAGTGATACCAAACTTTCTCATCTGTCTGTCTGCTATGACCCCCTTTGTAGATTGCACTGACTTCTGTGCCTGGTTTTTAGTGAGGGGCCTTTATGGTTTATGGCTAGGATTCATGGCTCTTAGAAAAACAGAAAAAGATGAAAAATAAATGTTTCTCCTTAGGGTTTTAACAGTTTTAATTTAAATAGAGTGTCGTGAAAATTTGAAAATCAATTATCTCCATTCTGTTGTTTAGCCATGCTTTTATCATTCAAGTCTAAAGTAATGAGGCCAAGGAGTCTCTTGTAGATTTCCCAGGACCCTCATCCAACACAAGTCCCTAAACTCTATGTAGAATTTTTAGATAGAGGGAAAGTCAGGCTGTGTTCAGGCAGTCCTTTCATATTGGCTAAGCAATGCAGCCACTTCGGAGTTGAGGACTGGGCCTAAATAACTAACAAGGGGTAGTGGAAACAAAAATTAGTACAGCCTCAGTTAGAAGTGAAGTACGCAGAGGAAAAGAAAAAGGAAGAGTTATCTCATCTATAGGAAAAGTAAACTACACTCTCTGTACTCCCTACACTATACTCTCACTCTCAATACTTTACTTCTGACATCACATGTGTAGGGTTTTTCTTAGACCATCAATCCTCCTACCAGCCATGCAGAATCAATACTAAAATTCAATTGAATTGTAAGGCACCATCTCCATGTCTTAGAATTCAATTTAATTTTCATAGTATTCAGAGTTAGTGCAGACCCCACAGGATAAGCAGTCAGTCTCACAAGATTCCTCCTCTCCCACTGCAAGCCCCAGTAACAAGTAGTAGTGTATGTGTAAGTTCTTACATTGCTATAAAGACATACCTGAGGCTGGGTAATTTTTTTTAAAGGGTACTGACATGGTTTGAATCCCAAATCCCATGTCAAATTTTTATCTTTTTATTGCATTTTAGGTTTTGGGGTATTGAAGAACATGCAAGATAGTTGCATAGGTACACACGTGGCAGTGTGATTTGCTGCCTTCCTCCCCATCACTTATATCTATATCTGGCATTTCTCCCCATGCTATCTCTCCCCAACTCCCCAACCCCATGCTGTCCCTCCCC
Organism: Leontopithecus rosalia; assembly: GCA_028533165.1. Classification (NCBI taxonomy): domain Eukaryota; kingdom Metazoa; phylum Chordata; class Mammalia; order Primates; family Cebidae; genus Leontopithecus; species Leontopithecus rosalia. The sequence goes on along the minus strand of CM052649.1, from coordinate 20,803,975 downwards.
TATGCCCTCCAACAGACCCCAGTGTGTAGTGCTCCCCTCCCTGTGTCTATGTGTTCTCATTGTTCAACACCCGCCTATGACTGAGAACATGCAGTATTTCATTTTCTGTTTTTGTGTCAGTTTGCTGAGAATGATGTTCTCCAGGTTCATCCATGTCCCTACAAAGGACATGAACTCATTGTTTTTGATTGCTGCATACTATTCCATGGTGTGTATGTGCCACATTTTCCCTGTCCAGTCTATCATCAATGGGCATTTGGGTTGATTCCAGGTCTTTGCTATTGTAAACAGTGCTGCAATGAACATTCGTGTGCTTGTGTCCTTATAGTAGAAAGATTTATAATCCTTTGGATCTATACCCAGTAATGGGATTGCTGGGTCAAATGGAATTTCTATTTCTGGGTCCTTGAGGAATCGCCACACTGTCTTCCACAATGGTTGAACTAATTTACACTCCCACCAACAGTGTAAAAGTGTCCCTATTTCTCCACATCCTCTCCAGCATCTGTTGTCTCCAGATTTTTTTAATGAATGCCATTCTAACTGGCATGAGATGGTATCTCAATGTGGTTTTGATTTGCATCTCTCTAATGACCAGTGATGATGAACATTTTTTCATGTTTGTTGGCATCATACATATATTCTTTTGAAAAGTGTCTGTTCATATCCTTTGCTCACTTTTGAGTGGGCTTGTTTGGTTTTTTCCTTGTAAATCTGTTTGAGTTCTTTGTAAATTCTGGATATCAGCCTTTGTCAGATGGGTAAACTGCAAAAATTTTTCCCATTCTTTTGGTTGTTGATTCACTCTAATGACTGTTTCTTTGCCGTGAAGAAGCTGTGGAGTTTGATTAGGTCCCATTTGTCTATTTTGGCTTTTGTTGCCAATGCTTTTGGTGTTTTGGTCATGAAGTCCTTGCCTACTCCTATGTCCTGAATGGTTTTGCCTAGATTTTCTTCTAGGGTTTTTATGTTGTTAGGTTTTATGTTTAAGTCTTTAATCCATCTGGAGTTAATTTTAGTGTAAGGTGTCAGGAAGGGGTCCAGTTTCTGCTTTCTGCACATAGCTAACCAGTTTTCTCAACACCATTTATTAAACAGGAAATCCTGCCCCCATTGTTTTTGTCAGGTTTATCAAATATTGTATGGTTGTAGATATGTTGTGTTGCCTCCAAGGCCTCTGTTCTGTTCCATTGGTCTATATGTCTGTTTTGGTACCAGGACCACACTGTTTTGATTACTGTAGCCTTGTATTATAGTTTGAAGTCCAGTAGTGTGATGCCTCCTGCTGTGTTCTTTTTACTTAGAATTGACTTGGCTATGCAGGCTCTCTTTTGGTTCCATATTAAGTTTAAAGTGGTTTTTTCCAGTTCTGTGATGAAGGTCATTGGTAGCTTGATGGGGATAGCATTGAATCTGTAAATTACTTTGGGCAGTATGGCCATTTTCACGATGTTGATTTTTCCTAACCATGAACAAGGAATGTTTCTCCATCTGTTTGTGTCCTCTCTTATTTTGTTGAGCAGTGGTTTGTAGTTCTCCTTGAAGAGTTCCTTTATGTTCCTTGTTAGTTGTATTTCTAGGTATTTTATTCTGTTTGTAGATATTGTGAATGGCAGTTCATTCTTTATTTGGCTTTCTTTAAGTCTGTTATTGGTGTATAGAAATGCTTTCCTTGTGATTTTTGCACATTGATTTTGTGTACTGTGCCTGCTGAATTTGCTTATCAGTTTCAGGAGATTTTGGGCTGAGATGATGGGGTCTTCTAGATATACTATCATGTCGTCTGCAAATAGAGACAATTTGGCTTTCTCCTATTTTATTTGAATGCCCTTTATTTCTTTTTCTTGCCTTATTGCTCTGGCTAGAACTTCCAGTACTATATTGAATAGGAGTGGTGAGAGAGGGCATCCTTGTCTAGTGCCAGATTTCAAAGGGAATGCTTCCAGTTTTTGCCCATTCAGTATGATATTGGCTGTTGTTTGTCATAAATAGCTTTTATTATTTTGAGATATGTTATGCCAATACTGAGTTTATTGAGGGTTTTTAGCATAAAAGGCTGTTGAATTTTGTCAAAGGCCTTCTCTGCATCAATTAAGATAATCATGTGGTTTTTGTTTTGGGTTCTGTTTATATGGTGAATTACATTTATAGACTTGCATATGTTGAACCAGCCTTGCATCCCAGGGATGAATCCTACTTGATCATGGTGGATAAGCTTTTTGATGTGCTGTTACAATTTGCTTGCCAGTATTTTATTGAAGATTTTTGCATCTATGCTTATCATAGATATTGGCCTGAAGTTTTCTTTTCTTGTTGAGTATCTGCTGGGTTTTGGTATCAGGATGATGTTAGTCTCATAAAATGATTTGGGAAGGATTCCCTCTTTTTGGATTGTTTCGAATAGTTTCAGAAGGAATGGTAACAGTTCCTCTTTGTGTCTGGTAGAATTCAGCTGTGAACCCATTTGGACCTGGGCTTTTTTTGTGTGGTAGGCTCTTAATTGCTGCCTCAACTTCAGATCTTGTCATTGGTCTATTCATGGTTTCGACTTCTTCCTGGTTTGGGCTTGGGAGGATGCAAGTTTCCAGGAATTTATCCATTTCTTTCAGGTTTACTAGTTTATGTGTATAGAGTTCTTTGTAATATTCTCTGTTGATGGTTTGAAATTCTGTGGAATCTGTGGTGATTTCCCCTTTATCATTTTTTATTGCATCTATTTGGTTATTCTCTCTTTTCTTTTTTGTTAATCTGGCTAGTTGTCTGTCTATTTTGTTGATCTTTTCAAAAATCCAGCTCTTGGATTTATTGATTTGAAGGTGTTTCATGTCTCTATTTCCTTCAGTTCTGCTCTGATCTTATCTACTAGGTTTTGAGTTTTTTGATCTTGCTCCTCTAGCTCTTTCAATTTTGACAATAGGGTGTCAATTTTTTATCTCTCCACTCTTCTCATGTGGGCACTTATTGCTATATATTTTCCTCTAGAGACTGCTTTAAATGTGTCCCAGAGATTCTGGTATGTTGTGTTCGTTCCTATTGGTTTCAAAGAACTTCTTTATTTCTGCCTTCATTTCATTGTTTATCCAATCAACATTCAAGAGCCAGTTGTTCAGTTTCCATGAAGCTGTGCAGTTATGAGTTAGTTCCTGAATTCTGAGTTCTAACTTGATTGCACTGTGGTCTGAGAGACTGTTTGTTATGATTTCTGTTTTATTGCATTTGCTGAGGAGTGATTTACTTCCCATTATATGGTCAATTTTAGAGTAGGTGCGATGTGGTACAGAGAAGAATGTATATTCCGTGGATTTGGGGTGGAGAGTTCGGTTAATGTCCATCAGGTTTGCTTCTTCCAGGACTGAGTTCAAGTCCTGAATATCCTTGTTAATTTTCTGTCTGGTTGATTTGTCCAATATTGACAGTGGAGTGTTAAAGTCTCCCACTATTATTGTGTGAGAGTCTAAGTCTAAGTCTCTTTGTAAGTCATTAAAATCTTGCCTTATGTATCTGGTTGCTCCTGTATTGGGTCCATATATATTTAGGATCGTCAGCTCTTCTTGTTGTATCGATCCTTTTACCATTATGTCTCTTTTTATCTTTGTTGCTTTAAAGTCTATTTTATCAGAGATGAGAATTGCAACTCCTGCTTTTTTTGCTCTCCATTTGCTTGGTAAATCTTCCTCCATCCCTTTATTTTGATCCTTTGTGTATCCTTGTATGTGGGATGGGTTTTCTGGATACAGCATACCAATGGGTTTTGGCTTTTTATCCAGTTTGCCAATCTGTGTCTTTTGATTGGTGTATTTAGCCCATTTACATTTAGGGTTAATATTGTTATGTGTGAATTTGATACTGCCATTTTGGTACTAGCTGGCTGTTTTGCCCATTAGTTGATGAAGATTCTTCATTTTGCTGATGCCCTTTACCATTTGATATGTTTTTGGAGTGACTGGTACTGGTTGTTCCTTTCTATGTGTAGTGCCTCTTTCAGGAGCTCTTGAAAAGCAGGCCTGGTGGTGACAAAATCTCTGAGTACCTGCTTGTTCACAAAGAATTTTATTTTTCCTTCACTTATGAAGCTTAGTTTGGCTGGATATGAAATTCTGGGTTGAAAGTTCTTTTCTTTAAGGATGTTGAATATTGGCCCCCACTCTCTTCTGGATTGTAAGGTTTCTGCTGAGAGATCTGCTGTGAGTCTGATGTGCTTCCCTTTGTGGGTAACCCGGCCTTTCTCTCTGGCTGCCCTCAGCATTTTCTCCTTCATTTCAACCCTGGTGAATCTGACGATTATGTGCCTTGGGGTTGCTCTTCTTGAGGAATATCTTTGTGGTGTTCTCTGTATTTCCTGGACTTGAATATTGGCCTGCCTTGCTAGGTTGGGGAAGTTTTCCTGGGTAATATCCTGAAGAGTATTTTCCAGCTTGGATTCATTCTCTTCATCACGTTCAGGTACACCTATCAAATGTAAATTAGGTCTCTTCACATAGTCCCACATTTCTTGGAGACTTTGTTCCTTCCTT
>CM052649.1:20773307-20799361 GCA_028533165.1 Leontopithecus rosalia | reverse complement strand
GTTAGAACATGTTCTTTTAGCTCATGGAAGTTTCTCATTACCCACCTTCTGAAGTCTGATTCTGTCATTTCATCACACTCATTCTCCATCCCGCTTTGTTCCCTTGCTGGTGAGGAGTTGTGATCCCTTGTAGGGGAAGAGGTGTTCTGGTTTTGGGTGTTTTCCTCCTTTTTTCACTGGTTTCTTCCCATCTTTGTGGATTTATCCACCTATCATCTGTGTAGTTCCTGATTTTCAGATTGGGTCTCTGAGTGGACATCCAGATTGTTGATGATGAAGTTATTTCTGTTTCTTAGTTTTCCTTCTAACAGTCTGGCCCCTCTGCTGTAGGACTGCTGACGTCCACTCCAGGCCCTGCTTGCCTGGGGATCACCTGAATCAGCTGCAGAATGGTAAGGGTTGCTACCAGTTTCTTCTTCTGCTATCTTTGTCCCAGAATGATGCCCGTCAAATGTCAGTCTGATCAGTCCTTTGTGAGGTGACTCTTTGGATATACTGCAGTCAGGGAGCTGCTTGAGGAGACAGTCTGTTCTTTATAGGAGCTCAAGTGCTGAGCTATGAGCTCCATTGTTCATTCAGAGATGCTAGGCAGGTACGTTTAAGTGTGCGGCAACAGAACTCATAAACCCCCTTCTTTGTCCTGGGGAGTTAGGGCTTTATGAGTATCCATTGTGCTGCTGCCTTTTTCTTTTTCTGGGCTGCCCTGCGCAGCAAGGAGGCAGCCTAGTCACTGTCTGCCTAAAGAGGCTTTGCTGAGCTGCTGTGGGCTCCCCCGTGATGCCATGTGAACTTCCCTGCAATCCTGTTTATATGGGTGTGGTTAGAACTGCCTTGGCAATGGTGGTCCACCTCTGTAATGGTGGACTCTCTCTGTTATGGTGGGTTGCCTCGGCAATGGCAGGCTGCCTCAGCAATGGACTACCATTGTAGGGGTGGATTGCCTTGGTAATGGCAGACACCCCTCCCCCACAGAGCTGGACCATCCTGGGTTCAGCTGTGATTGCCATGAAACTCGCAACCCCAAGCGTTTCCAATTGCTGGCTTTTTGTTTTTCTTTTTTTTTTGTGGGGGTGAGACCCACCAAGCCTGATCACCTGGCTCCCTGCCTCAGAGCCCTTTTTTTTTAAAATTGAATGGTTGACTCTCTCCCAGGTGTTCCAGTCGCCTGCTGGGATCTGGAAGGCAGAGATAAAGGGCTCTGGGATCTGTGTGATTTCCCATAAGACGACCCACTGTGCTGGCTGAAACAACAGCACTGCCCAGGAATCTCCTGGCCTGGCTCTCTGTTTCAGTCATGTTTAATCAGATGAATGGGCTAATCTGCCTTCCTGGAGCTCCAATTGCCAGTTTAAAAGGGCAACCAGACCAGTGTATTTTGTACGAAGAGCCACTGTGCCAGGGCACCGGCAAAAGAGCTGTGCCAGCCAAAACAGCCACGCCAGCTGAAACAGCTGCATTGGCCAAAAGAGCTGCACTGGCAACCCATGGGGCTCCTCTGCCTGGGAATCTCCTGGTCTGTGGACAGTAAAGATCCATCTGGAAATGCAGCATCCACTCACCCTCTGCACTTTCACTGGGAGCTGCAATCTTGAGGTGCTCCTAAAGGGCCGTCTTAAATCTTCTCTGAGGCTGGGTAACTTATAAAGAAAGGAGGTTTAATTGGCTCACAATTCCTTGGGCTGTACAGGAGGCACAGCAGCTTCTGGAAGGCCTCAGGAAACTTACAATTACTTTGAAGTTGGAGGGGAAGCAGATACATCTTCACATGCCTGGAGCAAGAGGAAAATAATGTGGGGAGGTGCCACAAACTTTAAAACAACCAGATATTATGAGAACTCTATTATGGTGATATGGTTTGACTGTGTTCCCACCCAAATCTCATCTTGAATTTCCATGTGCTTTGGGAGGGACTCAGTGGGAGGTAAGTGAATTATGGGGACAGGTCTTTCCTATGCTGTTCTCGTGATAGTAAATAAGTCTCAGGAAATCTGATGGTTTTAAAAAGAGGAGTTTCCCTGAACAAGCTCTCTCCTCTTGTCTGCCACCATGTGAGACATGCCTTTCACCTTCTGCCATGGTTGTGAGATCTCCCTAGCCATGAGAAACAGTAAGTGCAATAAACCTCTTGTTTTTGCAAATTTCCCAGTCTTGGGTATGTCTTTATCAACAGCCTGAAAACAGACTAATACAAACAGGAAGAGAACCAAAGGGGAAATTCGACCCCATGATCTAATTACCTCCCACCAGTCTCCACTTCCAACATTGATGATTACAATTCAACATGAGATTTGGGTGGGAGCATGGACCCAAACCGTATTAAGTAGACTCCCAGATTATCTACAAGTTCTGTTGAACTTGGCTACAAAGCAGAGTTGCCTGAGCTCCTCTTCTCATGCTCAACAATTTGCTAGGGCAGCTCACAAAACTCGGAGAAATGCTTGCATACATTCAATGGTTTATTATAAAGAATTTTTCTAAGAAAACAGATGAACAGCCAGATAAAGAGATTCATCAGGCAAGGTATATAGGAAGGGGCTCAGAGTGTCTATGGACTCTTCAGGCAACTCCATGTGCTTAGCAACCTGGAAGCTCTCCAAACTCTATGTTTCTTCATGGTTTCTTTCCTCCCCAGAGGTGAGGGGAAGGAGGATGGCACTTCCAATCCTCTAATTGCACAGGTGGTTCCTTGACAGCCAGCCCCCATCCTAAGGCTATCCAGGAGCTGCCATTAGGAGCCAACTCATTAGCTTTAGGAAGCTGTGTAAGTAAAAATAACACCAAAGTTGATATAAATCAAAATATCACATATTCTACATTTTTCCATTTGCCTTTTCATCATACATATTGGTATCATTTCCTAACAATCAAAGATTTTAAGTAGAGGGAAAGACATTGACAGGCAATGCAAAAAAACCCTGAGACTTCATGTTGTTTAACCTGTAATTTTTCTGTCACTTGATTTAGGGTTTTGATATTCTTATAAGGGCATTCTTAAAAACACTGTACATTACATTTACAATATTAAAAACCCTTCCCAGACACATTTTCGTCACATTTGACTCCCTTGAGGATTTCAGTGTAGGGAATATAATACAAATATTAGCACTTTATGGAGAACTATTGGGGGTGAACACATGATGATATGTATAATATGCTAACCACCATGATTAGACATACTTTAAAATAATTACGCAATACATCAATCATTTGATTATAGAATAAAGAATGAGATGTGCACACACATGTTTTCTTTTTATTTTAAAATTCAATCTGTGTATATATGTTCTACATCATTACCTTGGGCAAGATTCTTAACATGTCTGAAAATTCCTGTGAATATTTACCTATTTAGACATTATGAGTCTATTAACTGTAACTAAATTTAAAAATAAGAGTATTAGTATTGCATCCCATGCAATTTAGTGTTTGGTATGTGGTATGTACTTAACAAATATATCTTGTCTACATGGAGAAATGTACAAAGAACATGATTTTTAGTTAAATGATATCTGGCAGAAACCTGGGAACCAAAGACATATTTAACCAAAGTAAATTTTTTAAATCAAACATTTTCTAAATCATACTTCACTGAAAAGCTTGTAAGTATGGCAAAATATAATGTCAAATTAAATGATGTTATATATATGTATGCTTTGTTAGTTATGAAAAATAAATTTAACTGATCAGGCATGGTTGCTCATGCCTGTAATCCCAGCACCTTGGGAGGCCGAGTTGGGCAGATCATGCGGTTAAGAGATCGAGACACTCCTGGTCAACATGGTGAAACCCTGTCTCTACTAAAAGTACCAAAATTAGCCAGGCAAGGTGGCATGTTCCTGAACTTCCATCTACTTGGAAGACTGAGGCAGAAGAATTGCTTGAACTTGGGAGGCAGAAGTTGCAGTGAGCCAAGATTGCACCACTGCACTCCAGGCTGGTGACAGAGTGAGATTCCATCTCAAAAATAAATAAATAAATAATAAATAAACTTATGTACAAAGTATTTACACATGTAACATTTACTCTTCACAGCAATCTTTGTCCACATAAAACAAATAAGAAAAATTGAGGCTCAAAGAAGTCAAGAGACTTTCATAACGTCATTGACTTCTTAAAAGGGTGAGTTAGGATATGAGCCCAGTTTGCTCAGATGTCAAGTTAGTGACATTTTATTGATGTCATAATGCTTTTGATTTTTCAGATAGTAACATGGATAAACTGCAACACAAGAATGCCATATAAGGCTGGGCACAGTCGCTCACGCCTGTAATTCCAGCATTTTGGGAGGCTGAGCCAAGCGGATCACTTGAGGTCAGGAGTTCAAGACCAGCCCTGCCAAAGTGGTGAAATCCCATCTCTACTAAAAATACACAAGTTAGCTGGGTGTGGTGGTGGGTACCTGTAATCTCAGCTACTCAGGAAGCTGAGACAGAATTGCTTGAGCCCAGGAGGCAGAAGTTGCAATAGTGACCAGAGATAGTGCCACTGCACTCCATCCTGGGCCACCGACTCTGCCTCAAAAAAAAAAGAATGCATAGCCATGGTGGATTCACACTGGGAATGCACAATAGGTATAGTTTACCCACGACTTCTATATACCTGTTTAATTGGGAACAAGTTCACACACTAACTAAACATTTCTAAATGCCATATCTAATTTCAAAGAAGTTTAACTGTATCTATTCTCTTATTAACAAAATAGCCAATAATTAATTTAACAAATCTTTGTGGCGTTCCTATTAATCATATGCATGAACTGAGAATACAGCACCAAATGAAACACAGTTTCTGGGTTCAAGGACCTTATGTGCCACAGTGAGGACAGATGGTATTCAAATTTTCATAATAAATTTCTCATAAAAGATTAGGTCAATAGATTGGCAGATCTATGGATGAATTTCATTTCCATGTATACATAAATATATTTCATAGATAATCAAGCAATTCAAACCTTACTGAGTCTCCTGATCATAACCTGACATAACTTAGTGCTATTTGTTTGGTATTTTCATCTTTGAACTATTTGCTCCTGAATTCATTACATAGGAAGCAACTGCTTGTGTTTTGTTTCTAATTGACACATACCACTGCCATCTTTATGGAGAAATATTTTGGTTCTAAACTGATACTGAATTCATTAATATCATAACTCAGTATTTTTTATCACTTTTTGCTTCAAGAGTGCTAAAACCTTTTTTGCAATTCACACTTTTTAACTTCAATATTTTGAAAATTCCCTACTGCTGAAAGGAATTGTATTAAACCAGAAATATTTGTATTACCTCAGGGTACTCTCCTCCTTAATGCTAACCACCTAGAGGTTTACAATTTAAAAAGAAAAAAAAACACTTCATTCCATTTAGCTATTCCGGTGTGTTTGTTCTTTGTTATTGATTCTTTACAAATGTGTTTGGTTAATGCTTTGGCACTGCCTTTTCGGTAGATAATTGTTAGAAATAACACTTATATAACTCAAGTATAATATTTTAGCTTTCATCTAAAGAGATAACATAACTGATTTGCTTTCAAAAAGATACCCATTTTGTGGCTTTTCCAGTGGTGGAGATGCTGCGGCAGCAACAATTTCCTACCATTTTACCAGTTTCTTTTGTAAGAAAAATAAATTTGAAAACAGAACTTGTGGCTGTGGTATACTTTATCTGTCTTCAGATTGGTCCGTTTATATATGGATTGAACCTCAGTTAGGGCAGCACCATCTTCTATGAAATGCACAGTGATAGTATCACTTCTTAAGTCACCATATCCACAGATATTTCATTTCTCTTGAGCCCAGCATATGCTGGCACTTTTTAAGGTACTTTTTTAAGGTACTTGAGCAAATGTTTATAAAATCATGCATTGGTATTGATAATTATTGGACAGTCATGAAAGTGAAAGGAGAAAAACCAATTTGAAGATAATTGTAATAATTCACACAGAGATAGCAAAATCCTTTCTGTCTTAGTTTGTGCTGTTAGGAGCATGTTGCCACGTGTGTACCTATGCAACTGTCTTGCATGTTCTGCACATGTACCCCCAAACCTAAAATGCAATAAAAAAAAGAAGTAGAAAAAAGGAAAAAAAAAGAAAAATAGAGAAAAAAAAGAATAGACTTGATACTGGGTAATTCCTGAAGGACAGAACTTTTATCCTGACAATGCTAGAGGCTGGGAAGTTTAAGATCAAGGTACTAGCAGGCTCCGTATCTGCTGAGGGATGCTGTCTGCTTCCAAAATAACATCTTATTGCTGTGTCCTCACATGGCAGAAGAGATGGAAGGTCAAAAGGCACCAGGGCATTCCCTCCAAGCTCTTCAATGAGAGCTCTACTCCATCATGAAGGCAGAGACCGCATGGCTTCACTTTTCCAAGGCCCCACCACTTCATACTACTAAATCAAGTGTTAGGTTCCAACATATGAATTTTGCAGGGACACTTTCATTCAAATCATAGCACTCCCTTATTTTAAGGCAGTAGAACTTCATTCAACAAATACTTATGGACAACTATGAGCTAAGCATGGTTCTTGGCTTTGGAGATATTTGAGTTAAATACAAGCAAACAACAATTTGGATAAAAGCCATATGTTTTCTCAAGGCACTTCCGTTCCAGTAGAATCTTATATACAATACATGAAACAAGTGACATATGCAATATATAAAAAGAGGAACAAATGGAAAGGGGGCTTCAATATCCAAATATGTAGACAATGTTGGTGACATAGGAAGGTGGAAGAAGAATGTTCCAGACAGAGAGAATTGCAAAGTCTCAGAGATCAGAGCAAGGCTCACGTGTTTGGAAAGCAAGTTGGCCAAAACGGCTGACAGAGTGAGAGGGGCAGATCGGTAAGAACTTTAGTTCAGGTTATCAGGAGTGAAGAGGCAGATTATTTTGAGCCTCGTTTTCTGTGATTAAAAGGACTTCAGATTAAATCTGACTAAGTGGGAAGCTACTGAAGAGTTAAGTAGGACTTAAAGGGATGGCACTGATGTGTTTAATTGTAGCTTACAGAAACTACAAAAAAATAAGAAAATGTTGATAATGCTTTGGAAAGAGTTGAGGAGATCATGAAGACAAATTAGTCCATGTGGGAGATTTGCTACAAAGTAAATGAGAGCACAGATGCTTTAAAAATGAATGCCCTTAACATATTTAGCGGATTATCCTTCAAGATTATCTCTCTGTCTGTCTTTCTATCTATCTATCTATCAATCAACTATCTATGAGGTACATACCATCTGAGTAGTAAACAACAACTTCTATACATAATGTATCTTAGGAGAAAACTGTATACATATAACCACTGGTGGAGTGCCTACATGACATAAATTATTTAAAATAAAATATATTGAACCAATAAATTTTTATATTTGTTTTTATTGTTTACATAAACAATAAAAAGTATTGCTTTCCTATCTAGTACTGGAGATATTCTATAGATTTTATATAGTTGAAATATATAAATTTATATAATTTCATATTAAATAAGAGTCATATTTTGGATGATATACTATAAGTAGACATTATATCTTAGTTTAACAAGAAATTTCTTTAATGCTAGCCTAGGGGTTTTACATATTAGACAATGCTCTGTAGAATGCTAAAATAGTACATCCATTTCCATGCCCTGAAGATCAGAAATTTGAACTTAGTAGGATAAATTGAGAGATAATGCTGCAGAGCTAAGAATACTCCGTGGAACATCCTACATATCTCATTTTCTGAGATCCACCTGCTAACAGCACAGTTTTTGAGCTAGAGAGGTAAAAGCATGCTGTAGATGTGTTGTTAAGGCTAACATGTGAGTACTTGGGAATAATTAAAGCCATTTCAAATCACTTCAAAAGTGGATCTGAAGTTCTTTTGCTGACATTAAGATAGATTGATGGTCATACCTTTTTACATATAACTGAATGTAAATTGGAAAGGTCATTTGAAATCTCACTTTTAAAACAGGTGTAGCATGAGCTATCTTGCAGTTTTTACATTTAACACTTCGTCAGTAATCAGTACTGTTTTTTTTTTACTGTGATGATCTAAGGTTGACTTTCTTCCTTCTTTCCTTCCTTCCTTCCCATTTGCCTTTCTTTGCTTTTTCGTTATCTGCCTTCTTTTTTTCTTCTATCATCCACACTTCAATAAATGATAATGATTAATTCTAAAAAGATCCAGATGGAAATTCCTGTGAACAAAGAGTGGTAGGTTGCATGATGCTTTTCCTACAACCTCCCCCACCCACAAATAGGCATGGCCCCATCCCTGAAACCTGTTAATATGTTTACTTTTCATGACAAAAGGGACTTTGCTGATATGATTAAGGTAAAAGCTATGAGATGGGAGGGTTATCCTGGAGTACCTTGGTGGGCCCAGTGTAGTCAGTAGGGTTTATGGAAGGGGAAGGTAAGAAGGTCAAGTCAGAGAGAAAAAGATATGATGAACAAAACAGAGGCTGGAGTGCTGGGAAGAAAGAAGGCTTATAAGGGAAAGAATGCAGGAAGCCTTAGAAGGAGAAAAAGGCAAGGAAAGAGCTTTTCTCCTGCAGTCTCCAGAAAAACTTGCAAATATATTGTGGAAAACCTTGATTTTAGAACTTTAGACTTCCAAAATTGTACCATAATCTATTTGTGTTGTTTAAAGCGCAAAACTGTGGCAATTTGTTAGGGCAGCAATAGGAAAGTAATTCTGAGAAAAACATCTGCAACTGGATGAAAGTGTCGACCTTAGTAATGAGACATGTAGCTAGAACATTGAATGGAAGCAGAAAAATACCAAGTTATTAGGCACAATTTGCTCCATTTTTTTTGACCTGATTAGGTACCTCTGCTTTGGGATCTCATTTACAATTTTCAGACCTGTTTTATTTAACTGTTTACTTTTCTGTTACCTCTAATCTGTAAGCTTACTGTGGACAAAGATCAGTGCTGTTTTGCTCACTAGTGGATTTCCGACTCCCAGCATAGGGTCTCAGTTATGACATTTGTTACTGATTAAAATGACTTACAAGCAATTTGTTCTTGGAGTGGGGTCCAAATATGTATAAGACATATTGGACATATAAAAATATAATCTTATTCCTTCCCTTCCTTCCTGTATTTTTCTTTCTTTCTTTCTTTCTTTCTTTCTTTCTTTCTTTCTTTCTTTCTTTCTTTTTCTCTTTCTTTCTTTTTTCTTTCTTTCTTTCTTCTTTCTTCCTTCCTTTCTCTCTCTCTCTTTCTTTCTTCTTTCTTTCTTTCTTTCTTTCTTTCTTTCTTTCTTTCTTTCTTTCTTTCTTTCTTTCTTCTTCTTCCTTTCTTCTTTTATTTCTTTTATGAGACAGAGTTTTGCTTTTTCACCCAGGCTGGAATGCAGTGGCACAATCTCAGCTCACTGCAGCCTCCACCTTCTGGCTTCAAGCAATTCTCTTGCCTCAGCCTCCTGAGTAGCTGGGATTACAGGCACCTGCCACCGCACCTGGCTATTTTTTGTATTTTTATAAAGATGGGGTTTCACCATTCTGGCCAGCCTGGTCTCAAACTCCTAACCTCTTGCCCACCTCTGCCTCCCAAAATGCTGAGATTACAGCACCTGGTCAAAAATGAAATTTTCTATTATAGACATTTTTCTCTCAGTGACAGTGGAATAATTTTGATTTATCCAGCGAAAAGTTTCTCAGAGAAATCTAGTTTAAAAGGAGTCTAGGCCAGGTGCTGCAGCTCATGTCTGCAATCCCAGCACTTCAGGAGGCTGAATCAGGAGGATTTCTTGAAGCCAGGAGTTTGTGGCTGCAGTGAGCCATGATTGGGCCAGTGCATTTCATCATGGGCAACAGAGTGAGACTCTGTCTCAAAAATTAATTAATTAATTAAGTGAAAATAAAAGAGTCTAGTTTGTAAATTACCTAATCTTTCATGGTTTATTCCTTTTTTGAAGCCCTTCCTTCCTGGTTCTTCTTTCTCAAATGGCATCTGGGCCTTCAGTTTTCCTCATAATATTGGGGAAGTGCTAAGCGGCTTCATGCTGTCTCCCAGAGCCTCTCTGTAACCACAGAGGAAGGGTTTAGGGTTTAGTTCCAAATCAGCAAGCTTGTTTGCTCTTCATGACTGATGCCTACTGGTTCTCCCATTGTGAATTCACTGTGGCTGCCATGAGGGTAACACCACTTCCACAGCCCTGAGTTAGCCTTCATTGTCCTTGTGTCTATTTACTCATCAGATCCTTCCTATTGGAGAACTCCTTCTACATCATTATTCTCCCATCTAGCTGTCTCAGTTTCTAGTTTTGCCCTAGTTGGGTATATGGAAAATTTACGATCATCCATATGTTGTGTGTTGTCAGTGGAGAAACTATCTCAGGTACATCTGTATAAGTACTGTCATTGGAATCAATCTTCCTACGCCCAGGCATTCCATTAGACTAACTGTCAGGGAAACTAGAATTTGCTGAGAAGGGCACAGACTTTCACCATTGCAGGGGTGGGAGGAATCAGCCCTGTAGTCTCATAAGCAATTGCTCTTTAAAACTATCTCTTTGATAAATCAGAAATAAATACAGCATTTATATTTACATTATGTCTTTTCTTTTTCTTTCCTTCTCCCATCTTCTTTCTGTAACAAAAAATAGAAATGCCTTTACCTTTTATTTTTCAGCAAAACATTCTCTAAAGCCTTTCCAGCTGTTTTATAGACTAAAACAGCAGATAAAACAGAGCAAAACAAACAACAAAACCAACAACCCAACTCTCAATGATACTAGAGAATTAGGCTTGGACCTGAAAGTAAAAATTCCATTTGGGGTAAGAAATTCCGTTACCAACAAAGCCTAAAACATCAAGACCCTTTGCTGGAACCTATTTTCTCACCTGTACTTTTAGCACTCAAGCTCACCACTGTTTTGATGTTCCTAGAGAAGCAATAACTTTCTCATCATCAGCCACATTCAGCCATCCCCATGATGCATACCTTTAATTTGATGAGTCAAGAAGCCTTAAATCAGGTAGGAACTATGAATCACCTGAAACAAAAATGCTTGATTTAATATCATCCTCCACAAATTTTATTTTCAAGTTGGTGGAAAGTCCCTGAAGGTTATTAAGCAGGTGATTGACATCATCATAGCTATTGGTTTGAAAATCACAGGCAGTAGATTGGAAGGGCTTACTGGATCAGGATAAACCTAGAGATGGAAGTTCATGCTAGATCTATAATGCAAGTGGGAAGCAAGATTGCTGAGACTAAGATTATTATCTGAAGATAGAGAGGAGAAGGTAATTTTGAGATAATCTTATAAAACTGAAATGACTCATTGGATATGGCAGGAAAAGAGCAGAAGAAGAGTCTATTCTAATTCCGGGGCTCTCGTGCCATTTAATGACATAGAAAATGGAAGAAAAACGGCAGATTTTAGGAATAAAATTATCCAGTCTCCTTTCGTCTTGTATATAATTATATAACAGTATAGGAATCCAGATTTAGGCTCAGAAATGGAGTCTCAGCAGGAGATATGAAGACTTGGAAAATGAAAATCTATGGATAAGGTAGTTTTAAATTCAGGGACACCATTCATAGAAAACCATTCAAAAGTGGGTGAAGGGTATGAACATACACTTTACTAAAGAAGACATACACGAGGCCAACAAACATATGAAAAAATGCTCATCATCACTCATCATTAGAGAAATGCAAATCAAAACTACATTGAAATACCATCTCATGCCAGTTAGAATGGTGATCATTAAAAAATCTGGAGACAACAGATACTGGACAGGATGTGGAGAAATAGGAACACTTTTATACTGCTGGTGGGAGTGTAAATTAGTTCATTGTGAAAGACAGTGTGATGCTTCCTCAAGGACCTAGAAATAGAAATTCCATTTGACCCAGCAATCCCATTACTGGGTATATATCCAAAGGTTTATAAATTGTTTTACTATAAGGACACATGCACACGAATGTTCATTGCAGCACTGTTTACAATAGCAAAGACAGGGAAGCAACCCAAATGCCCATCGATGATAGACTGGACAGGGAAAATGTGGCACATATACACCATGGAATATTATGTAGCCATCAAAAACAATGAGTTAGTGTACTTTGTAGGGATGTGGACAAACCTGGAAACCATCATTCTCAGCAAACTGACACAAGAACAGAAAATCAAACACCACATGTTCTCACTCATAGGTGGGTGTTGAACAATGAGAATACATGGACACAGGGAGGGGAGCATCATACACTGGGGTCTGTTGGGGTGAAATAGGGGAGGGACAGCATGGGGGTGGGGAGTTGGGGAAAGATAGCATCCGGGGAAATGCCAGATATAGGTGAAGGGGAGGAAGGCAGCAAATTACACTGCATGTTTGTACCTATGCAACTATCTTGCATGTCCTTCATATGTACCCCAAAACCTAAAATGCAATTAAAAAATAAAAAAGAAAACCTGATTTTTGTATAGTTTTCTGAAAAAAATAAATTTTACTTCATTATAACATAAATATAAATTTCTAAATGATAGTAGTCAACAAGCCAATATATTAGAATTATATTTTCCGTATGTTGGAAAAAATATATGTACATTTTTTTAGAAAGAGTCTCACTCTGTTGCCCACGCTGGAGGGCAGTGGTGCTATCTTGGCTCACTGCAACTTCTGCCCCCAGGTTCAAGCAACTCTCCTGCCTCAGCCTCCCAAGAAGCTGGGATTACAGGCACCTGCTACCATATCCAGCTGGAAAATATTTTTATATAGGCATAGGTCACTATAGGCACAGTTATTTGTCACTTTTCATACATTTGTTTTTTTATTTTGCATAACTTCCGTAGCTCTACACTTGTCTGCATTTTTTTCTTCTTCACCTTTAACTCATAAGCCCTAAGTGTTTTTGATATGGTCTAGAGAACTTGCCATATCATGATTTACAAACATGGCTGCAAGTTCTAGAACTAATAGATACATAGAAATCTATGGAACTCATTTATGTTAAGTGGATTTTTTCCTCATTTTTGTGTACCACCTGGACTACCTTCAGCTCCATTAGCTTAAAGTCCTACAAAAGACATTTAAAAGATATTTTTGAAAAGATAAATATTTCTAAATGTCTTAAAGCAAATACCATTTTTGAAAGTATAGTAAAAATGTATCCAAATACATACATGTAAAAGCAAATATACTTTAAATATGATATAAAAAAAAGAAATAAAAAATGCTTGTTTCTAAATTTGATGCTGTATTTTTAAATTTAATTCCTGTATTGGTATTCAAATATGGTTAGAAAGTAATTTTTCAACCTTTGATATTTGTGCCAGTCTTTTAAATATTGAACAAGTTTAATAATTATATAATTGAATAAATACATTATTTCTCCTGCTATTATATAATAGCCATCATTTTTGATAATATCTTAAAATGGGTGCCTTTATGATAAGAATCGATCAAAGAAACAAGAAACAGATCATATACACATTGTTAGTCAAAAAATGAAAGGGTATTTTATATTTCAGCTTTAGAAAAGGCATAATTTGATGACATTTGAATGTTCTCTCTATTTAGAACTTTGTCATGAAAATTGCCCTATTTTGTATGCACATTAATGTTCTTTCAGAAAAAACATAAAATATTCCTGGATAAGTTCCCAGGTGCTGTTAAATAAGTTCATTCTGCCTCATAATTTGTTCATCATTCTCTCACTTGGTGCTATTTGGGTTATTGATGGACCTATTCACTCTCAGTTTTAGGCTTCCTGTCTTTGTAAATTCTTTAGATGATCCTGCTTGTAATTACCCTTGTGCTGGGCCCTTTCACTGTTATCTGAAGAAAGTTTTATAAATTATATTATGCATGCAGAACAACCGTGCTGTGTGTGGAT
The DNA here is from genome assembly GCA_028533165.1 of Leontopithecus rosalia. Taxonomy (NCBI): domain Eukaryota; kingdom Metazoa; phylum Chordata; class Mammalia; order Primates; family Cebidae; genus Leontopithecus; species Leontopithecus rosalia. The sequence continues at coordinate 20,785,524 of CM052649.1, read as the reverse complement.
TCTATTCGGTTCCATGTCTGAGGCCTCATCTGAATGTTGAAAAGGAACAAACAAGTGGACGGTGACCCATCTGTCTCCATTTCCTTCTGAAGGTGACATCAGTGGATCATTTTGGTACTATTTAATAACCTTCCAGGAACAACCTCATTGTTTAAGGGTACATTCTTTGTCTTTGTAAATAAGATTACCTCTTATTTGTCTTATTGTTATAAATTAGTCATCCAAATCATATGTGGTTATCATTGACGTATCTAAGTTTACCATATCTAGAATAACGTTTCACCTGTTTATTAGCCTCTCTTTTAAGCAAAAATTTTAATTGCTTTATAATTTGCATAACCTGCTAAAATATTCCCAGTTATAAGAATAGTAAGAGTTTCAATGTATCTATCAACTTCATGTATTTATAAAAGTATAAATAGTCAAATTTTTATTTTTCCTACTGAAATAAAAAAATATTCTTCTGTGAATACCATTGTTCATTTATTAACATTTCTAAAATTCAGGTTACCATACCTCTAATATATTTAGCTGAGTTATGTCTAAGAGAAGCTCATTTTTGAATACCATGTTCTGGATTTTAATTGTGTCTCTTTGTTCTTAATAAATGTGGTCATTTGGCCAGGACTGGTGGCTCACATCTATAATCCCAGCACTCTGGGAGGACAAGGTGGGCAGATCACAAGGTCAGGAGTTCGAGACCAGCCTGCCCGATGTGGTGAAACCACTTCTCTAACAAAAATACAAAAATTAGCCAGACGTGGAGACGGGCGCCTGTAGTCCCAGCTACTTGGCTGGTTGAGACATTAGAATAGCTTGAACCTGGGAGGCAGAGGTTACAGTGAGCCAAGATCGCACCATTGCACTCCAACCTGGGCACCAGAATGAGACTGTATCTCGAAATAAATAAATAAATAAATAAATACATGTGATCATTTAATTTTGAAAATACATTGAGTATTGAATACATACCATGTACCAAGCATTTTGCCTGGCAACAATAAAGGCTCTGCAGATATTGTGATTTAAAAATAAAAAATGAAAGAGAGAGAAATTGCCTTTATCCGACTTTTCACAAAGCTTAGAGTATGGGGAAGGATGTGGAAAATTAAAGAGGGGTGTTAATTTACAATTGCTGTTGTGAAAGGTTACCACACAGTGGCTCACGCCTGTAATCCCAGCACTTTGGGAGGCCGCGTGTGGATCACGAGGTCAAGAGCTCGAGACCATCCTGGTCAACATGGTGACCCCGTCTCTACTAAAAATACAAAAACTTAGCTGGGCATGCTGGCGTGTGCCTGTAATCCCAGCTACTCAGGAGGCTGAGGCAGGAGAATTGCCTGAACCCAGGAGGCGGAGGTTGCGGTGAACCGAGATCGTGCCATTGCACTCCAGCCTGGGTAACAAGAGCAAAACTCGGTCTCAAAAAAAAAAAAAAAAAAAAAGAAAAAAGAAAAGAAAAGAACATAAATTTATTATCTTAAGTTGTGGAGGTTAGAAGTCCAAAATTTAAAGATGTCAGATGAACCGGTTCTTTCTGGAGGCTCTGAGAGGAGAATCCCTCTCCCTGCCTATATCAGGTAGCTGTAGCTACTGGTATTCCTTGGCTTGTGGCTCCTTTGTCTGCATTTAAAACGTATTACTCCAGTCTCTGTTTCACGTCACCCTCTCTGCTGACTCTCAATCCTCCATTCCACCTGTAATGGTTACTGTGATTTTATCAAGGCTATGTATGTAGCTCAGGATTATCTCTTCCTTGCAAGATCGTTAATTTAATGACATCAGCAAAGTCTCCTTTGCCATATATCTCAGTATATTTGAGCTGCTATAAGAGTACACCACAGACTGGGTAATTTATAATGTGCAAAAATGTATTGGCTCACTGTTCTAGAGCCTGGAAATATCAAGGTTCTGGTTTCTGATGATGATTTTCTTGCTATATCATCACATGGCATAAGGCAAAAGGGTGACAGAGCAAGAAGGAACCTAATTTGCTCTTTTATAATGCTTGATCCCAGCTTTGAAGGCAGGGTCCTTATGTCCTGATAACTTCTTAAATGTCTTAACTATTAATAATATTAAAATGGAAAATAAATTTTAGTATTAATTTTGGAGAGGGCAAACATTCAAATCACAGCACCATGTAGAGTAAGAAACACAGGTTCCAGGAATTAGGATCTGTATATATTTGTTTCAAGAAATAAATAGATGCTGGCAATAAAGAAAAATAAATTTTATAATAAGAAAAGCAGGTGCTATTACAGAAGCATAGAGAAGGGTAACCTGAAACAGAGATGTGGCAAAAAAACAAACCAACCATATTTTCCCTGTGTTTATTACAGTTCACGCTACCAAATTGTTTATGTATGGTCCTTATTTTGCAGAAGACTCTATCATTTGTTGCGGTGCTTTTGCACATCCTTCATAGGTGTAGCCTCCAGTTACTGGCTTCTGCCTGTGCTTCTCCAATTAGCATGATTTCACTGCTGCTGGGCTGGTTGCTTGCAAGACCTGCTACTTCCACTCCCCTTAGATCCAATCTCATTATTTTCTAGCTCCTGTCAGAACTGTTTTGTGGTGTCATATGCTACTGTAAGAAAAATATCCATGTCAATATACTTACTAAAATGTATTTGATACTTATTGCCAATTAATAATGGGTAATTTTCCTGTAACATGTATTATATCACCTGACTGCAACTTATACTTCTGACCTTTGCACTAATGTGTATCCTGAAGTTTAGCTCAACTTCAACAACATCCACTTCTTGTCAAAACCTCCCATGTTTCTTCCTCCATGAGATTATAATTGTATGCAGTTGCCTGGTTTTAAAAGCCCAGCCTAAGTTTAAATGGACTGAAAATGACTCTTAAAATTCATCAAATCTAAAGTCATCTTTACTTTTTGGGAGTTTCTTAAATATGTTTTAATGTACTTTCTACCTTATATTGTTATTATTTGCATCAGTTTTCAATCACCATAACTGATTTAGATGCTTTTTGAAACATAATCCATGATATATTCATCTCAGTGTTTTTTGAAACACGTAATACTATATTTTAGAAATAGGAGATGATCAATAAAGATAGGTAGAATGAATTAAGCCTATGAAATATATTTTATTCTCAGTTTATAATGTTTTCCTCCAAAAGGTATTTTAAACAACCAATAGCAGCTAAATACAAAATAGCAAAGGAAAATTCATTTTACAAATTGTTAAGAAATTTAAAAGAAATATAAAGACCATGAACAGCAAATTAGATCAGAAAAAAGTCATTAAACATTTAGAGGTTATTAGCTGGGCATGGTGGTGCATGCCTGTAATCCCAGCTACTCAGGAGGCTGAGGCAGGAGAATTGCCTGAACCCAGGAGGCGGAGATTGTGCTGAGCCAAGATCGTGCCATTGCACTCCAGCCTGGGTAACAAGAGCGAAACTCCCTCTCAAAAAAAAAATGTAGAGGTTATTATACTGTTGTCAGTAATGAATAAGTGTTAATCAAATATCAACTTATTATCCAGTTTGACCAACAAGACAGGATTCCAGGGAAGAATGGCATAGGTAGGCTTGGGGTTGGAGGTAGGGGAGACTCAAGTTTGACCAGTGTAGAATATTCAACAGGCAGCTCCCACCAGCATTGAGGAAGTAATAAGAGGAGAAATATAGTTCAAAGCCAGTATATAATCTACAAAAAAAATCATTAAACCAAGGAGATCAGCAGAGAGTGGGAACTAAAATAAGGGATAAGTCTTTGATGCATAAAACTCAGAAAGCCTCATGCCTATAATCTCAGCACTTTAGGAGACTGAGGCGGGTGGATCACCTGAGGTCAAGAGTTCACACCAGCCTGGCCAATAAGGTGAAACACCATCTCTACTAAAAATACAAAAACAATTAGCTGGCTGTGGTGGAGCAGCCTGTAATTCCAGCTACTCAGGAGGCTGAGGCAGGAGAATAGAGGCGGAGGTTGCAGTGAGCCGAGCTCCAGCCTAAGCAACAGAGCAAGACTCTGTCTCAAAAAAAAAAAAAAATAGAAAAAGAAAAAGCCTCAAAAAAAAGTATTTTAATGTATGTAAAATGAGATACATTTCAAGAGGAATTGGTGTCTTTTTGTTCTTCCACTTTGCAGATGTGCCTACTGGCTATCCTACATAAATTGAAGAGAACAAACTTCAAGAACAAAACAAAGTTTTCTTTTCACACTATTCTATTTTTTTCCCCAATGTCAACCACCACAAGAATGAACAGAATGGTACTGATAATGAGTTCTGTTGAATTCTTAGAAAGTTATCCAGGAAATCAAAAGTTTAGTTACAAATCGGAATCCCAAACCAATAGATTTTAAGATGTGAAGCACAAATAAAATTTGCCAGCCAATCCAACTAAAGAAATATTATATTAGCTGCAGGATACAAAATGAACTTTTTGATGTAAGCTGCAATTTTAGCACTAGACCCTGTAAGGTTTATTGCCAAGTTTAAAATGAGGAAACTGAGGCCAGTATAAGAAAATGAAAATCCAATTTATTCAGCTCCCAGGTGAGGTTCCATGGTCCCAGGGAAAGGGGCCAGGGAAGTCGCGCCAACTTCCTGGGGCGTGGGGTTTTTATGGCTAGAAGGAACTAGCAACAGCTGGGTGCTCTGATTAAGTCCAGGGGAATGGGATTGAGACAGGGCAGGCCGCTATTGTTTAATGGGTTGTTGGGTGGGTTTTCCGGTGGGAGAGCCAGCCAGGAGCCTTGCATCAGCTGGAGCCTTCCAGGGGAGCCATGCGGCATAGCTAGGTGTCAAGTGCAGAGCCTGGTGCCTGGTGCAGAGGTGGGTGTGTCCAACCTCCCAGCAAGGCAACCGGCCTTACAGACCCCAGTCAAAAAACAAAATAAATCCTTATATTACTTGAATGTTTAATAAGAACCATAATACATTGTTGAAAACATTCAACACAAGTGACACATAATGGTGAATTTGGTTGACATGCCGCTTTTTAAAATACCTTAATATTAAGGAGCATAATGTCATGTCACCAAATGCTATTCCATCACCAAAATGACAACATTAATCTGATTGGATCTTCAATATCTTTTAATATCTGTCTATGAGGAGGACACACATTTTTCTATCAACTTTTACTTAGTGGCAATTATAGGTGTGCCTAGAGTTTGACATGTTGCTAAATGAAGTTGATTCTATGGCTTCTTATACCTACACATCTAGGGGAGATAAGCAAGGGGAGGTAAACAAGGTAAACAAGGAAGTAGCAAGTTATAATACTTGGAAGCATGGAAAGGGGATTATGGAAACAAAATAACAATTGTTTCTTCCATATGGACTAGACAAAATTTTTAATTCAGTCAGAAAGAATCATGTTCTTCCTTGTGGAATTACTCTGATGGAAAGGAATACATAATTTAACTTTTGTTTGCTTTTTATGAGTTCTATGTAGCAAATTGACTCAGCACTTCCTTTTCTCTTCCTTAGGTTGTAGCTTTTGCATACATAAATACAGAATCATTCACACATGTGTGTACACACAAAATTTTGAAAGTGTTTTCAGAACTGGTATATATTTTGATTGTTACAATAAGCATCTTATGTAGACAGGAATTATAAATGGGAGAGAAAAGCTGCATTGCCTCCAAACATTTCTACATCTTCACACTTAGACAAAGTGAAGTAAAATTACTTTATTTTAATGAAAAAAGGGTCAAGAATCACGAGTATTTAATGTCACTATATGAATTTTAAATTACTACTCTATAAACCTAGGAAAATCCAGACTTTATAAAAGCATATTTGTATACATTCAATTGCCACCCAAAACTAACATGTGCAAATAAAAGAAGCAATTCACTTTCAATAAACTAGTGTTAAAAGGAAATATTTAAACCTCATTAGGAAAACAAATGACTTAAAATACCAGCAAACATAAACAAGATGATCATAGCAACAAATACATCTACTGGTCTAATATTCACTGGTTGCCAGGAGTTGCAATAGTATATATAATTACTAATTTGTCACACACACACACACACACACACACAAATATTCACCAGCTGAGAAAACTTCTATTATATCCAAACAAATTCAAACTTGATGAAGCATAATCAGTTGGATCATAAGGGACAAAATAAGTGTCTGTAATTCTATTCTCCTAAGGAAACAAACTTAATTATAGCTATTAAATCCATGGACTATAGTACCAAACAGAATGATGCCAGATGATTAGTTCTAGAAGTTTTTGTACAGCTGTCACCGAGGGTCCACTTGATAGTGGCAGACTTGGTATTTTGTATGCATAATAAACTGACGTGCCAGAAATGACCTGAAAATATCTCTGGTAAATCTAAATAGGTTTGATATTTAGACAAAGTACAGAGTCAGAAAGGGACAAAGTGTCAACTCTAAAAGCTAAACAAAATAACTCTGAAATTTTAAAACTATTGTTAGAGACCGGAAAAAAATGCCTTCTTTTACTAATTGGAAGGGAATTATCTGTAGTTAACAATCTACAAAGATGAAATAATTTTATGAACAACATGTAAAGTCCTGCTATGCTTAGAAAAAGATAGATCCAAAGAGTGTTTAACTATTCTACATAATCAATTTACATGATTTGGGGAATAAGGAGAAGAAAGTGAAATAGAAGAAATTTATCAGTCAATGCAGCTGGCCTTAAAAGAACAACTAATAGGAGACTGTTGTTCAGCGGATAAGCAAAAAAGAAAAAGGTCAGACACTTTAAACATGTTGCAATGCTTTGATGCAAAGCCCTTCTATTGCTCCCAATTTTCGTTCTTCTCTAGCATGCACATTAGTGTCTCAAGTAGTGATAATGTAATGATAGCAAAAGAAGTAAGGACAAAACTCTCATATCTGCATCAGTTTGGGCCAGTAACAGAGTGGAAAGAAGTGAATGTGACTACCTGGCTCTACCAGGATATACACAAGTGTTTAAAAATCATTTTATTTTCAAAATCACTGGCTGTATATTTCCATAACATTTGGTCATGTTTCTAGAATGCTCTAATTCAGAAAACTATGTGGCCGTCCTCCAGTGTCAAAAACGGAAATCCTGTTAGACTCTTCTTGCCTCACACACGTCTTGTTAGTAAGATTGAACAATTTTATTTTCTAACATTTTCTTAAATTCGTGCTCTTTGCTTTCTGCACAATATGCTTGGGCTGACTATTTTGCCACGTCTCCAGGGATTAATGAAATAACATTGAAAAATATTTGCCTCTACCTAGTGTTCACAAATCCTTCCCACCCCCACTCCACCACCACAGCTGCCACGTGCATTACCATGAATGGAAGGCTCAAGAAGCAACTCACTCTTCTGCTCAGAACCTTTCAGGGAGTCCTTATTTTCAAATACTCTTTTTTTCTGGACGGGGTTTTACCACTAGTTGAGTAGAGTGGAGTTATTATGCTCAGGCAAGCATCTCATTTTTATTGAAGTTTTAGAATAAATTCAGGTGATAAGTTTTGAGATTGTGGTTTTAGGACATGTCATCTGCTCATGTGAATGGCCAGATGCAAAAAGATAGATTTGGAGTAAATTCATTCCCATGTTTGTTTTGTCAGGAAACTTTCTTCTGCTCTTCATCTTTTCTTTTCTTTCAGTACCGATTAATATTTCATGGATTCCTGCTTACAGGAACATTATTGTAGAAATATGCCCTGGCCTAGAGTATAAATTCTAAGTTATTTAGAGTGACATAAAAGGCTATAATCTTGCCTTTGGCTAAAAATCCAATTACATCTCCCTTTAACCTTGACATTATAATTTATGTTTTATTAATGAAAAATGTTTTCAATTCTCTGCGAAAAGTATGCTGTTTCATGAATCTCTTGCTTAAAAACTTATCTCTTTTCTCTGCCCCTCTTTTTTTATTTGATGAGCTCAGCACTGTGAAATTAAACTTTCTGCAATGAAAGAAATTCTGTATGTCTGTGTAGCCATAAACCACATGTGGCTATTGACTTCTTGATACGTGGATAGTATATTTCAAACTCTAAACTTCTAATTTTTAAAATACTAGTGTATATATATATATATATATATATGTATATATATATTTGAATACTATGTATATATTTTTAAGAACTACTACTTTATTAATTAAAATATTTTTAATTAATAATATATAAATTAAAATTAAAATAATTTTAATTAATAAATATATATAACATAAATATATATAAATAAAATATATCTCATATGTATATATATATATATATATATATGTAGTTGCCAAAGCCACCTCACACTTCAGCACACACCACCCTGAGCAATCAGCAGCCATCAACGTGAGGCAAGACCTTTCACCAGCACATAGACTTTCTGAAGGCTTAGAAGATTGTTAGCATTTTTTTAAGCAATAAAATATTTTAAATAAAGTTAGGTACAGTGTTATTTTGACAGAATGCCATTGCACACACACATACAGACACATATATATACTCTGTATATATACTGTCTATATATACATATATCTGTGCTTTGTCTGTATATACATATATATACATACAGATATACCACAGATATAATATGGATTCAGTTCCAGAGTAGTATACCAAAGCAAACATTGCAATAATGCAAGTCACATAAATTTTTTGGTTTTCTAGTGCATATAAAAGTTATTTTGACACATATTATAGTCTTTTAAGTGTGCACCAGCATTATGTCTATAACACTGTACATACCGTTAAAATACTTTATTGCTTAAAATGCTAACAATATTTTAAGCCTTCAGAAAGTCTTATTGCTGGTGGAGGGTCTTGCCTCAAGCTGATAACTGCTGACTGATCAGGATGGTGTGTGCTACAGGTTCAGGGGCTTTGGGCAATTAAAGAAACAACAAGGAAGTTTGCCACATCAATGAACCATTCAGGAAATATTTCTTTGTACCTTCTGATGTTGTTTTATAGCATTTTTTTCCACAGTAGAACTTCTTTCAAAATTGAGGTAAATCCTCTCAAACCCTACTGCTGCTTTATTAACTAAGTTTATGTAATATCCAAAATTATTTTTGTAATTTTAACAACGTTCACAGCATCTTCACCAGAGGTAGATTTCAATGCAAGAAACTGCTTTCTTTACTCATCCATAGGTAGCAAATTTTTCAACCTTTATTTTTATTAGGAGATTGAAGGAATTCAGTCACACCTTCAGGGTTTACTTCTAACTTGAGTTCTCTTGCTATTTTTACCACATCTGAAGTTACTTCCTCGAAGTGGTTTGAAGTCCTGAGCCACTCAAAGTCATTCAAGAGGTTGGAATCTACTTCTTCCAAATTTTTGTTTATATTTGTATTTTGACCTCTTTCCATGAATCAGGGATGTTCTTAATGGCATCCAGAATGGTGAATCCTTTCCAGAAGATTTTCAATTTTCTTTGCCCACATCCAAGAAAATAATTACCATTTATGGCAGCTATAGCCTTACAAAATGTATTTCTTAAGTAATAAATTGAAACACAATAAAATGGAGTATATCTGTGTTTTGAATCAAATCTAGAAATGCCAGATATAGGTTACGGGGATGGAGGCAGCAAAGTACATTGCCATGTATGTACCTATGCAACAATCCTGCATATTCTGTGTATGTGTATATATATATATATATATATATATATATATATATATATTTAAATTGTAACCATTTTAAATTTATTAAAGTGGTTACATTTATATATTTTATATATTTAAATATAAATATATAATTTATAATTTCTAAATATATATAATTTTATTTATATAATTATAAATATACAGATATATACAATTATATTTATATAACAATAAATATATATAATTTATTATATTTATATATTTAAAATTTTAACCATTTTAAAATATATACGTATATTTTAATCTAGTATGTATTTTTACACCAGTAGTCTGTGATTTGTAGGCAGCAATCTAAATCAGAAGATGACAGGACTGGTGGGATGCTGTAGTGTTACCAAATATCTTTACAAGACTTCTGTGTTGGTGGTAAACATTTCTGCAGATATGAAAAATCAATGCAAAGCAATACTGTCCATGATTGGACAGTAAATGGTCCAAAAATGGTCATAAAATTATTTCTGCTATTCTTTCTGTTGAGGGCAACATATTATGCCCATTTACCAAAAGGTTCTTGATGTTGAGGACTTTCAGTTCTAGAAAAGGTCATGTTTTTCTCCAAGACTTTCTTCAGAATGGCTGTAATTTGCCTTGGCCAGATTGTTCTGTAAGCTCAAGGATTTACAATTGCTGAGAGTGTCCATTGGACTCTGACATTATTCGTTAACTAAAAACTTCATCTTTATCAACTACTGTCTCAGAAGATTAAGTCTTAATATGAATTTTATTACATAAGTTCCTAAAAGATATAAAATTTTGAAGGGTAATTTTAGTGTCAGTCTAATTGCACTTTAATTCTTATGTATTTCCAGGCAGTTAAATTTATTTTTTAAAGTCCTGCTTCTTTGGTCACTTTATGTGTAATGTAAAAATCTTTGCAAATTAAACTGAAAGTTCTGTTTTAGTTTTAAACAAAAATTGTTAAGAAATAGTTTCTTCTCCAGTAATGTATAAAAAGTCAGATAAACTTCATCAGAATTTTTACTTCATGTTTACATTTCTAGCTGAGATATCTATATTTATATCTACATATCTATGTCTACCTATTCCCTAAACTGAATAAACCTTTGAGTTTCTTATACTTGCCTCTCTTGGAACTAGACAAAAGAAAAGAAATGTGTTTTTTTGTTGTCTTTTTCCTTTTACTTCGTAAAATAGTATTATCGTCATGTTTCTTTGCCTGTCCTCAACATAATAGTTTACAGGCACAGAATTGAATTACTATAATTTTCTGCACCTGTATAACTCCATTAGAGAATTTTATCTGCTCAAGTGGTCTTTGCAGTGGGAAAAGCCACTAATATTGCTGTGTCATTAATTATTACTTGCTGTTCTAAAATAGGAATTCAGAACCTGAAATTTCTTAGCAGTGTTTAAAAACATTAGTAAATTGGAAGGCCAAGGCGGGTGGATCATGAGGTCAAGAAATTGAGGCCATCCTGGCCAACATGGTGAAACCCCATCTCTACTAAAAACAAAAATAAATAAAAAAAATTAGCTGGGCGCAGTGGCCTGCACCTGTAGTTCCAGCTACTCAGGAAGCTGAGGCAGGAGAATTGCTTGAAGACAGGAGGCAGAGATTCAGTGAGCCGAGATTGCGCCACTGCACTCCAGCCTGGCACCTGGCAAGAGAGCAAGATTCTGTCTCAAAAAAAAACAAAAAAAAAAAAACAAGAAAAAAATTTAGTAAGAACCTGAAATTTCTTAGCAGTGGTTAAAAAACATTAGGGACTCACTTTGTCTCACTCTTACATAAGAAGTTGCTAGGCAGGAAAAAGAGACTAGAAAAAGTTGGAGATAGCAGAGTGCACTCAGCGTGCCTCCTGGCTATTAAGATATATCTACCAATAAGCAAGTTTAACAAAAGTCCTGATCTGTACACACAAGCACACACACACACACGCACATGTACACACACACACACATATTTAACTGGAAATCTCATATTCAAATATAATAATGAGTGGAACATAATTGACTTGATTTGCTAACCGTTGCATTTAGCAAATATATTTATAAAAATAATGCAAGCTTTAACAGTATATACGGTAAAACTAGACAAAATAAGCTTTAGTGCACACCTTGCCCATCTTCAACAACTCCTTGTCAGTCTTGTTCCTACTACGTTCTCATTTTCTAACTAACTTCCTAGAACCATCTTGGAGAAAATCCCAGGAATATCTTTTCTTTCTTTTTTTTTTTTTTGAGAGAAGGAAAGAAAAAAAAAGGAGTGAAGGAGAGGAAGAAATAGGAAGAAAAAGAGGGAGAGAGAACAGAAATGTTGCTTTATTCTAAAAAAAATGGCTATTAATAATGGCCAATCAATGTTTCATTTAAACCTATGAGTAGGTGTGATGTGGTATTGACAAGAATGTATATTTTGTGTATTTAAAGTGGAGAGCTCTATAAATATTTATTAAGTTTACTTGTTCCAGATCTGAGTTCGAGTCCTTGATATCCTTATTAATTTTCTGTCTCATTGAGTCTAAGTCTCTATGTATCTGGGTGTTAGGATCGTTAGCTCTTGTTGCATTGATCCTTTTACCACTATATCTTTGTTGCTTTAAAATCTATTTTATCAGATA
>CM052649.1:20632011-20762833 GCA_028533165.1 Leontopithecus rosalia | reverse complement strand
GTCTTTACAATTACCGCCTTTCTAATTAGGTTTCTGAGTGGATGCCCAGTTTATTGATTCCCAGTGCTGCAATCCGAGCAACCCACTGCGACAGCCAAAACAGCAGTGATAAGGCTGATGGTGCTCCTATGCCTGGAAATCTCAGGTCTGGCTTCCTTCTTGAGTCCATAACAAGTGGCTCTGCCTTCCTGGAGCTCCAAGCATTAGTCAGTAGGGGAACCAAGCCTGTCCACTCCACAGGAAGAGCTGCCGTGCTGAGACGCCTGCAAAACCCCTGTGCCGGCCACAAGAGTCGCGCTGGTGACCCATGGGGCTCCTCCACTGGGAATCTTCTGTTCTGTGAGTGACGAAAATTCGTCTAGAAGTGTGGCGTCTTCTCGTTCTCTGGGCTTTCACTGGGAGCTACAATCCCAAGCTGTCAGCGATCAGCCATCTTGGATCTCTCTCCCTCTATCTCTTATAGATAGATAATAATGGGTAAATCAATCATGACAATATATTATAACAGTGTCAGATATGTCAATTTAAAGCCAAGCCTTATATATTTATTATAAAAGTTATTAAACTGTTTTTTCAAAATGGAATCATGTTGAATAAACTTAAATATAAATTAACGATATAATCAATGACCTTGTGTTCCTTATTAAGATACTGTGGAGAGAATAATTTGTTATTTAAAGTCTACTATTCATTGGATGTAAGGGATCTTAGAGGTGGCCCTGGTGAAAATACTTCAACCTAGAGATTCAGTATGTTTTATAGTTTCGGCTTCTGAGAAACAAAACAGAGACTCTGAAAAGGTCTCCCTTACCAGTAACCTTACCTAAGGTAACACAGCTAGTGAACTGTGGGTCAAGATGCTAAGATCAGTTAGTATTAACTCTAAAAAATTTGGTCATTTAGCTAATGCCCTGAGCATTTTTACTATCTCTTCTTGTTTCTCTTTAGGTTTTTCAATCCAATTCAAGTTAAGAAAAATCTTATTTTTTATATTTTTGCTTCATGTTTCTTTTTTAAAAAAATTTCAATAATTTCAGGGAACAGGTGTGGGGTGTGGTTTGATGGTCATTTCTGGGATTCTAATACATGCATCAGTGTACCCTGTCCCCAGCGTGTAGTCTTTTATTTTTTTTTGAGACGTTTCTCTCTCTGTTGCCAGGCTGGAGTGCAGCGGTGGGATCTCAGCTCACTGCAACATTTTCCTCATGGGTTCAAGCAATTCTCCTGCCTCAGTCTCCCAAGTAGCTGGGACTATATGCGTGCATCACCACACCCAGCTAATTTTTGTATTTTTAGTAGAGACGGGGTTTCACCATGTTGGCCAGGCTGGTCTTGATTTTTTGACCACCGGATCCACCCACCTCAGAGTCCCAAAGTGCTGGAAGCCACCGTGCCCAGCCCTGTGTAGTCTTTTTATCCCTCACTTCCGTCCCACCCTTCCCACTAAGTAATCAGAGTTAATTATATCATTCTGATGCCTTTGCATCCTTATAGTTTGTTCCCATTTATAAGTGAAAACATATGATGTTTGGTTTTCCATTCCTGAAATACTTCATTTAAAATAACTGTCTCCAACTCCATCCAGGTTACTGTGAATGCCATTATTTTGTTTCTTTTCTTTTCTTTCTTTTTTTTTTTAGACAGAGTTTCGCTCTTGTTACCCAGGCTGGAGTGCAATGGCGCCATCTCGGCTTACCGCAACCTCCCCCTCCTGGGTTCAGGCAATTCTCCTGCCTCAGCCTCCTGAGTAGCTGGGATTATAGGCACGCGCCACCATGCCCAGCTAATTTTTTGTATTTTGAGTAGAGACGGGGTTTCACAATGTTGACCAGGATGGTCTCAATCTCTTGACCTCGTGATCCATTCGCCTCGGTCTATTTTGTTTCTTTTTATGGTTGAGTAATATTCCATTATATATGCATATATCTATAAAACAGAGTTGAATATAATTTCATGCTGGATGTCTCCCTCAGAATGAACCACGAGCACATGAAGAATAAGAAGCAGAGACCACAATAAAATATGCAAGCTGTACAAGTTACAGGGAAATATATATATATATATATATATATGTACACACACACACACACACACACACACTACTGTACTATACTATACTATACTATACTACACTGCACTATACTAAAGAAAGATATGTATATATGGGTGTCCTTTCCCTCACTTTATATTTTTGTTCGCCGTGTCAAAAATCAGTTGGCTGTATGTATTTGGCTATATTTCTGGATTCTCTATTCTGGTCCATTGGTCCATGAGCTATTTTTATACCAGTACCATGCTGCTTCAATGACAATAGCCTCATAGTATATGTTTATATATATCTGTTATATCTCAGTTATGTTATATATATATATATATATATACTATAAAAGATATATATCATAAAAATTATATGTTTATATATTATATAACAATATATAAATATATCGCTTATATGATATATATCATATAAGAAAATTATATATATATGATATATATATATAATTTTCTTTGGTTCATGGGCAATGGGCATTTGGGCTGGTTCTATAATTTTGCAATTGCAAATTTTGTCACAATAAACATGTGTTTGCAAATGTCCTTTTCATATAATGACTTATTTTCCTCTGGGTAAATACCCAGTAGTGGGATTGATGGATCAGATTGTAGACTGACTTTTCAGTTATTCAAGAAATCTTCCTACTGCTTTTCTAGTGGTTGTACAAGTTTCCATTCCCACCAGCAGTGTAAAAGCTTTCCTTTTGGCCGGGCATGGTGGCTCATGCCTATAATCCCAGCACCAGCACTTTGGGAGACCGAGGCAGGTGGATCATGAGGTCAAGAGATCGAGGCCATCCTGGTCAACAAGGTGAAACCCTGTCTCTACTAAAAATACAAAAATTAGCTGGGCATGGTGGTGTATGCCTGTAGTCCCAGCTACTCTGGAGGCTGAGGCAGGAGAATTGCTTAAACCCAGGAGGTGGAGGTTGCGGTGAGCCTAGATCATGCCATTGCACTCCAGTGTGGGTAACAAGAGCGAAACTCTGTCTCAAAAAAAAAAAAAAAAGAAAAGCTTTCCTTTTCATCACATCCATGCCAACATCTGTTATTTTTTTATTTTTAAATTGTGGCCATTCTTGCAGGAGTAAGGTGGTATCTATCACATTGTGGTTTTGATTTGCATTTCCCTGATCATTAGCAACATTGAACACTTTTGTACATGTTTACTGGCCATTTGTATATCTTCTTTTCACAATTGTCTATTCATGTCCTTTACCCACTTTTTGATGGAATTATTTGTTTTCTTTTTTTTTTCTTGCTGATTTGAGTTCCATATGGATTCTGGATATTAGTAACATGTCAGATACATAGTTTATGAACATTTTCTTCCACTCTGTGGGTTGTCTGTTTACTCTGTTGATTGTTTCTTTTGCTGTGCAGAAGATTTTTAGTTTAATTAAGTCCCATCTATTTATCTTTGTTTTTGTTGCATTTGATTTTTGGGTTCTTGATTATGAAGTCTTTGCCTGGGTCAAAGTCCAGAGGGTTTTTTCAATTTTATCATCTATAATTTTTATGGTTTCAGGTCTTAGATATAAGTGTTTCATCCATCTTGAATTCAATTTTGTATAAGGTGAGACATACAGTTTTATTCTTTAAATATGGCTTGCCATTTATCCCAGCACCATTTGTACAATAGGGTGTCCTTTCCCCTACTTTATGTTTTTGTTTGCTTTGTGAAAGATCAGTTGGCTTTATGTATTTGGCTATATTTCTGGATTCTCTATTCTGGTCCATTGGTCTACATTGCCATGTGCCATATTGTGTCAATGACTATAGCCATATAGTGTACTTTGAAGTTGGGTAATGTGATGCCTCCAAATTTGTTCTTTCTTCTTAGTATTGTTTTTGCTATGCAAGCTCTTCTTTTTTGTTCTCTATGAATTTTTAGGACTGATATTTCTAGTTCTGTGAAGAATGATGTTGGTATTTTGATGGAAATTGCACTGAATATGTAGATTGCTTTTGGCAGTGTGATAATTTTCACAATGTTGATTCTACTCATCCATGAGCATGGGATTTATTGCTACGTGTTTGTGTCATTTATGATGTTTTTTCCATCAGTGTTTTGTAGTTTTCATTGTAGAGGCCTTTCACCTCCTTACTTAGGTGTATTTTTAAGTATTTTTTGTTTGTTTTTGCAGCTGTTGTAAAAGGGATTGAGTTCTTGATTTGATTCTCAGCATGAACGTTGTTGGTGCTAGCAATGCTACTGATTTGTGTACATCGATTTTGTATTCTGAAACATTACTGAATTCATTTATCAGATCTAGGAACTTTTTTCTGTAAGTCTTTACAGACAAATATCTCTGATGAACATAGATGCAAAAATCCTCAACAAAATACTAGGTAAAGAAATCCAACAGCATATCAAATAGATAATACACCATAATCAAGTGGGTTTCATTCTAGGAATGCAGGGTTGGTTTAACATATATAATAAATGTGACACACCACATAAACAGAACTATAAACAAAAATTGTATGATAATCTCAATAGATACAGAAAAAAACATTTTAAAAAAATCCAGCATTCCTTTATGATTAAAACCTTCAGCAAAATTAGTACAATAGAAACATACCTTAAGAAAATAAGAGCCATCTATGATAAACCCGCAGCCAGCATTATACTGAAGAAGGAAAAGTTGAAAGTATTCCCCCCTGAGAACTGGAATAAAACAAGGATGCCCACTTTCACCACTTTTATTCAACATAGTTCTGCAAGTCATAGCCAGAGCAAGCAGATAAGAGAAAGAAGTAACAGGTATCTGAACTGGTAAAAAGGAAGTCCAACTGTCACTGTTCACTGATGGGATGAACACATAACAAGAAAATATTTTAAATTAGACTAAAAAACTAAAGCTAATTGCAAAATGGTGTTGCCACTTTGGAAGACAGTTTAGCAATTTTGTACAAAACTACACATACTTGTACCACATGATCAGGCAATTGTGCACCTTGATATTTACCCAAATGTCTTTTTTTTTTTTTTTGGTTTTTTTTTTTTTTTTTTTGAGACAGAGTTTTGCTCTTGTTACCCAGGCTGAAGTGCAATGGCGCGATCTTGGCTCACCGCAACCTCTGCCTCCTGGGTTCAGGCAATTCTCCTGCCTCAGCCTCCCGAATAGCTGGGATTACAGGCACGTGCCACCATGCCCAGCTAATTTTTTGTATCTTTAGTAGAGACGGGGTTTCACCACTTCGACCAGGATGGTCTCGATCTCTTGACCTCGTGATCCACCCGCCTTGGCCTCCCAAAGTGCTGGGATTACAGGCGTGAGCCACCGTGACCAGCCTACCCAAATGTCTTTAAAACCTATGTCCATACAAAAACCTGGACGGGAATGCTTACAGCAGCTTTATTTATAATTGCCAAAATTAGAAAGTAATTAAGATATCTTCCAATACTTAATGAACAGTCTACTATTATATACAATTAAATATTGTAATATCATTTAGCAGTTAAAAGAAATGAGTTCTTGAGACTTGAGAAGACATGGGAAAACCTTAAATGCACATTGCTAAGCGATATAAACTCACCTACAAGGGCTCCACACTGTATAATTCCAACTATATGGCTTTCTGAAAGAGGCAAAAGTACAAAGAGTGAAATGATCATTAGTTGCTAAAGGTTCCAGGATGAGGGAGGTGAAATTAGCCTATCTGATACTGAAATGCTGGATGTATGTTCTTCTATATTTGTTAAAATTCTAGAATGTATGCACATAGTTTGCTTTATTGTTCACTTCACACAAAGAGTGAAGCACAATGTAAACTATGGACTATAGTAGATAATAATGTATCAGTATTGGCTTATCCATTATGTAAAAACAAATGTACCATCCTAATACAGAATGCTGATAATGGAGAACACTGCGGGGTGAGGGTGAGAGAAATATAGGAAATATATGGAAACTCTGTATTTCCTAGTTCATTTTCCTGTATACTTAAAACTGCTTTTAAAATGTGGTCCATCTTTTTTTTAATGAATCCAATAACATTCACACTGCTTTCTTCCTGGTTAAAATATAGAGGTAGAGAAGACTAATAACATCCTTATGTCTAGTTAAGTATAATTTTGTTTATAAATTCTGACAACATCTACAGTGTTTTTTGTTATTCAATCTTTAATTCTTACTGTTTATGATAACATTTTTTATAATTATAGGATTCTACTCATGCTTATTTTGTTATGTCAAATGTTATAATTTTTACCAATTTAAAGGCTGTTTCAAAAATCTCTAGCATTTATTTAAAAAAGATTTCTCTTCAAGAAGGTTGTACTAGAGGAGAAAGAGTGATTTATCATTTTACTACTCACTTTGCTAATTTAGTATTTCATGATTTTACTTCTTTTTTATTCATCGGTTTGTTTGATTGAATGAGCTCTAATTTCTCAACTACAGGAAATATATCAAGCTAATAAAGTCTTAGAAAAATCAATTTTTAATCAAAAATATGTGAATATTCCTTGATGAAAATGAAAGTAAAGCAAAGCATTCCCTTTTCTGTTGACTATCTCTAGAAATTTTTTTTTAAAGTCACTTTGCTGTCCTTTAACTTTACTTTCTACCTTACATTATCTTATCTAAATTTACCTCTCCTTCATTCCTCTTACCTTCCCTTCACTTTCTTTCTGTTTGTTGGATGGGATGTTGAGGATTAAGGTCATTTCCTTGTCAGTGACTCAGTTGATTAAAGTCAATTTTTTAAAAACTGAGATTAGGAGGGAATCATCATGGCAGATAGGAAGCAGGACTAGATTGCAGCTCTGGACAAAACAGCTTGCAGAAGTTCACATTGTGAATTTTAGCTCCAGATCGACTGCAAGAACAAACCAGCAATCCTGAGGACCCACAGACCCTTTGATGGAAGTGGACTGCTCCTACAGGACCTGGAAGCCACCCCAAATACTCCACCTCCACCAGAACAGGCGCTGTTGTCCACAGCTAAGAGACCCATAGACAATTCACATCACAGGACTCTACAAAGACAAACCCCCATACCAGCCCAGAACTAGGTAGATTCACTGGGTGGCTAGACCCAGAAGACAGACAACAATCACTGCAGTTTGGCTCACGGGAAGCGACATCCATAAAAAGAGGGGAGAGTACTTCATCAGGGGAACAACCCATGGTACAAAAGAATCTAAACAACTGCCTTAAGCTCCCACCTTCCCTCTAACAGAGCCTATGCAAACGAGAAGAAACCATTAAACCAACCCTGGTAATACGACAAAGCAAGGCTTTTTAACACCTCAGAAAAATTACACTAGTTGACCAGCAATGGAGACAAACCAAGAAGAAATCCCTGATTTACCTGAAAAGGAATTCAGAAGGTTAGTTACTAAGCTAATCAAGGAGGGACCAGAGAAAGGAGAAGTCCAATATAAGAAAATCCCAAAACTGAAACAAGAAGTTAAGGGAGAAATATTCAAGGGGATAGATAACTTATAGAAAAAACAAAGAGCATAAATTAACATTCTAAGGTCAGACCTCAAGGAACTAGAGAGAGAAGAATGAACCAAACCCAAATCCAGCAGAAGAAAGGAAATTACCAAGATCAGAGCAGAACTAAATGAAATTGAAACAAAAAAATACAAAAGATAAATAAAACAAAAAGCTGGTTCTATGAAAAGATAAGTAAATTGAGAGATCATTAGCAAGATTAACCAAGGAAAGAAGAGAGAAAATCCAAATAACCTCACTAAGAAACAAAACTGGAGATATTACAACTGACATCACTGAAATATAAAAGTTCAATCAAGGCTACTATGAATACCTTTAAGCACTAGAAAACCTAGAAGAGATGGATGAATTCCTGGAAACATACAACCGTAGTTGCATAAATCAGGAAGAATTAGATAACCTGAACAGACCAATAACAAACAGAGAGATTGAAATCACAATTTAAAAATTATCAACAAAAAGTCCAAGACCAGATAGATTCACAGAAGAATTCTACCAGACATTCAAAAAAGAATTGGCACCAATCACTTTGACACTATTCCACAAGATATAGAAGGAACCCTCCCAGATTCATTTTATGAAGCCAGAATCACCCTAATACCAAAATCAGGAAAGAACATAACTAAAAAAGAAAACTACAGACCAGTATCCTTGATGAACATTGATGCTAAAATCCTTAACAAAATACTAGCTAACAGAATCCAACAACATATCAAAAAGATACTCCACCATGATCAATTGGGTTTTATACCAGGGATGCAGGTATGGCTTAATATACACAAGTCTATAAATATGATACACCAAATAAATAGAATTAAAAACAAAAATCACATGATCATCTCAATAGCTGCAGAAACAGCATTAAACAAAATCTAGCATCCCTTTATGATTAAAACTCTCAGCAAAATTGGTACACAAAGGACTTACCTTAATGGAATAAAAGCCATCTATGACAAACTCACAGCCAACATAATACTGAAGGGGAACAGTTGAAAGCATTCCCTCTGAGAACTGGAACATGACAAAGATGCCCACTCTCATCACTCCTCTTCAACATAGTATTGGAAGTCCTAGCTAGAGCAATCAGACAAGAGAAAGAAACTGAAGTCATCCAAATCAATGAAGAGGAAGTCAAAATGTCACTATTTGGTGACAATATGATCATTTACCTTGAAAACCCTAAGGACTCCTCCAGAAGGTTCCTATAATTCATAAAAGAATTTAACAAAGTTTCAAAACATAAGATTAACGTATACAAATCAGTAGCTCTTCCATACACCAATAGAAACCAAGCAAAGAATCAAAACAATAACTCAATCTCTTTTACAATAGCTGAAAAAAAACCACAAACTGTTGCTGAAATAAATCAAAGACCACACAAACAAGTGGAAATACATCCCATGCTCATGGATTGGTAGAATCAGTATTCTGAAAATGATCATACTGCCAAAGCAATCTGCAAATTAAACAAAATCCCCATCAAAATATCACCATCATTCTTCACAGAATTAGAAAAAACAATTATAAAATTTATATGGAACAAAAAAAGATCTTGCATACCCAAAGCAAGACTCAGGAAAAATAACAAATCTGGAGGCATCACACTACCTGACTTCAAATGATAATACTGTTAAGAGAAATCTACAAGCAAATACAATAAAACAAAAATGAATAGCTGGCACCTAATTAAACTGAAGAGTTTTGCATGGCAAAAGCAACAGTCAGCAGAATAAACAGACAACCCACAGATATGGGACTAATATCCACAATCTACAATGAACTCAAACAAATCAGTAAGAAAAAAAACAACAAACAATCCCATCGAAAAGTGGGCTAAGGATGTGAACAGACAGTTCTCAAAAGAAGTTATACAAATGCCCAATGAACACATGGAAAAATGATCAAAATCACTAATGATCATGGAAATGTAAATCAAAACCACAATGTCTTACCACCTTACTCCTGCAAAAATGGACATAATCAATCAATTAAAAAAAAGTGTAGATGTTGGCATGGCAGGGAACACTTCTATGCTGCTGGTGAGAATGTAAACTAGTACAGCCACTATGGAAAACAGTGTGGAGATTCTGTAAAGAACTAAAAGTAGAACTACCATTTGATCCAGACAGCCCACTACTGAGGATCTACCCAGAGGGAAATAAGTCATTATTTGAAAAAGATACTTGCATAGGCACAATTCACAATAGCAAAATCGTGGAATCAACCCAAATGCCCATCACTCAACAAGTGGACAAAGAAATTGTGATATATGTGTGTGTGTGTGTGTGTGTATATATACATATATATACATATATACACACATATATATACATATATATATACACACACACATATATATATTATATATATACATATATAAAATTGCATGTCTATATCACAATATGTCACACACACACACACACACATATATATATATACGTATATATATATATATACGTATATATATATATGTATATATATATATACGTATATATATATATATGATGGAATACTATGCAGCCATAAAAAGTAGTGAATTAACAGCATTTTCAGTGACCTGGATGAGATTGGAGACTATTATTCTTAGTGAAGTAATATGGAATGGAACACCAAACATCTTACATTCTCACAAGTATGTAAGAGCTAAGCTATAAGGATTCAAAGGCATAGGAACGATACAATGGACTTTGGGGACTTGGAAAGAAGACTGGGAATGGGGAGAGGGGTAAAAGAGTACACATATGGTGCAGTGTATATGGCTTGTGTGATGGTGCACAAAAATCTCACAAATCACCACTAAGGAGCTTACTCATGTAAGGAAATACCACCTGTACCCCAATAACTTATGGAAAATTATATATAATATAAAAATTATATATATAATGTAAAAATTATATATATATAATGTAAAATTATATATATAATGTAAAATTATATATATAATGTAAAATTATATATATATATAATGTAAAATTATATATATATATAATGTAAAATTATATATATATATATATATAGTTATAAAAAAGGGTTTGAAAAACTGGTTTTTTAGGCATAGAGAAGATCTTATCTTCGTGAAATAATTAAATATTACAACTGTTGTCAAGAATAACTTTCTATATTTTACAAGGATTGGGTCAAAAATAGCAATTGTCTTTTTCTTTTAAAACTTAAAATGTGGGTCTGACTACCTTTCTAGAGAATCAGACCTCATAGGTGGATACAGTGATGAACTGTGTAGTTTTACTAAGTATGGATACATTTGTAAACCATGGATCACTGTGCTGTGTGTGTACTGCGTGATTATTAGTTGTTTTTTTTTTTTTTTACTTAATTTGAACCTGTGTTTTCTCAACTAAATTTTTGCTAGTTTGTGTCTTTGCTATCAGCTATCCAACTTGCTGCTGTTAGCAAATCATTTGTTTCCACCGTTGGAAATTATTGGAATTCCAAGTGTGACTGTATCTTTTATAATAATTCTTACTTTTTATCAACTCTGACACTGTATTTCTTAAAATAGAAGTCATTATTGAGAATATTTAACACAAATAAGAGAGAAATAACAGTATAACAATACTGATTATATAAAATATAGAAAACTGTAACTCCTCAAACTCATTGCATTTAGGGGAGAATAGGGAACATAAATAAGCAAATAATTATCAATGTTGAATACCAATGTTGATCTAATTACAAAATATATGATAGCAAGTAAGTAATGTTAACAACACAAACAATACCGCCATCTGTATCTGCTTGGCTAACCTGAGAAAGTTACTTAACAAAATGATATACATAATTTTAAAAAATGAAATTGTACCTGAGGCTTGTGCCATTTTAAGTTAATTCTTTAATCTTAAAAGCAATATTTTGAGGAATTCACATTTCAAATTAATGCAATTTGGGGGATTTATATAGGTTACATGTTTGAATTCTTTGTAATATTCAAAGCAACTTTGCTTTATAATATAAGTCTATAAATATTTTAAGACAACAAATTATAAGTACATTGTTTTTCATAGAAAGCAAAAAGACATAAGAAATTTAAAAATTCATTTATACATAGTGAGTGGAATAATTAAAAATGATGAGTGAAGACACAAATTATTTTTGTTTAAGTTATGAATAAAAATTTTATTTTAAAATAAAAATTTTATTTTAAAATAAAATTTAAATGTTGTGTGAGATATACTAAACAATTATATATTATATAGTATGTTAAAAATACTGGACAATGTGTATTTTTATGTGCTAATTCTGGCAACCCTAACTTGAATAGCAATTTATGTAACCTAAATACATGCCTGATTTTTGCAGAAAAGCTACTGCAACATTCAAGTATCTAAACAAATATTAGAGACTCTGTCAGTGACTTCTGCTTTGCTACAACTGTAAAGCTAATGAAATTGAATTAATTCAATTGCTAAATTGATTACTGTTTTTATGCTAACTAATCTCTATTGCTTATGGAATGCAGCATTTAGACTTATCTTACAATAAAACAATTACTGATATTACATTTGGAATCTAAAATACCCACATTACATTTTTCAAGGGCTCCAACTATTTTGAAAACTTGACCTCAAAGACATGATATAAGGATGTTCAACCTTAAGCAGAATAATTCCAGCCAATGTTACAAGAATGGAAGATACTCTGGAAAATAAAGCATTTAATGATGATGTGGAATTTTAGAAATGTGCTGTTTAAAAGTGCAATCATGAAAAAAGCATGTGATTAGCTCCATGCTTTAAAACTGATTAACTTAATGAAAACAAAAGAAATTAAAGTTGACATTCTATGTGATGTTTCTGGTAAATCAAACAATTTCCCTGTCTTTTGCAATAAAACATAACTAGAGCACAATACATTTAAAGGCTGAACTTAAATATTTTAAATTAAATCTTATTTCATCAAAATCATCAATTAGAGATCAGTAGATTAGATTATCTATCTGGTACAATTCATGTCAATGGTAAATTTTAACACTTGGTGAGTTTTTTCATTACCCTTGTCAAAGATACAGCACAGCAATTGCACACACGCACACACATGTACACTTTTATATAGTGTAAATTGCAAATTTACATTATAATTCATAATGTAATGCCTTGATTATTTAGTGGCTATAACCATCTATGGACCATCCACTCAAATATGTGGTTTTCCTGTTACAAGTTCCTATAGAGTTAGGATCATTTATTTTTAAACGCTAAATTTGCTGTGTGGATGAATGCATTTAGTATATATTTTAAAACAGGAGAAGTGAAACATTTTTTCAGTATTTCAAGGGAGTATGTTGATATTCAAAGCAACTGCTTTTGTAAAATTTAAAGCCAAGAGAGGCCGAAATACAACATGTTAAACATTGTAGTAGACTTAAAGGGAGAATATCATGGAAGCCAGAAAAAGTGCAGTTAACTCAGTGTGAGGAGAGTGAGAAAAGTCAAGAATTGCTTCCTGGCAGAGGGGACATGTGAAGGGAGATTAAACAATGTATTAGAATTAGCCTAGTGTTGGCTGGGCGCAGTGGCTCAGTAATCCCAGCACTTTGGGAGGCCGAGGAGAGAGGATTGCCGAGTTCAGAAGTTTGAGACTAGCCTGGGTAAAACGGTGAAACCCCATCTCTACTGACATCCAAAAAATTAGCCGTGCCTGCTGGCATGTGCCGGCAGTCCCAGCTACTTGGAAGGCTGAGGAAAGAGAATCACTTAAACCTGGGAGGTGGAGGTTGCAGTGAGCAGAGATTGTGCCACTACATTCCAGCCTGAGCAACAGAGCGAGACTCCAACCCGAAAAAAAAATTAGCCTAGTATAATATATAAGGAAGTTGCTATAAAACTGATAAAGCTGCCTGCTTCATAGAGAAGTCTAGGTTTGTTTTAGGTTATGCTGTAGACTGTTATAGAACATTACTGAAGGATTCTTTGGTTTGTAAAAAGCAACATAATATCCCTTAAGGATGATTATTGGGATATATATAATACAGTCTGATGGAAAATCAAATAACCTACTATATGTGAATGAATGAATGTATGTGTGTTTAAGGGGGGTGGAATATGTTCAGGATAATATATAAGTTTAGAGATGGAATTTGAAATCTGTAGACTATTAGAGAATATAAAATTAACTAGGACAGGTCAGCAAATGACTTGAGACCTGGAATTTAGAGATCATCAATGTTTGATAAAAATAAATATTGTTGGCCAGGTGCAGTGGCTCATGGCTGTAATCTCAGCACTTTGGGAGACCAAGGCAGGCGGACCACCTGAGGTCAGGAGTTCGAGACCAGCCTGACCAATATGGAGAAATCCCATCTCTACCAAAAATACAAAATTAGCTGGGCATGGTGATGCATGCCTGTAATCCCAGCTACTGGGCGATGCTGAAACAGGAGAATCGCTTGAAACCAGGAGGCGGAGGCTATGGTGAACCAAGATTGTGCCATTGTACTCCAGCCTGGACAACGAGAGCAAAACTCCATCTTAAAAGAGAAAAAGAAATATTGTTTTTATTTAGGATCATTTATAAAATGTGTCTTCAATAAATTAAATTTTTGGACAATGAGAATTAACAATACACTTAAAAACATTATTATTAAATTCCTATATTTGTTTTAGCAAAATTGACAGTTAAGGTCTGAGATTGAATGAAAACATTTTATGTGAAAAGAGACAACAGTTTAATATATTATGAAATTATTTTTATTTCAATAGCTTTTGAGGGAAGAGGTGGTGTTTGGTTACATGAATAAGTTCTTTAGTGGTCATTTCTGGTGTGCTTATCACCTGAGCAGTGTACACTGTACCCAGTGTGTAGTCTTTTTTTTTTTTTCCAGACAGAGGCTTGCTGTGTCTCCCAGGCTGGAGAGCAGTGGCACAATCTCAGCTCACTGCAACCTCCACCTCTAGGATTCAAGCGATTCTCCTTCCTCAGCCTCCCAAGCAGCTGAGATTACAGGCGCCTGCCACCATGACTGGCTAATTTCTGTATTTTTAGTAGAGATGGGGTTTCACTATATTGGTCAGGCTTGTCTTCAACTCCTGACCTCATGATCCACTTGCCTCAGCCTCCCAAAGTGCTGGGATTACAGGCATGAGCCACAGCACCTGGCTTAATGTGTACTCTTTTATTCCTCACCTACCCTCCTGCCCTTCCCCCCAAGTCACCAGGGTCTTATACATTTGCTTCCTTATAGCTTACCTCCCACTTATAAGTGAGAACACACAATGTTTGGTTTTCTGTTCCTAAGGTACTTCACTTAGAATAATGATCTCCAACTCCATCCAATTTGCTTTGAATGAAACCATGATTTCATTCCTTTTTATGGCTGAGTAGTATTTTACAGTATGTATATCTATATGTGATATATATTGGTATGCATACACACACACACACACACTCATATATATGTATACCACATTTTCATTATCCACTCATTGATTGATGGACAGTTGGGCTTGTTCCATATTTTTGCAATTGCAAATTGTGCCACTGTAAACAGGTGCCAGCAAGTATCTTTTTCAAATAATGACTTATTTTCCTCTGGGTAAATATCCAGTAATGGAATTGCTGGATCAAATGATAAATCTACTTAATCTACTTTTAGTTCCTTAAGGAATTTCCACACTGTTTTCCATGGTGGTTATACTAGTTTACATCCTCACCAGCAGTGTAAAAGTGTTCCCTTTTCACCACATCCCCACCAACGTGTATGTGTGTGTATGTGTGTGCGTGTGTGTGTGTATGTATGTACGTATGTATTTAATTGTGGCCATTCTTGCAGGAGTAAGGCAGTATCACTTTATGGTTTTGATTTGCATTTCCCTGATCGTTAGTGAAGTTGATCATTTATCCATATGCTGTTGGCCATTTGTATATCTTCTTTTCAGAACTGTCTACTTATGTCTTTAGCCCCCTTTTTAAAGAAAATGCTTTCTTTTCTTGCTGATTTGTTTGAGTTCCTTGTAGAGTCTGGATATCAGTTCCATGTCTGATGCATATTTTGAAAATATTTTTTCCCATTTTGTGGGTTGTCTGTTTACTCTGCTGATTATTTCTTTTGCTGTGCAGAAGCATTTTACTTTAATTAAGTCCCATCTGCTTATCTTTGTTTTTGTTGCATCTGCTTTTGGGTTCTTGGTCATGAAGTCTTTGCCTAAGCCAAAGTATAGAAGGGTTTTTCCAGCATTGTATTCTAGAGTTTTTATGGTCTCAGGTCTTAGATTTAAGATCTGAATTCATCTTGAATTGATTATTGTATAATGTGAGAAATGAGGATCCAGTTTCATTCCTCAACATGTGACTTGCCAATTATCTCAGCACCATTTATATAATAGGGTGTCCTTTCCCCCACATTATGTTTTTCTTTGCTTTTTGAAGAACCTTGTTCTGTCACATTACCAGAATTGTTTTTATGGTTCTCTCTCACTTGAGTAATCTATTCAGAGGGAAAATCTGGGGCCTAATGGCTGCTAATTGGGGCCCAGATTTTCACTCTGAATAGACTACCCAAATGAGAGGGAACCAGATCTCTTTGTCCAAAGGGGTGTTCCCTCAACGTGATACTATTCGCCTTCCCCTGGTGATGGGGCTTCCTGATAATCAATCTTATAATTTCATAGTGTTAATAATAAATTCAAATAAAAGATGAGGTTATCAATGACATATTTAAATATCTTTATTCAGTTAAATTCATCACGGTTTTAAAAATGTTTTAATTTCACATATGGTTATGACATAATATCTCTATGTTGATCTAGAAAAACACTGCTTTAATCTCAAAATGTTTAGGAATTTTCACAACTTTTCACATTAGATTATCTTCTGAATTAAAAGATTATAATGTTAACTCTTCAATGGAATATTTTCACTTTGCAAACTCATATGTGTTAATTGTGTTCTTATTAATTTGCACCCAAGTGACACTATTTAACAATGCACTTTATAAAATTTAATAAGTTTTATTTGATGCTGCTACAAACTCTTAGTGCAGGGAGGCAACATTCACTATTTAATGTGTCTCGAATATGCTTCACTAAAAATATAACAGAGCCATCCTAATCTGTTGAAATCAGTGCTCAAACTTTGAATATTAAGTTAGCTCAATATTTGCAGTTAATATAAATGAAAAGGAAGCTTTAAATAAAATCAGTTTAGTGCGTCTGAATGGGGAGATTAACCTCAGGAAACAGTCAAGTTAAGAATTAGATACCCAAAGCAGTATTTCATCATAATGACTCCAGTAGGTAACTATTTCAGAAAATCCCCACCCATCTAGATTTTAATAATTTAATTTTCTTGCTCTAATATTGGGAATTGTAGCTTGGATCATCCATAAAGCAAACCCTAAGGCAGAGGCCTTTGGAGATAATAATTTATTTTTTATCTTTTATTTATGTATTCTTTTTTAAATTTAAACCAGGGGAAAGTGCGAACGCAGTCCCCCACTACCACAAATTATGCAGTCAAGGTCCTCACATTTGGGGAAATTGCAGGGGTCAGCACATCCAGAGTGCAATGGATAAGCCTCACTGGGAAAACCACTTTCATGATGATGGTATCTCCCCTGGAGGTAATAATTTAGTAAGGAATCTGATCTTTGTTTACAGTTTCAAGAAATATGAATAGTGGGTCAAGAGAAGGGTAGAGAAAATGTGAGGGTACATAATATTCTCTTTCTAGATATTTGAAGCTATATATATTTTTCTTGATTTTAAAAAATCTTGTAGGCAAGTCACTCTTTGTAACTGCTTAAACAAGGTGTAATCTGTCAACTTAAACCCTGTATATATGCCAGTAACAGTTGCCACCAGAGAAGTATGGAACTTTATAGTATATTATGTATTAAGTCTACCTTTTCCTTTTTTTCTAAATTTTTTTGGTTGAGGGTCAACCAGACTTTAAAATTCAATGTCACCCCATATATAAGCACACTGCTGTTTCAGTTCAGATATATGATCCAGGGCCCTATTAAGACATATATTCTTCAGGAATATCACATAGTAGAAAAGCAGATACATCTTTTATATTCTTCATTTGGGAAATAAAATAAGAGCCAAAAGAACATCTGCCTGCCTTGAAGAAGATAAAATAAAAAGGGACAGGGAAGACTGGTAAGTACAATATGTTGTGAATATGCAAAGCTGCCTAGAAGTGTTCTCTAGTCATTTAGCATTTTCCTCAAGGCATTTCCACTTATTTTATCAGCACATAGTGGTTGCCTGATAAATATCGATTGAATAACTAAGTCAATGTTTTCTGCATAAGCTAGTTATACAAAATCAATGATCAGATTCCCCCTTACAGAATCCCCATTGAAAAACCAAAAAAAAAAAAGAATTAAGAAAAAGTTGTACTGAAAAATAAGTAACTTTGTCATTATCATGCCACACACATTTTAGAATTTGTAATAAACAGTGGAGATAAAACTGAATTGAGAGATGAGAGAAAAGAGATTCTCTATGGCAATGATGACTGGGAAGAGAATCGTTTCTCTTCTTTCTGTTTTGTAGTGTCTCACGTTTATAGGTTTCACGTTACGCCATCCTTGCATCGCTCAGATAAACCCCACTCAGTCATGGAGAGTGATCCTTTCAGGGCGTAGTTGAATCATTTTGTTGAGGATTTTTGTATCTGAGTTTATCAGGGATTTTTTCTATCTATTTCTGATAATGTCCTCGTCTAGCTTTGTTATCAGGATAATGCTGTCCTCATAAAAAATCTGGACATATTGTGTAGGCAGTTTTGGCCTTAACAAGTAGAATGGTGAGGAAAAAGTATGAGGGTTAAGGTCACAGGAAGGCCAGATTGAAAAACTTTCTATTCTTTAAGGTCTATATTTAACAATCCCTTTTTGTGAAGTGCCTATTTGGGACTTTGGCCCAGATACGAGGTTAGCCTTCATTTTATTGTTGACTTTAGATATCCATTATAGATTCTTGATGCACAATCTGTGTTGACATTTGAAGTAATCCAGTTCTGTTCCTCTGTATATTCTGAAAACCTAAGTTCTTATTTATAATATAGTCTAATTATTTTTCTTCTCTGTATTTGATGTTTATATTTCAAAATATTTTCCTACCAAAGTCACATATGTTCTTCTATACTATTTCTAAAAGCTTATTTATCTTGCCTTTACCTATAGTTGGAGTAATTTATGTGTGTATTTATGTGTATGAATTAGATGAGGTAAATTTAATTTCCTTCTATTTTCTCCCCATACCTAGCTAGCTGTCAAAATATGACTTATTTACACAAAGTGTTTCCCTGTTTTGAAATGCCATCCTTTTGATTTATGTATATATGGGTGTATTGTACATATATCCATTTCTGGACTCTTGATTTAATTATTGTGGTGTATTTGTTTCTCTTCAAATCAATATCACATTGTTTTAATTTTTGTAATGTTAAAATCAGTCTTGATATCTGGTAAAGCAAGTCTTTTCTTGTTTTCTATTTCCTAGGTTTGCATAGACTCCATTTTCTTTTGTATTTTCACAAAACACATCATTATATGTAGACACTATTAATGGATGTATGGATTTTGTACATAAGTATGTATTTTTATATTTTTTAATTGTTGAGCTCTATAAAGTAAATTTATAAAATGAGGAGAAAACAAATTAGACTGAAATCCACTATATTCCTATCTGAAATAAGATAGTTCTAAGCAACAAAAATAGTTAAATAATCCCGGAAGATTCAGTACACACTTAGAAAACACTAATTCTGAAATAAATATAGGAAACTTAATAGTAAGAACAAATTAATAATAAGTACAATGTTATTTTTAAAAGCATAATATTTAAACATTTTTCTCCAATAAAAAAAGAGAAATCTGAAACATAACGTAAAAGTATACACTACAGCTGGGTGTGGTGGCTTATGCCTGTAATCCTAGCACTTTCAGAGGCCAAGGCATGAGGTTTGCAGAAGTTCAGGAGTTCAAGACCAGCCTTGGAAACATGGTGAAACTCCATCTCCACCAAAAATGCAAAAGATTAGCTGAGCATGTTGACATGTGCCTGTGGTCTCAGCAACTCAGGAAGATCAAGGGTAGCTTTAGTCTCAGAGGCAGAGGTTACAGTGAGCCCAGATTGTGCCACTGCACTCAGTCTGAGTGACAGAGTGAAACCATGTATAAAAAAAAAAACAGATTGCCAACAACACAACCTGTTTAGATTTCAAAATTAACAATGAATACCAATATTTTATATAATTGTTATTAAAATATAGATAAAACGGAAAACTATTTAAGAAAATGTAAATTTTTCTAGGCAATGAAGGGAGGCCATTATCCATGGGATAAAAATCTGAAAGTGAAATAGTAATCTCAGAAGTATCATCAGAGGCTGATAAGACCTCTAGAGGCTGGAGCTGAAATCTTTACATATATATCAAATCATACTTATTAGTCAGGGTTCTCTAGAGGGACAGAACTAATAGGATGGATCTATACATGAAGGGGAGTTTCTTAAGTATTTACTAACATGAACACAAGGTCACACAATAGGCTTCTGCAGGCTGAGGAGCAAGGAAAGCCAGTTCATTTCCGAAACTGAAGACCCTGGAGTCCGAAGTTAGAGGGCATGATGCACCTAGCACAGGAGCAAGATGAAGGCCAGAAGACTCAGCAAGTCAGATCCTTCCACCTTCCTCTGTCTGCTTTATATTCTAGCCCCACCGGCAGCTGATTACATGGTGCCGACCCAGATTAAGGATGGGTCTGCCTTTGCCAGCCCACTGACTCAAATGATAATCATTTTTGGTAATACCCTCACAGGCATACCCAGGACCAATACTTGACAGCTTTAAATCCAATCAAGTTGACGGTATTAACTATCACATCATATTATTATACACAATTACAGAGGACAGACTAAAAAAATAAAATGTTTTCCATTTTATTTAATAATCTTGTATAACTACATGATCGAAGGTTAATCCAAATTAATGCAACAAATGATAAGTCAGCTTAATCTTCATTAGGAACATATGTGTAAAAGTTCAAAATAAAAATTGTACAATTTAATATGTTTTTGTTTATTCAAAGAATGTTGAAATGTGATCAGATTTTCTTAGTAGAGGAAATATAGGATATATTAAACACTGGAGCATCTCTTAGGACAATGTATTATAACATCACAATGCCCTATGATGAGATTTTTGAACGAATGGTGCAGTGGATATTTTCAGAAAAACAGAAATGGTTAAAAACTAGAAATGAAGGCTGGGTTCATTCAGGCAGGCAGGACGTCAAGCAAACCTGAAGTAAGTCCTCAGTATGTGCTTGTGGTATGAGTGATTAAATGGATGAGTGGAAGAAGAGATGAAGGGTCGATGACTGGCAGTACCACTTGTATAACATAAAACGTTTCTTTCAAATTAATGTTCTTCAAATAAAAGTATTTTAAATGTTGTTTTTCTCATTTTGCAATGTCTTTCACTTAATTCAAGACCTCAGCTTTCATTATGCCTGTGTTTATGATGCCAACTTTTATTATTATGTAGAAAGTGTGATATAATAATTTAATTCCTATTAATTGGAATTCATATATACTATGAAATTTTTATACAAAATGTTAATTCTATTTCATATAAATAGAATTTATATAGATTCTAATAATGAGAAAAAACACATTTTGTTTTTTAATATTTCTTTGCTAACATTTGAAAATAAAATTACAATTTTCTAGTATTCAACATATACTAACTTTAAAAACACATAAATTATTCTAATGCATATATTTGTGTTCAAAATATTTTCCAGGCATTTATTTCATTTTGGTTCATGATGCAGTGACCTATCATTAATCATTAAAAACTCCTCAAGAATAATCCAATATTAATAAATGTCCTATAAATTTTGATGCTGTGACAAATCATATTTTATAAAATTTGAGTACATTTTACTGCCTGCTACCACTGTACATAAATACATCATTGCAAACTAACTGCAAACATGTGAGATGATGTGTATTTAAAAGACTCAATCCTTAAGTGAGTCTTCTTAAAGACAAACACTAGAGTTTATTTGTTTCATCTCCAGGGACATTTTGTTTAAAAACATTCCTCTGTTTACGACATTAGATATTAGTCTACACTGTCCTTATCTTATTATACTGTTTTTATTCCACTCACATTCAATTTTATATTTGTAGAAATACAGAAGTATTTGTAATTTTAATTTTTTTTTTTTTTTGAGACAGATCTCGCTCTGTCACCCAGGCTGGAGTGTGGTGGTGCAATCTCAGCTTACAGCAACCTCCGCCTACTAGGTTCAAGCAGTTCTCCTGCCTCAGCCCCCCAATAAACTGGGGTTACGTATGTGAAACCTTATTAACTGTAGCAACTATTATTCTTACAATTCTCTGTACAAATCCATTAAATTTCCCAGTCTTTTCTTCAGCTATCCAAATATCGTTTTTATTAACTCATCTGAATTCTTATAGTGTTACACCACCACAAATTCAAAATGATACTTACAGTGGTTACTTTTAAAATAAACAACATTTAGTTTTAAATACCCACTAATACTAAATACTAAAAGGTGTTATTAATGATAATGATCATTGTCTATTTTAGTTTACTTTTATTATTTAATGATCATCATTTTTGATGACTTCCTATTCAACAGGTGTTATGGAAAGTGTTTAATATCTATGATTTCATTGGATAATTCACAATAAGTCTGAAAAGTAGAATGATACTATGATCTCAATATCATGGATCAGAAAAATGAGGCTTAGAGAATGAAACAGGCCTTATTCCTAGTCTCAGATCTGAGCTGTGAGGGAGACCTACCGCCTTCCTGATCCCAATGTCTGCAGACTTTTAGGATTCTATTAACCAAACTTTTAGAAGAAAAGGTGGGAGACAAGAAAAGGAAGAGCAGTAGGACAAATATGTGAAACATGTATGGCTCAAAGTAAAATAAAAAATAATAATAATAAAGGAGTACAGAAAAGAGTGATGATGATAGTATTAGTTGGACTAGAAGCAATTGATATGAATAAATCACTTTCTATGCTGGGCCCAGTGGCTTATACTGCTAATCCAAGATTTTGGGAGACTGTGGCAGGAGAATTTCTCACCTTTTCTCTAAAAATTTTGGTACAGTTTTTATTTATAAATCATTGTTTTGTGTTAATAAAAGTATCAACTTTGTCTAAAGCAAGTGCTTGTTTAGAGTTCTAAGCTTCCAGAACATCACTAATCAATATTTCAGTGGTAAGGAGAATATAATCTTAGTAATGTTCATGTATTACCTGTTAATGGAACCCCAACCTGTCTCCCAAACATTTGCTTCATCGTTTTGATATATTATGCTATCTAGAATTTATTGAAAATCCTATGGTGATATCCTTTAGAATACGTATACTATCACAAGAGAGTGAGACGTAGAAGCAAAATGCAAAGGCAGTATATGGTCATCATTAACTGTAGGAACCAGTTTATACTCTAAGGAGACAAGTTTTGTATTTGATCATCACTGGATTTATTAGTACTTAATAAATTAGGATGAAATGCAGTCATCAACTTGGAAGTTCATTAAAATAAATGGATCACTAACTCCTCCTGGCATTGCCTTTGATGAGTAGAGTTGGTTAGCACTACAAAGAGCAAAGAGCTAGTGTCTTAGACAAATGCATAAAGAGGGCCAATGTTCAGATACCTAGCGACATACAGAGAGCATACTGGCAATGGACTCAGTTTGTTTTTCGTTTCCAAAATATAATTGGCTATTGTGAAATATTGCTTGGTATGTCTTGGTATCTTGACACATTGCTTGTTTTATATCTATCTATCTATCTATCTATCTATCTATCTATCTATCTATACATATATATCTTAAAACTGTAATAAACTATTTCAACCTACAGTTTGCAACATTTTACTATGACAATTTTCAAAAATACCAAAAATGTAACACAATTTTACAGCGAACATCTGTTTACTTGACATCTAGATATCAGCATTCGTTTTGTACATTTGCTTTATCTATCCATCTTTTCACTCTCTGTTCATCAATTATCACTTTTCAATTATGATAGCTTTTAAAATAAATTGCTGTCTAAATATGCTTTCCCCCTTCTGCATCACCATATAATTTTTATATGAAAATACTAGTTTGTTTACTTCTGTTTCTGTGGGGTATGAGAAAAGAAATTAAGTAGTTTTGGGATACCGTTATCTATTGAATCCTTCAAATTAATGCAGCTATGGTACTGTCAGGATTTATAAGTGATAAGCTTTGTACAAAGGAAATGGCTGTTGTTGTTTTTGATCATGCATAACACGTCTAAATTAAAAAACGATTGTAAACTGGAGATGCTGTCTCTTTGGCTGCAGCACAGCAGACAAATTTAGTTCATAAATCCTTCATTTGTGTACCTCAGACCACTTCTCTAAGCAGTTATATCCTCACTGCAGAAATATTTTAATTACCTTCTTCCACTGCAAGTGAAATGTTTATGGCAAGAGACAGGAGTATATGACAGGGGTCTGTAATGCCACCATGTGACCTCTGCGGCACCAGGACAGCCAAAATAACTGCTGAGCACTTCAGGCACTTCAGGTTTTGATCGAAAAAACTCCACTGGAGGCATTTAAATAAAACATTTCTGAACATTTTCAATTGAAATTATTTTTGCCTAACAGGGACTTCATTTGAATTAATAAGATCATGCTTTCTTATGGACTCCGGAGCTTTCATTTGGAGAAAATAGATTTTTGTTGTTGGTTTTTTTCAGTACCCCATTTAACCAGTAATCTAACTTTGTGAATACAGTTTCATTTTAGACGACTTTTTGCTCTCTTATTTAGCAATTCCTACTGATGCCTTAAAAAATGTCACAATCCATTTATTTTCTTATCAA
Organism: Leontopithecus rosalia; assembly: GCA_028533165.1. Lineage (NCBI taxonomy): Eukaryota > Metazoa > Chordata > Mammalia > Primates > Cebidae > Leontopithecus > Leontopithecus rosalia. Next base: position 20,738,430 of record CM052649.1, on the reverse strand, counting down.
AAAATTACCATCCCCTTATTTGCACAGTGGTATTCACTGTGGAGACAAAAATCAACTGCCTTTAATGAGCTTATAGTGTTTTTTAAATAAACATATAAGCAGTGGTTTATAAAATCTTCAGTTTGAATTTACCTTTGCAATGATTAGCCATTAGTCATTCTGAGAGAAATAGTAATAGTGCCTACCTGTAGAAAAGAAAAATTATTTTTCTTCATTAGATAAGGATAATTATTAAAAAAACACTATTCATATTTGAGAACAATAAAATGCCTTTCTAATTTCTTTTGCTTTTTCTTTCAGTCATTTTTCCATTACTTACAAGCTACTGACACAATAAAATCGTAAGCTATGTTAGTGATATGATCAAGCAATCTATACTTAGAGAGAAAATTAAAAATAAGATAGCAGCTTAATACATTGCTTAATATGTAGTACGTGATACTTTTTAAGAGATGGGGTCTTGCTATATTGCTCAGGATGGTCTTGAACTCCAGGCCTCAAGCAATTCTCCTGCCTCAGTCTCCCAAAGTGCTAGGATTACAGGTAAAAGCCACTGGGCCCAGCATACTAGGTGATTAATTAATATCAATTGCTACTAGTCCAACTAATACTACCATTGTCACTCTTTTTTGTACTCAATTATTGTTATTATTATTTATTTTACTTTAAGTTCTAGGATACATGTGCTGAATGTGCAGGTTTGTTACATAGGTATACCTGTGCCATGGTGGTTTGCTGCACCTATCAAATTGTAATCTAGGTTTTAAGCCATGCATGTATTAGGTATTTGTCCTAATGCTTTCCCTTCCCTAGCCTTCCACCCCACAACAAGCCCCAGCATGTGATGTTCCCCTCTTTGTGTCCGTGTGTTCTCAGGGTTCAAATCCCACTTATGAGTGTGAACATCTGGTTTTTGGTTTTCTGTTTTTGTGTTAGTTTACTGAGGATGATGGTTTTCAGCTTCATCCATGTCTTTGCAAAGGACATGAACTCATTCTTTTTTATGGCTGCATAGTGTTCCATAGTGTATATGCACCACATTTTTTTTTTTGAGACAGATTTTCGCTCTTGTTACCCAGGCTGGAATGCAATGGTGCTATCTTGGCTCACTGCAACCTTTGCCCCCTGGGTTCAGGCAATTCTCCTGCCTCAGCCTCCTGAGTAGCTGGGATTACAGGCATGCACCACTGTGCCCAGCTAATTTTTTGTAATTTTTAGTAGAGATGGGGTTTCACCATGTTGACCAGGATGGTCTGGATCTGTTGACCTCGTGATCCGCCTCGGCCTCCCAAAGTGCTGCGATTACAGGTTTGAGCCACCTCGCCCGGCTTTATCCAGTCTATCATTGATGAGCATTTAGGTTGTTTCCAACTCTCTCTGCTATTGTAAACAGTGCTGCAAGAAACATACGTGTGCATGTGCCTTTATGGTAGAATGAATTATAATCCTTTGGGTATGTACCCAGTAATGAGATTGCTGGGTCAAATGATATTTCTGGTTCCAGTTCCTTGAGGAATCACCACACTGTCTTTCACAATGTTCTTGAAAAGATTAATGAAGCAGATAGACCACTAGCTAGAATAATAAAGAAGAAAAGAGAGAAGAATCAAATAGATACAATAAAAAATGATAAAGGGGATATCACCACCGATTGCACAGAAATACAAATTGCCATCAGAGAATATTTTAAACACCTCTAAACAAATAAACTATAAAATCTAGAAGAAATGGGCAGGGCACAGTGGCTCACATCTGTAATCCCAGCGCTGTAGGAGGCCAAGGCAGGTGGATCATAAGGTCAGAAGTTTAAGACCAGCCTGGCCAAGATGGCCAAACCCTGTCTCTACTGAAAATACAAAAAAAAGCCAGTTGTCCTCGTGGGCAGTAATCCCAGCTACTCTGAAGGCTGAGGCAAGAGAATCACTTGAACCCGGGTGGCAGAGGTTGCAGTGAGATGAGACTGCTCCAATGCACTCCTGCATGGGCAACAGAGTAAGACCCTGTCTCAAAAAAATAAAAGAGAGAAAGAAAGAAGGAAGGAAAGAAGGAAGGAAGGAAGGAAGGAAGGAAAGAAGGAAGGAAGGGAAAAAAAGAAAGAAAGAAAGAAAGAGAAAGAAAGAAAGAAAGAAAAAAAAAGAAAAGAAAAAAGAAAATGAAAATCTAGAAGAATGGAAAAATTCCTGGATACATAGAGCTTCCCAAAACTAAACCAGGAAGAAGTCAATTCCCTGAATAGACCAATAACAAGTTCTGAAATTGAGCCTGTAACTAATAGTCTATCAAAAACAAAACTAAGCAAAACAAAAAACCCAGGACCAGACAGTTACACTCTTTTTTACAGTGATAATAAAAATGGTAATAATCAATTTCAGTATTACATAGCTTATGTTAGAGAAAGTCATATACATATCAGACAGGTCCGTCACTAATTTGACTTTGGGGTTTCAGATTGCTCACAGAAAATGGGAGAAAATTAGGGACAAGATTCCCAGTGTTCATAATACAAAAACCACTTTGGATAAGGAAGAGACATAGTAACTCCTCTTACAGAGTCACTGAAAATAACTTCCCATAAATCCTCATAAAAATAAAATGCTGCAACTCAGTGATCAACAAGATCACCACCATTTCATAATACAGGCATCCGGGAACTAGATCTTTTACAGTTCTTCAAATTTGCAACATAATGTTAAACTAATCTTAGTTCAATAAAAACAATTCTAGACCAACTAATGTGGTCAAAATTGATCGTTCTCTGATTATCTGAATTAACCCAAGTACATATTTTGAGCAACTAATGAATGAACAAATCACATATTCTGAAAGAAACATGTAGTTCCTTATCAGCATTGTGTTACATTAATAGAAATGTGAATCAAGAAACCAAAGTATAAGCAAAAAATATTTAAATCTCTTGAAGAAAATGAAAATAAATGTGATTTGTAGCACTCAGTCCTACTTTTTAAAGTTTCCTTTCCTTCCAGGTCATGCTGAACTAGACTGTTCTAGAAATGGTTGGTTGGCCTTTATTTCTCACGGTTTTATCATTTGCCTTAACTCCCTTGCACATATCACAAGCATCCGTAGTGATAGTTCCTACAGGACTTTCCAACTGCCTCTACTCACCCCACTTGGTGAGGATACTATACTCTGATGCATTTCTGTAACTTACTATAACTCTGATAATGTTCTTTATCTCAATCCCTGACATGTACTTGCCTATGCATTTTTCAAGATGCCGGTAATAATCAGTCCTTAGCCATATCAAGCTTCTGAAATCAGTATAATTAAAAGCCTCACCAGAAAACTTATTTCCAAAAAAACCTAGTCTCCATCTACTGCACAGGACAGCAGCCTTGAGTATTACCCTGTTTTTTGAAGACAGCTGCTATTTGCTAATTACACCTTCTTCTGGTGATAACTAAGGTACAGGGTTTCTTTGAAGAACTATTTCTCTCAGGGTTAAGTCCCAGTTGGCTAGGACTGTAACACATTCCCCCTACCAAAGTAATTCTGTGATTATGGTGATGAATCACCAAAGTGATTGATTACGTCCACAGTGATGGACAAATAAAATATTTTCTTGCCTCTAGAAAGCAAAAAATGTTACGATCTTTGTGGAATTTGGTCAGATGGGACCTACATTCTAACCATATGGCTACCTTATAGATCTTGTCATGATAGATAAAGGCATAGACACTTAATACAAACCAAACCAAAACAAAAAAACTTAGATTAGTGGGGAAAGCCTATGAAAACTTAGTTCAATATACAGTTCTAATTTTAAAAGTTCTGAGTGTTTTCAGACTTCCTAATTTATTGACCCCCTATGAGACCACAAGTTCTGATTCTCTACTTGTAATAACAGTTATAAAGTGCACAGTCTCTCTCCAAAGTTTCTACATCAGTGTATTGCTATAATACCATGCTGACTTTGTAATTGCTTTCAAAGATATCAATACACTCATGTGTAATTGCTGTCACTTCTTTAATATTTGAATCCAGTTAGCATATGGTTATGGTGAAATTTAACCTCTCTCTCAAGTCTAGGATGATGATTTTATCGAAGGTACAATGGATCATTCGTAAGGTGCACCATAGGCTTAAAACCTTAGATGGTAGGCTGCAAAGTGAATATCATATAAACTTTCATTGAAAGAATCTAGATTGCATCTCAATGACACTAAAAATCATCTAATTTATAATGTATACCTTACTTCTGTAACTACGTTCTTTTCTTTTTCTATTAATTTTCTCACATCTAGAGCACTCACTTCTCAAGCCACTCCCTTCTCACACCTGGCCTTGACATCCACCTTCACATCCAACAGATAAACGCAAAACAACAACTCTACCCTCCTCAACCGTTCTTGCAAATAGAAACAGTTGTAGGGAACAGCAGGCACTCATGGCTATGTATTTTTTTGCTCTGATTGAATTCCAAGGTTTTTTTCTCAGTCTTGCAACACTACTCCCACAATTACCATTTGTCACAAACAGGATTTTTAAAGTTATTGAGAAACAGTGATTTCAAGGTAAATATTCTTGTCAAATCATTAGACTGTAGATATTCTGTTTCTTCCAGGCAAAATAAAACGGGCAGGGTGTGCTCTGATAAGCATATAGAAATGATTCAGACCTTTAATTATATAAATTATTTAGGCATTATTATTGCTTGTCTGTGAGTGTATGTGTGTGCATGTGTATGTTGCTTTATTTGCCTGGGCTCACAAAGGTATATATGTGGCTGTGTGTGTACACATCTGTATCTATAGTAGCTATTGTTATGTGGCATATGGGAATAATTTAGCTACTTATTAAAGGGAATCCGTATAGGATGGTAGCAAATGCTGTCCCGGTGTGTTTAGGAAGTTGGTTTGCTGGGAGAATACCTACTGACTTGGTTTATCCTATTCAGGAAATGTAGGTCAATATGTTTGTTTAAACAGTGGATAATTCTGCAGATCCAGAAATCACTGATTAAGGCATATTTAAATAGATCAATGTTTGGGCCAAAGAGAAAAGGGAAAGTGTAGTGGGGATAAAAAAAAAAAGCACTGGAATTAAGCAAATAATTTCAGCCCAACTCAGATGTGTCAGAGGATGATAGGAGCTGACTTAAGCAGGTTAAATTACACTGCCTGGGCTGAGCCTTTTCCAAAGATAAGAGGGCTGGTAGAAGGTAGGGAAGGAAGAATGACAGAACAAGTGAGAAAATGAATGGAAAGCTACAGCAAAGAAAAGGTAGTAGAATACACTACTATTTAAGGTATGGACCATTCAAATGTGAGGAGAGGCTTATCTGGAGGATCATAAAGCCCTGGCATGAGTCTCCACCTGAACAGAAGCATCAACAGTAAAGTCAGCTTATGAGGGTGTTTCCCTCTATGAAATATAGTCAGGTGATGGAGAATTCTGAAGGAAGATTTAATATTTAATTTCTATTTAGACATTTTATGATAGTAAGGAATTTTAAATTAGATTCAGAATACACGAATGCTGACCTTTTATTATTGAACTGTGTCAATGTTGGTGTTTGATTTCATGCACATCTTTAAGTTATGTTGGACAATATACCTGAGAATAACTCACAATGAGGATAGACAAGGACATAATCTTGATTACAGAGATGCATTCAAAGTATTATAATCATTATACATTTCTTAACCATTTCAAAATCTTCCAGTAGAAACCTACTTAGGGCCAGGAGTGCTCGTACCTATAATCCCAGCACTTTGTGAGACTGAAGTGAGAGGATCACTTGAGGTCAGAAGTTTGAGACCAGCCTGGTTAACACGGTGCAACCCCGTTTCTACTAAAAATACAAAAATTATCTGGGCCCAGTGGTGGGAGCCTGTAATCTCAGCTACTCCGGAGACTGAGGCAGGAGAATCGTTTGAACTGGGAGGGGGAGGTTGTGGTGAGCCAAGATCGTGCCCCTGAACTCCAGCCTGGGCAACAGAGCGAGGCTCCATACTTAAAAAAAAAGAAAAAGAAAAAGAGAAGAAAACCTACTTAGTCTTTTGTCTTCAGGGTCTTTAGTCCTTCAGGAGGATTTCTGAAGGAGAATTAATTGGTATTAAAGGAGCAGAAGCAGAAAGTAAAAGCAGAGTCCTTATGATGAATGCACATTACCCCAAGGGATAGTCACAGCCCACTTGACAAAAACTTAACAGGTTAGTCCTTTTGGTTGAAAACAGTGACTGAAAAATTTGCCTTCTTTTGTTTGTTTGTTAAAAGGAGATGTTTCTTGCCCATCTTTCATACATTTTAATCTTCTGAAAGAGAGAATTCTAATAGCATAATACTGCTGTTATGGAAGGAATTGTGTCATCCCAATATTTATGTTTAAGCCCTAATGCTCATTTTGACTCTATTAGGAGATAGGGCCTTTAGGGAAATAATAAAGGTTAAATTACATCATAAAGGTGGTGTCCTACCTGGAAAGAACTAGTGTCTCTATGAGAAGAGGAGGAAACATTGGACATCTCTATCTCTTTCCTTTTGCACATGGAAAAATGGTCATATGAGGACACAGAAAAAAAGGCACCCAAGGAGAGAGGCCTCACCAGAAATAAACTGTGATGACACCTTGATCTTGGATTTCCAGCCTCCAGAACCTCAAAATAATACATTTCTGTTGTTTACATTACCCGGGCTGTGGGACTCTGTTATCACAGCCCAAGCAGACAGCTGCTAATCTATTATTTATTTGTGTTCCTTTGAGAAACTTCAACAATGGGCTTAAGAAATGGGAATATAGTCATTGCAAATAACTCTCAGGTTTTCTGTCTAAAGCTATATTAAAAATGAAATCTAAGTGAATTAACACAAGAACAGAAAACAAAATATTGCATCTCATTTTTAAGTGGGAGCCAAACATTGAGTACAGATGGACACAAAGATGAAAACTGCAGACACCAGGGCCCAGTGGAGTGGGGAGGGTGGGAGAAGGTGAGGGTCAAAAACTACCGAAGGGGTATTATGCTCATGACTGGGTGAGAAAATCATTTGTACACCAAACCTCCAGACGCACAATTTATTCATGTAGTGGAACTGCACGTATATTCCTGAACCTAAACTAAAAGTTAAGAAAATGTCAAGGACAACACAAAAGAAATCAATAAATATAATTTAATTATTTAAAAAATTAGTTCTAAATCTGTAGTATTAAACCTTATTTAGAAGAACACATCACATTTGTGGTGACCAAAACATTGCTATACCTCCTATCCCTGAGTAACATCAACTTTAAAAATGCCTCTGTGTGTGTGTGTGTGTGTGTGTGTGTGTGTTTGATTGCCTTAGATGTACATGGTGTAAGACAATTAAGAGGTATGAGGATTTGGAAAGAAAATGAATAATATTTCTAGTTTGAGACTCATACATGCAGATTTTTTTAAGTTCTTTTAAAAACTACCCCAAATCTCAGTGGCTTCACATAATATAATGTATATTTAATGCTAAGAAGTTTAATATGACTCTCCAAGCCAACTCTCTCACAAACAATGACTTAATGATCCCTGCTGCTCTGATTTTGCAGCTGTATCATCACAACAAAATAAGTCTTCTGCAGTTACCACAGGGCAAGTAGAGAAATTTGGATGGTCTTTCACTGTACTTTATTCTTTAGTCCCTCTATGAAACACATCCCTGCCAGACAGGGCTCATCACTGAGAAGTAGCTACATGGCTCCACTCAACTGCAAGGCATGAGAAAATGTTATTCTCTTGTCTGCTCAGAAGTAGAGGAGAACAAGATACAGGTGAGCAACTGATGCTCTTTTCTCACCAAATTTTTCAAGTGGCTATTTCCTGTTTAACATGAATGAGCTCAGTAAAACTCTGTTGGTTAAACAAGTTACATAACCTTGAAACTGAAGCTGTCTAAGCATCTTTCCTACAGAATCTGATAAAATGGATAGTATTGAAGACCTCTTTCTTCACTTTCAAAGCTGTATATCTATATTCTTTTGTTTAGAATAAATAATTCTATTATACTATTTCACATGTCACAAATTCATGCATCATCAGAAAGAAGTGTTTCTAATTTTGTCCGTAGAGAGAGTTGATCAGAAAAATGCTTGGGCCTGAAGGTGGTAAACTATTATCACATACCTTATCTCAGTAAGAAAGGCTCACTTATTTGGTGACTGTTACTGTTGCTGACTATGTACTGAGCAGTGAATAGAGTGGTAGGAAATTCCTGATTGGCATAATGGCTTTCATCGCTATAAACTGTTTTGAGAATTTTCCAATTTTATTAAACTACTTCTACCTTCTGTGCAAAATTTTAAATCAATATTAATATTTTAGCTTAATTTAAAAGTCGTGTACATTTGAAATCCTAGATGATAGGGTTTTCTACATTCAATATTTTTATTTTCTTGAGACAGGGTGTTGGTCTATTGCCCAGGCTAGAGTGCAGTGGTAGATGTCAACTCACTGCAACCTCCACTCCCCAGGTTCAAGCAATCCTTCTGCCTCAGCCTCCTGAGTAGCTGGGACTACAAGCATGCTCCACCACACTTGGCAATTTTTTTAAGTTTTTTTGTAGAGATGAGGTCTCACTATATTTCCCAGGCTGGTCTTAAACTCCCAGGATCAAGCAATCCTCCTGCCTTGGCCTCCCAAAGTGCTAGAATTACAGGTGTGAACCACCACACCTGGCTCTACACATTTTAGATTCACTTGCTACTTGGATGTGACTAAACTAAACATGTGATGCTATCCTTTAAGACTAGGTTTAGCTGTTTTCACGGAAAACCTCAAGCCCCAGGCATTTATAAGCTTAGAATTTTATTCTTTTTAATAAAAGCCATCTGGAGAAAGGCAGTCTAGGATATGTATAGAGGCTCCAAAAGTTCAATAGGTTTTTTTGTAGCTTCTGTCTCTCCTCACTTTCCTCCTTTTAAAGGGTAAATTTCACCTTCAGGGGCCAAGATGGCGACTGGCATGCTAACTGTGGCATTTGCATTCCAGGTCAATCTTGAGAAAAAGATAAGAAGGGTTTACTCTCTCCCTTTAATGAAACTTACATCTCATTTGTTATAACAGTAGTTACATGGACATAGTCACTGTCATGAAATGCTGGGAAATACAGTCATTTAACTTGTTGGCAGTGCATACACATGAATATTGAGTTTCTCGTACTGAAAAAGCAATGGAGAATAGATATTTTTGTAGACAACCAGAAATCTTTACCATCAACACCATTAAGAAGTTATGAAGTCTTTTTTGCATTTTTTTCTTCTTTTAGTGGTTTAGAATAATGAAAATATTTCACAATTTTAAGTAATCATGCTTTTTATAGTATTCTAAGACAAGTAACAGATTTACATAAGTAAACACAATCACAGTGCTCCATACAGTTCATATCAGAGATCCATATATGGTTTGATCTACCTTTCTTTAAGTTCCAAATAGCAATGTAATCTGTGTTAACTTACAAAGTAGAAAAACTCATTGACCATGTGTTATGCAGGACAGCTGAAATATATTAGTAAGTTACATATAAATAAAGAATATAATGTGGTTTCCCATTAATTTTCTACATTCATCTGCTCTTAAGCTTCTACAACAATCCTATGCTTCATTATAGCAAATTTAATTTGATTGATTAAAAAAATGTGTTCCTCTCTGAACACAGAACACATAAGAATTAGTGAATAACATATTTGCATACAGATGTTAACCCTGATATAATGTCTGCCTTAAATATTGTAATATATTTAATTTTTTAATCTCTGCAAAACTTTTAAAAACTGATTATTGTTTATTTGCCCAAATGTAAAAATGTTTTCTAGCTCCTGATCAGGCAAACTGATAATGGTTTGAGCAATTTCCTTTTGAGCCAAAGGTTGGGCAGCAAAGTGAGCTGTCATTTAGATCTGGTGCCTATTAACCAATAAATAAAGTGCTACTGTTTGTGCAGATTAATGTGTGTATTTTCTCATATGTACAGGAAGAGTTTAGTTCCCTCCTCTGTACTTTGATCTTCTTCTATTATTATGTATTTTGATACTGCCTACATAACATGGAGGCCATGACCCATAGAAAATATTCCTTAAATATTTACAAAGTTTACAAAAGTTGCCTTTAGGTGAACTCTTGTTTCCCCTTATATGATAATACCTAAAAATCTTAAAAAAATACCTAAAAGTCTTGCCAATACTCACTGGAACCCATTCTAGGCTGGTATCTTCACCAGTCCACTTCGACTTGTATAACTTGACATGACATGCCAAATTAGAGGTGCACTGTGTTTTTACTTCCTTTAAAAGAAATTATGATCTCCATGAAACTATTTAGCAAGGTAAACATGTTAATTTAGTCTTAAATCATGATATATGGCAATAAAAGGAATGATTTTCTTTCTGGAGTTAGTCAGTAGAATTAGAGGAACTAAATAAAGCCAAGTTAAATTTAACAGTTACAAAATAGATTAGACACATACTCGCAAAAAAGTGACATATCTAGTAATAAATTTCTGCTTTTGGCAGACAACTAAAGTCCACCTTTTTAACATTTTAAGAGTTTGTATTAAGCACATATATTTCAAATATGTTTCAACTTAAATTACATAAAGTAATGTAACTGTACCCTGTGATTTTGTGAATATCTTAGAAGGCATTTCACTCTGGCTTTTTACTTTTCATAACAATATTATAATTATTATTGTTGAAAATTGTACATTGAATATGCAGTTAGATATGAACTCAACTAAAATAATGTTGAATACACATTATGATCTTATGAGATATTTATGGATAACAGCTGCTAATAAACTAGCATTAGCACTCAGTAAAGAGCTAATCAATTAATTGTAATCCCTTTAATCCATGTTTTTAATTTATATGACAAGCAGTTGAACTGACTGAATTGTTATTACCCCACAAAGGGCTTCTTACTATTTTTCTGTATTTTAAATGGTTGTTCATGACATCTAATCCATTGTTCTTAACTAGGCAAATGTTAGTTTTAAATATGCAGTATAAAAATCTAAAAAAAATAGCATACCATATATCACTAAATTTGTGAAGTGTGAAGTAATTACATCAGAATAATAGTATATTAGCTCAAGTCCTTTTTAATACTTACTGTGGAAAGCAGTTATCAGCTCTAAAATAAATAATATGTTAGTATACAAATATAAACTGAAAAATAACTTTTAGTGTTGATCATATAAAATAAATTATTAGTCTATAACAACAAGTTATTTTAACCAGCGTTTTTAGCATAATGTTAGCTCAGTTCTATAGAAACCTATGCAAATAGGGAGACACTCACTATAAATATCTGTGTTGATTTTAAAAAAGAACAGAGATCAAACAATTATGGAGAAGCTTAAGACATGTTAAGCATGATTTACAATGTAGTTAGTAGCTATGGATAGAATTAACATATCAAATTGAAATTTAACTAAATTCTCATTGTTTGAGTTTTACACCATGAGATTTTTGAAATGAATCACAAAACATATATCTGTTTAATGTTATGCACACATTTATTCCCTCAATTTTTAAATTTCATTTTCTTAAATATTGAAAATATATTTGTACACTAATTTGATTAAATTCATTGTCAACAAATATCCCACTTACAATATTATGCAAAAGGGTTGCGAGGCATCAAATGCTCTTACATAGGGCAAAACAAGCTTAAACTTTAAAACACTAGAGTTTCTCTTTTATACATTGTCATCAGTGACTAGTTTGTCCATGTGTCTTCTAAGCTTCCTTCCCCTAGTGGTCACAAAATGTGGTTTTCTCCCAAAAACTTTCCTAAGCTTTCACTGAACACAGTGATAAAACAATATGCTGATGCCCTACCTGGCGTTTAAGCAGGTATTATTTTTTCTGTTTTTTTTTTTTTTTTTTGCTGGCTTTATCACAGAAAACAAAAACTTAACTTGAGGACATGGCAAGAACTAAGGTCAATGTGAAACCTTTGTATTATGATCAATAAAACAGTAAACAGATAATTCTCACATACAATCTTTTTCATATACTCCACTGCTTCCTTAATATTACCATCTGGAAATCTGTTAAGTAACTCAAACTGATCAGTTTCAAACTCATTTCAGTTACACCCTACCGCAATTCATCAGCAAATCTATTAGCTCTTCCTTCAAACTATACTGACATAACCATCAGATAGATTACATGGAATTCCCCCTTATTCTCTCATATTTCCTATTCTTTAGCCTTTAAAAATAGTATACTAGAAACTGGAACTTGACATAAATTTTTAAATGGATTCACATTTTACTCACAATAAAAGATAAAGTTGTTAACAAGCCCTATAAAGCCCCTCAGACTGTCTGCATGTTTCTTTGCTGTCCTTGAACTGACCGAAGACACTCTGACCGCACCAAGCTCACGGCACCAATCTCTCACTGCACCACACCAGAAGGCTGTTTACAAAGCTCTCTTTCTGCATTTCCATATTTTCAAGCTCCCTGGTCTCTAAGTATGCTTTTTTTTTCATTGAACATATTGTCATCTAAGATGTAAATTTGTATATACATAACATGTGTGTGTATGTATATATATATATATATATACATACACACACACACACACATACACACACACACACACACACACACACACACAATCTATAGTCCTCCTACTGGATCCTAAAAAGAAAGATTTTAGTAACACTTTAATTTTTTTACTGCTACTCATCTGGTATATAAAGTATGTATTGCATATGCTTGTAAATGGGTAAATAAATGCAATATTAATTATCACCTAAATAAAGTACAGAACTGGCGTGGCGCGGTGGCTCATGCCTGTAATCCCAGCACTTTGGGAAGCCGAGGTGGGTGGATCATGAGGTTAAAGATCGAGACCATCTGGGCCAACATGGTAAAACCCTGTCTATACTAAAAAATAAAAAAAATTAGCTGGGCGTGGTGGCCTGCGCCTGCACTTCCAGCTACTTGGGAGACTGAGGCAGGAGAACTGCTTGGACCTGGCAGGCGGAGGTTGCAGTGAGCCGAGATTGCACCACTGCACTCCAGCCTAGCGCCTGGTGACAGAGTGAGACTGTCTCTAAATAAATAAATAAATAATAAGGTACAGAACTAAAAGACAACCCTTTAGAAAGTGTGCATGTATACTTTCAAAAGTATAAAATTATGTGCATAAATATATAACTACTAATTTACTTATCATTCATAACATAAATATGTGATGTAAACTTATCATTCATAAAGTCAATGATGAATTGCATATTTTCCCCCTAAACAGCTTGATATTTCTCTCATAGTAAATTCTACAAGTAGACACAAATATTTTAAAATGTGTTTGAACATCTTAATAGTTCTAAGCAATGATCTAGAGATTGTTAATAATTCCAAATTGAACAAAGAGTGAACAGTTTACCTTTTGGTGTTTGAAATATAGAAATGGATCTCTGCTGCATGATTTGCTGTAGTAAAGATGTGAATTGTATTTACTATGGTCTTACAGAGCACTGCACAATAAATGCTTGGCAACTTTTATATCAATTGATTATAGATTTTAATAATTGCTTGGTGAAGGATATCAAGCCTTGATTTAATGATAAGGCCAAAATTTTAGGGTTAGATTTTTATAAATTTTATCATCCTTTGCCATGCATAAAACTTAATGAACATAGAGAAAATGTTTGCTTTTATATATGGAATGGCCCGTTTGGTCAAGACAGAAGTTAAAAACATAAATGTTTCATTGAGTTGTATTGCTGCAGTGAAAGGCAGCCATAAACCACAAAGCTAATTTTAGAAATTTCAAGGTGCATTTTGTCACTACACAGCCTTCCTTCAGAGTCTGTGTTGTCTTTTACCACCTCCAAAATGACACTGAGGACACTGGATCAAGCTAAGGAAATATATGGGCATTCAAAAAGCGATGAATGAATGGATTTAGAGGTCAAAGCACAAAGGTATGTGTGACACCATTAGAGATGGGTTTGGTACTATGAATGACGTGAAAAGTATGAGACAACCAAGGCTGAGATGATGCTCACTAGCAATGCGAACCCTGCTATGGCCAGCTTCACGTCCAAATGCACTAAAGACTCCTTGCAATCTAGAGTATTTATCCAACCAGGAATATAACGTTTGCTTAGATTTTAAACCTTATGTTTAATACATCATAATCATGGGTAATAAATTTTTCACAAATTAGATTTCACTTGACAGCCGGGATGATTTATTAGGTTCATGGATTCATTTAAAATTCAGTACCTTTGGGTGCTGCATCACTGAATGTAATAAACCAAATTCTCCCACTGAGTACGTTGCTTTTCAAGCTCCCAGTGTCCTATTAAATTAAGTTCTTCAGTAGAGTAAATGCTTCCCTGGTGTTTTAAAGAGTTAACGTATCCTACACTTGGGAAGTACATATGAGTAACATAAAAAAGAGCTGCATACCATTAAAAAAATCAAATAGTACTCTATTTGCTCTATGACAGTCTCATTCTATAATAAGGGAAATAGCAGTATTTTAAGGCAACCAAATGGATGACTCGTTTTTGTTGTATCATTCATTAGGAAGCCTTTTAACAAAATTATTCCCTATTTTATTTCCACCCTTGGTATTATCAGGATAATATCGCATCCAGAAGTTGTAGTCTCAGGTGAATGCAAAATTAAGACTAAGTTCTACATGTTTCCTGGAAATGCAGGGTAAGTAAAGGGTGGTGACTCCCAACTAGTTTCTTTCCGTTTTTTGTTGTTTGTTTTTTGAGACAGAGTCCCTCTTTGTCGCCCAGGCTGGAGTACAGTGGCACGATCTTGGCTCATTGCCACCTCCAACCTCCGCCTCCCAGGTTCAAGAGATTCTTGTGCCTCAGCCTCCGGAGTGGCCGGGACTACAGGCGCCTGCCACCACACCAAGCCAATTTTTGTATTTTTGATAGAGACGTGGTTTTACCATGTTGGCCAGGCTAGTCTCAAACTCCTGAGCTTAAGTGATCCGCCCATCTCAGTCTCCCAAAGTGCTGGCATTAGAGGTGTGAGCCACAGTGCCCAGCAGAAAACTGACAATGTTTTGAGAAATTTACAATTTGTGTTGGGTTGCATTCCAAGCCGTCCTTGGCTGCAGGTTGGACAAGTTTGCTTTAGGTAGTGAAGAAGTGCTGCTGTGTAACTTTGAAGCAAAGGAAGGGAATGGAATAATTTATTTTTTCCTTTGGGTCGGTTTAGGTTAGTTTTAGCTTGCTTCCAAAACATATTTATTTTGAAGTGGTTTTGAGAGGGTAGTATTTGGTTTAGATTTTTGCATTTTCTGAATGGATTCTCATAGACTCCTGTTAGTCTTTTAAAATTAAGTTAAATTTTTTTAGAGATGGTGTCTTGCTATGTTTCCAAGGCTGGTTTCAAACTCCTGGCCTCAAGTGAGCCAAAAGCTTTGTTTTTGTTTGTTTGTTTGTTCATTTGTTTTGAGATGAAGTTTTGCTCTTGTCACCCAGGCTGGATTGCAGTGGCACAATCTCTGCTCACTGTAACCTCCTCTGCCTCCCGGGTTGAAGTGATTCTTCTTCCTCAGCCTTCCAAGTAGCTAAGACTAGAGGCACTCACCACCAGGCCATGCTAATTTTTGTATTTTTAGTAGAGACAGAGTTTCACCATGTTAGCCATGCTGGTCTCAAACTCCTGAAGTAAAGCGATCCACCCACTTCGGCCTCCCAAAGTGCTGGAATTACAGGCGTGAGCCTCTGTGTTTTCTGTCCCACCTCTCCACTAATTTCTATTTGTAAACACTTTTTCAACAGGTGAGATAGAAGGTTCATAGTAAAAAAAAATGCCATTTGTTGCTTACAGTCACATAATTTTGCCTTAATTGAAAATAGAGGCAATAGAAACTAGTTTCACCTTGCCTTAAATTGTATATTGTATATTGTTACACATAAAAAAATAAATGCCACATTTGGAACCTCTAATATACTTTACTTGGATAAGAAATACTCAAGAAAAACGTATTCAGACAATATTTAATGAACTTTAGGAAATGAAGAGTGAAGAAATAAACAAGTAAGGCTTCCTATGTATAGCCTGTTCATACACACACACACACACACACACACACACACACACAATTCTTTGAACAGAGTTACATGCATATATGTTACAGATGTTAGACTCTAGGAAAGAGGCAGAAACATAATCTATTACATTATTATGCTACCTTGCAAAGATGCATGGTACATATATATTCTTGAATATTGCATAAATTTAATGAGATGTTCTGAATTATGAGTAGTACATTTCTTTCAAGAACTTCTCACACTGTTTCAGTTGAGTGTTTCTTATATACATTTAGTGATGGAAGAATATTTTCCACTTTAAATATTCTTTTTTAAAGGCAAATGTGAAAGTATCATTTTCCTTTCCAAAATGTCCTCTTTCTCCTTAGTCTGGAATAACTCTTTTTAATATTTTATATGTCTGTTTAAAGTTTATTTTCTTAAAGAGGTGTTTCTACATCCCTACTTCTTTCATTTTCCCTAACACTAGTCAGTTATAAAATGTAACAATACTTTAGGGTGAATATGTGTTTAGTAATATATTTCCACCCTGATCACCTTGTGATCTACATGAAAACAGATATTAACAATCACTACTCTTTATTGATATTGTAAAGCTGAATATTTCAAATTTTTATAACAAGCCTTAGAGTAATAACTTTATGTCAAAACAACAGAATTCATGAACTATCCAATATTTTTAAAATAGCAAATTGATTTTATTTAGATCCTTTTATACTTTCCATCAATATTAGAATTCGGTTAAGTGCAGTAGGTCTTTGGCCAATGTTAATTAAACTAAGCAATTTATTATTTTATTTTTAGACATTTTCTGAGTTTTATGTACTTGAACTTCCTAATGTTATTGTTACGCTTTTCTTCAAAAAACAATATGGGTTCATAGTAGAAAAACTAATTAAGTAAAAAAGAACTCATTGTATTATTAGTACTCAGAATTCATTGCTGTTAATATCCTAGTATATGGCCTTTCATTTCTTTTTCTATTTCTAAGCTTACATATAAAGGGCAGATTTTCTTTTGAGCTTAAGTTATATATATATACATATATATATATATATATATATATATATATATACATATATATATATGTATATATATATACATATATATATATATGTATATATATATATAATTGTACTTTAGATTCTGGGGTACATGTGCAGATCATGCAGGACTGTTGCATAGGTACACACATGGCAACGTGGTTTGCTGCCTCCATCCCCATCACCTCTATCTGGCTTAAGATTTTAAACATTTATGAGCATGAAAAATAAGTTAGTATGTGTGGGGCAGGTATTTATGTCTGCCCACTTGTTAGTTTACAGCAGATTAAGACAGGGTGTGAGCTGAAGACAGCATAACACATATTGCATGTTGTCAGTTTTCTCCTTGAAATAATAAACTTGAGTCTAAAATCTATTTTGAGTTATTTCAAGAAGCAGACATCAAAGAGAGTGACAATAATGAAAGACACTAGCAAAGTTTCTCATAGAAGAGGTGGAAGATGAATTTTCATATTATACAACAGGCAAAGCAATACAATTTGAATATTTCATTTCGTGTAACTTGATTTTTATCCGAAAACTGGCAAATATGCATTCATGTATTACCATATGCATATATGCTTCATACTGTAGCCACTATTTTAAAACATGCAATTTTATTTACCATTTTCTATGCCAATAGAGCCTACTATATTTCTGTTTCATTTTTAATGTCTGAGTTGAATTCTTTATCAGTTTGCCTTTTTAAACATTTTTTAATGAAACAGTTCTGTACAAATTCACAAACTACAAGTTACAGCAACTTAGAAACTTAAAGAGATTGAAAATGTGTCAATTTTTTAAGATAAAATTCAACAGGACCAGAGATGAGTCTTCTATTGCACATATTCTGCATTCTAAATTTAAACTCCGATAATTCTATTTAAATATCATCCAATTTAACCTTAAAAATACAAGATTTGCTTTTTAATGGGAAGTTGGTATTCCCTTATTAAATGAAACCAAATGCAGTTTCACATTATTATCATCTACAGTGGCAAGCTTTTATTCGTGTGCTACGTGTTGCATATAATAAAGATACAGATTCAGCCTAATTTATTCTTCCCATGAAAGACGGAAGAAATTCAAGGAAAAGAAAAAGGATTTGCTTCAGGTTTAATAATGAAGCAGTACACGCAACTTATGATAAATGCTTCATTCATTGCTAGAAATAAATGTTGCAAAATTACAATTTACAAAGGTGACAACGTAAACCTTCCTAGTCAAAAAGAAAGTTAATGGACTAAAAATATAAAAGCAGTGTGAAAATTAAGCAGAACAATATTCACATTATGCTGCAGGTATTTGTCTGATGATCAGTTTCCTAATAGACTGAAGGTAGGTGCCTAGAGTTTCATTGTTGTATTTGCTGAAAGAGCCAGTATCTGTCATTCAAAAGTATTCAATAAAAATGTGTGAAAAGGCTGGGCGAGGTGGCTCACGCCTGTAATCTCATCACTTTGGGAGGCTGAGGCAGGCAGATCACCTGAGGTCAGGAGTTTGAGACCAGCCTGGCCAACATGGTGAAACTCTGTCTTTACTAAATATACAAAAATCAGCCAGGTGTGGTGGCAGGCACTGTAATCCCAGCTACTGGGGAAGCCGAGGCTGGAAATTGCTTGAACCTAGGAGGTGGAGGTTGCAGTGAGTCAAGATAGCATCACTGCACTCTAGCCTGGGTAACACAGCAAGACTCCATCTCAAAAAAAAAAAAGTGTGAAAAGGAGGGAGGGAATGAAGGAAGAATGGTAAAAGAATGAGTTAAAAAAAGAAGGCTAAAGGCAAGCAAGAGAGAATTGAGTAAAGAAGACAGGAAGAAAATATTCTAAAGTGACATAATTTGGAAATAAACTCTATTTTTTTTAAAAATTCTGAATTATAACATTTTCCAGATGCCTTTCTATAGTAGTTAATATTTTATACTTTTTTTTTAAAGTAGAAGACTAAGGTTGTTTATTTTAATAATGCTAAATTTAAGATAAGGTTTTATTTCTCTCATAAAGATGGTTAAAACTGTATGATTCGGCAAATATTTACAGGGTTATTAAAATAAAAGAACAGTTTCTTTATATTAGTTCATATGGTATTGGAACAGTTAAAGATGATTGTACCATGAATCTGAGTTTAAGACTATTTACAAATTGTTAAGTGACAGATTGTAAAGAAAAATATTTCTAATGTATGATTCATTCAATTGTAAAAGTAAACCATTTACAAAGATTTGTTTTCTGTTTAAAGCTTATTATACTGATTATTTCAACCAATAACATTTTCTTGAATGTAGTATTTAGTACACCTGAACAGGAAATGTTTTATTGCATGTTTATTTATATTCTACCTTGAATATAGGCTTATAAAATTATAACATAAATCATTCTCAACATGTTGAAAATGTTGATGCCAGATAAAGATTTAGAAAATGATTCACCTTAAATTGAAATTTCCTTCATAATCAAACGTATTATACCCTGGTCCACCCCATGGCTGGTCTTGGGATAGCAGAAAACTCACTATGTCTAAAATTAGCCTTAAAACCCTTTACCTGTATACTATGATTTAAATGCTGTTTCTTCAGTTTAACCTGAATTTCCCTTTCTACATTCCGTAAATTGAAACTTTCTCTTCCTGTTAATGAGCAATTCTCTTAATATATGGAAGAGAGTCTCGAACACACAAAAGGAGCTTGTTGCAAAATTAGTCTTCTGAAATGAGATATGCTTAATTCCAGTTCAGGACTCAAAATACAGACACTGAAGAGCAAAAAGACTCAATCAAGTGCTGTTTGTTGGTTGATTTGGTTTTATACTACTGTGGTTGATCTGAAGAAATATCAGCAACTCAGAATCTGGAAAGAAACTGTAGAAAATTAAAAGAGATGTCGACTTACTGGGTCAAAAAATTTTGTTTTACATGAATCATCACCCATTTAATTTATCTTATTGTATAATACTTTCTTATGCCTTGCTGTGCTAAGGATGCTTTCTTAAACTGCCATAACTCTCTTGGTACACTTTTCACAATTTTGAGCAAACTCAATATTTTATAAACAATATTTTATATATTTCGAGCTTTCACTCTGTTACTAATATTCATTTTATAGTTTTTCTTTGAAGAATACCATATTAAGGAAAAGGACACCTTTTTCAACAATTTGTTTTTCTAAAGATCAGTTGTGTAATCAAAGACATTTTCTTAGTTTGTTTATATTCCTAAAGGGGATTGACTACCATTAAAATGTCAAGCAAGATTTTCAGTGAAAATCTCTAATGGGTTTTTGTCATTTTGTGAAATGGTATCTCTGATTAATTCTAATTAAATAATTAAAGTTCAGGTAGTCTGTGAGATGTGAAATATACCTAAGTCTGGCTTATCCCAAATAAATAAAAATAGAACAAACCATATTTTTAATGAAGATGTTGGTGTATGATCAGATTAGGCATGTAACTTCTACTGCAAATACAGAGTAATTATAGAAAATTGTGATATACAAAAATTAGCTGGGTATGGTGACGCACACCTGTGATCCCAGCTACTTGGGAGGCTGAGGCAAGAAAATTGCTTGAACCCAGGAGGTAGAGGTTGCAGTGAGCCGAGATCACATCATTGCACTTCAGCCTGTGTAACAGAGCAAGACTATGTTTCAAAAAAAGAAAGAAAGAAAGAAAGAAAGAAAGAAAGAAAGAAAGAAAGAAAGAAAGAAAGAAAGAAAGAAAGAAAGAAAGAAAGAAAAAGAAAAACAAGAAAAAAAATCATAATTACATAGTGAAAGTGAAAAATCTGATGAAATGCTTTGAAAACACACATACACACACAGAGTTTAGACTGTATCTGAGATATGGAATCCAGAACTTCTAATACCAAGGCCATCAATGATGACCATTGTGTTGCTTTCTGCAATAGAACAGGGACTAAAATTTATCCATCTCAATCACTACTTGGAACCAGGGTTGTTACTTGAGGTAAGTACAGAAGGTCGGAAGATACAAAACATGGTTTAAGATTTGAGCCATAAGAACTCGTACTCAGTGACTGTATCTCTAATAATCCCACCTGTGTTCAGGCAGATGAAATTTGAAGTATACTACCTGATCTTGTGTTCCAAGCAGTTGTGCAGGGGTTTGTATGGACAATTTTGAAATAACTTTACAAGAAGGAATGGAAACAGAGTGAGAATGAAGAAAACCCTACACAGTTTCCACTCCAAACGAGGCTACAGATGCAAAACATTCTCCAGTATGAAAATAGGCTACAGAAGATAACCACTGAGGTCAACAAGAGGACTGTAAATTTATACTAGATGAATTTGTTTTATTTTAGTTCCAGAATACAAGTGCAGAACGTGTAGCTTTGTTACTTAAGTATACGTGTGCCACGGTGGTTTGCTGCACCTATTAACCTGTCATTTAGGTTTTAAGCCCCACATGCATTAGCCATTTGACCAAATGCTCTCCCTGACTGGCTCCAGTGTGTGTTGTTCCCCTCCTTGTGTCCATGTGTTCTCACTGTTCAACTCCCAGTTATGAGAACATGCAGTGTTTATTTTTTTGTTCCTGCGTTAGTTTGCTGAGGATGATGGCTTTCAGCTTCACTGGTGTCCCTGCAAAGGACATGATCACATTCCTTTTTATGGCTTCATAGTACATGCACTATGGGTCACATTTCTTCTTATGGCTCCATGGTGTAGATGGACCACATTTTCTTTATCTGGTCTATCAAAGATAGGCATTTGGGTTGGTTCCATGTCTTTTCTATTGTAAATAGTGCTGCAGTAAACATATGTGTGCATGTGTCTTTATAGTAGAATGATTTATATCCCTTTGGGTATATACCCAGTAATGGGATTGCTGGGTCAAATGCTATTTCTGGTTCTCAATCCTTGAGAAATCAACACCTGTCTTCTACAATGGTTGAACTAATTTACATTCTCACCAACAGTGTAAAAGTTTTCCTATTTCTCCACAGCCTTGCCAGCCTCTATCATTTCTTCACTTTTTAATCACCATTCTGAGCAGCGTGAGATGGTATTTCACTGTGCTTTGATTCATTTCTCTAATGATGAGTGATGTTGAGCTTTTCTTCATGTGTTAGTTGGTCAAAAAAAGTCTTCTATTGAGAAGTGTCTATTCATATCCTTTGCCTACTTTATGATGGGATTGTTCTGTTTTAGTTTTTGGGATTTTTGGTGTTGTTGTTATTTTTGTAAATTTGTTTAAGTCCCTTATAGATTCTGGATATTAGACCTTTGTCAGAAGGGTAGATCACAAAAATTTTCTCCCATTCTGTTGTAGGTTGCCTGTTCACTTTGATGATAGTTTCTTTTGCTGTGCAGAAGCTCTTCAGTTTAATTAGATCCCATTTATCAATTTTGGCTTTTATTGCCTTTTCATTTGGTGTTTTGATCATGAATTCTTTGCCCTTGCCTGTATCCTCAATGGTATTTCCTAGGTTTTCTTCTAGGGTTTTTATGGTTTGAGGTTTTGCACTTAAGTTTTTAATCCATCTTGAGTTAATTTTTGTATAAGGTGTAAGAAAGGGATCCAGTTTCAATTTGCAGATGGCTACTCAGTTTTCTCAGCACCATTTATTAAATAGGGAATCCTTCCCCTTTCCTTGTCTTTCTCAGGTTTGTTGAAGATCAGATGCTTGTAGATGTGTGGTGTTATTTCTGAGGTCTCTGCTCTGCTTCATTAGTCTATATATCTGTTTTGGTACCAGTACAATGCTATTTTAGTTACTGTAAACTTGCAGTATAGTTTGAAGTCAGGTAGATGAAATAATATGATTTTAAAATAAGCATATTTGGAATGCTCAGTGAAGAAAAAGACATCATTAAAATTACAAACACAAACATAATTATGAAATATATGTCCATGTGAAATAAGAAAACATGACATTTAAAATTTAACTAAAATGTTAAAATTTAAATTTAATAAATGTATGCAGAAAATGTTTCAGCATTATACCCCTGAAAGCAAACAGAATTAAAATATGAACCACAATGTAAGGATTAGGAGGTGTGATTGAGAGGCTCTAATGTGTATCTGACAGGAATTTCAGAAGAAGATAATAAATAAATTGGTTTTTGGAAGATAATTCTCCAAATTTCTGGATGTTTTTTATCAGCATTTGTTTTAGACTCTCTTTTTAAGGATGTTGTATAGCAAAAAGACATGGAAGATAAAGATAGAGTCTCTTTCTGGGAAAGAAGGTGCATTTCTTTTCTGATGCTGATAGTAAAGATAATGTTCTCTCTGGAGATATAGTTGGATAGCCTTGCTTATAGCCTCCTAAGATTGAGCATTTTCCAAAACCAGGTTGCTCAGCTGTGTCACAAGCCCACTGTGTTCACAGCATCATCCTGGCTCTTTAGCATGGTCCCCATGGAATTGGGGGGTCACAGAGAATGAATCTGACCTGAAGCTTATGCTGCCTGCTGTTGTGTGAGTAATAAAAGTTTTTTTGATTTTTACCCCAAATTGCATTTATAAAACTGTGGCAGGTTCACCCTTAGCTTGAAAGTTGAGTAAAATCTGAAGCCTTGCTCAGTTCTTTATTATTACAGGAAAAAGAGTATTTGGAAAAGGAATGAAGTTAATAATTTTTCATAAAGAGAAAAATGATACTATACATAAAGAAAGATGGGAACACATTCTGCAGTGTAATAAGATGATGGTGAAAATGCTGTGAACACACCTCAGGAATTGTTGTAATATGGGGAAAGAATGTCTTTCTTCACCTGTTTCTTGTTTCCTCTTGTTGTAAGAAAATAGACAATTCAACTGAGGGGCATAAAGCAGACAAGAAGACAGGAAGAAACATAGCTAAAGTAGCCATATTGAATTACCAGGTAGAAATTACATATTTCAGATGGTAGAGAAATATATAATAAAACAGCCTTGGTCTCCGATGATTGGGGACGCTCATGACAGCCCTGATTGTTACTCTAGACTTTGTTTCTATGTTGGTTTCTCTCTTTGTTAGTTTATTATTTAATTTTCCATTATCATATCTACACCTATCTAATACTCAGCAGAATATAAAGAATCAAGTTACATTTCTTAAACATTACCAAAGAAAACATGAAGATTACCTACAACAAAATGACATTTGGAATAGTAACAGATATCTCATCAAAAATAAGAAATGTTACATCAAAATGGAGTAACACTATCTTCAAAAGAAATATGAAGATTCAAACACGAATGTTATGCCAGCTAATCTATAATTAAAGAGAGAATGAGGAAGATATTATCAGGCATAAAACTATTAACACATTAGCACATAAAAGGCTTTGCTAAATAAATGATCAGTTACTTCACACAAAGAAAAATTTAGATTCTAAGAAAATCATGTGGTAAAAGAAACAACAAGGGCTGGAACACATCAATAAAATATACTGGTGAAATTTAAAATTGCTAGAAAAAATTACAATAGTATCTGCCTTACATTTTTAAAAGAAGTAAAATCGGCATTTTAGACAACGTTAGCAGGATGGGTGTGAGGCGAGTCTTTAATTTTAAAACTTGCAAAGGTCCATTTTTGTGTTCATGAGATTAATTTTGACTTGTTGAAAAAATGTACAATTTAGAATGTAGATTTCACATCATGTAAATGAAAAAATAGTTATGAATTTTTAGTGATTTTATGATTGGAAAAAATTCAGATAATGTAAAGGTATGCAAGTGAATAATCATTCTGTAAATGATGGAAGAGATTGTTACTTGGAGTTGCTTGTGGTTGTATTCATGCAGGTGTTAGCAACTTCAGTTCTTGCCTGCTCAGAAGAGAGAATTCAACTGAGGGGCATAAAGTAGAAAAAGAGACTGAGCAAAGTTTCAGAGCAGGAGTGGAAATTTTATTTAAAAGCCTTTAGAATGGGAAAAAAGGAAACTCAATTGCAAGAGATCCAACAGGGCGTCTGAAGGTCAAAAAGAGAAGAGAGTGTTCAACCTTGACCCTAGGGCTTTATAGGCTTACCTCTTTCCCACAATTCTTCTGCATGGCCACTGCCCTTCTTATCCTGGGAATCGAGTGCATGCAGTGCAGTGCGTTTAGGAAGTTGAATGCATGCCCATCTCAGGCTTTTGTCCTTTTTTGGTGGAAGGCAGCTGGAACATCATACGCTGCCATTTTTGTCTCTTAGTGCGCATGCCCAGGAAATTTTTTCTTCCTGGCATCCGTATTCAATTAACACTTCAGTGTTAATAGCTGTGGATCATCAGGAAATGGCCTCTCCCTGTTGCCCTGGGTGGACTGCTAAATTATCATTTTTTAAGAGGCAGTTTGATAATTGTCAAACTATCACCTGATGTTCCTAGTGGGTGAGGGAAGATCCATCTTTTGCCTGGTTATGCCTGTATACTACTTGGAACAATACTTTACGGACATTTTAAATACATAGTAAGATGCTGTTATAAACTCAATGTGGAAAAAAATATTTTAAAAAAAACAAGAAAGCTCTGACAAAAATATTTGATAAATTTGACAACTTTATCATGAAAATCATTGGTCTAAAAATCACTACCAACAGTGATAAAAACAACAGAGATAAAATATTTTAGAAATAACTGTGATTATATTTGTATTGATCTATTTAGTAAATACTTCCATTTCTCTTAACAGACATGTGATAGGATTGACTTTCCTTGCCTACTGCCTACTTAGAACTTGTAAGACATGATTTGCTTTGATCAATGAAATCGGAATCACAAGTGGCATGTGTGAGAGTGCAATTTCTGGATCACAGCTTTAAAAGCAAATTTTCAACTTGCTTTCTTTATTCTTTTCTTGCCTTTGATGACTAGAAGTGTCCTAGACCAGAGAGCAGCTGCTCTAGCAGCTGGGGGCACCCCAAGTGAGGATGAGGTAAAACCTAGACCCAGTTATCTCACAGAGAATTTGTATCATGAGTGAAATATAAGCTTATTGGTTTATTTATTTATTTTTTATTATAACATAATTTAATCCACTTTAATTCTTATTAGAATCCACAGTATTATACGGAACATCCAAAGCTTTTTTTTAATTTGGCAAATTAATATAAAAATCCAATCTAACTATGAATAAACTATGTACAGAAGAGTAAGGTCAAGGGGCTTATCAATATGGGAAACTGCAGGGAAACACTCACATTTTCCTGATGGACCATACTTGGTTTTACTGTCCAGTATTACAGACCCTACATGTATTTCACTAAAATATTTTGTAGTCAGTGAAGTGTATTTTCAAATATTTATGTTTTTATCTCCAAAATTCAGTAAGTATTTGTAAATTTTCACTCTCATTTTCAATTTCCTGATATTTATTTTAACTTTTGTTAGTAATCTGTGTTACTTAAATAAACATATGCCTTCTCTTCTTGGAGTACAAAGTTTAATACAGAACTTGGCAATGTAACTTCATAATATCCTTACTAATTTCTGGAGACTTTACCTGCTTTAAACTGATAGAGTGTGTTGTTATTTCAACTTTCAAATCAACTAGTCTCTACTTTGTAGAAGTTGCTCTGTACTCTCAGGTACAGAAATATAATAGCAATTACATCCCCTTTGTTTATTGTAGATTTTCACACTGCACATTTTCTTCCATAGCTATGTTATTGACTTTTGCATTTACATTTTCCTTATCAGACATTAAGAGGTAGAGAGTTGACCTCAATATCATTTCCAGTCCCATGGCTCTAGAGCTTCCTGCTAGTACTCTGTCTTTCCCCACCTTAATCTGGAATTTTCTGTCTCCATTGTTCATATAATCCCCCAAACTTCTCCTCTTTCTGGTCTTTTCTGGATGGGAACTTATTAGTTAGTTTTGCATTAGACTGATTTATAGGAATCAACCCATTTTAGCTTCATTAAATTTTACCACAGTCACCTTGCCATTACATGGGAATTAAAGCATGAAAAAAATCCTTCCCAATTTTAGCTGTTGTTTTTAGATTGTCCTGCCAAGCTTTCCAATGAGTTCATTTGGCAATATTGGGAGATTCTCTCACTTTCATGGTAGAAGTTTTGAATTATGTAAGGACATCAAAACAATATCATGTGCCAACAAAAGCCATCTTTATCTTGGTTGTTGCATTCAAAGAAATTTCTTGATGATGAGTAAACAATGTTTATAGTTTACAATGTAATACCATAACATATCAAATATGGTTAATTAAGGTTGTGATTTGTGTTTTTGCAATGACACATATAACCTTACCATTTTTTTTCTTTTTAATATGGGAAGTGAGATTCTGGTTAGCATTTTTACATAGAATGCCTGATATTCAGCAATGTTTTATTATCATAAAGCAGAGGATTTAAACACATTAATAAATAAAAGTATATTTTATCAAAATCAATGCTGAAAGCATATCAGATTAGAAAATATTAATATCTAATATCAGTACTTTTTGGTGGGAATGTGGATGTCTGAGAATACTCATACATTGTTTTGGAGATAACATATTTGTACAAATATTTTTGGAGAGCAGCTTGACAATATCTTATCAATTAAAAGACACATGGATCTGGCCATCTCTAAATCCACTATTAAATCAATAATTTATATATAATTTTGCACATGTGCTAAAGAAAAATGTATTTCAAGTGTTTTATTGGACATATATTCTAAAGTGAAAATTCAAAGCAACATACAATCTATACTTTGAAATAATACATATATAAATTATGGAATACTCTAATACAATTAAACAATTAAAATGAATAATAATAGAGCTACATTCATCAACCAAAGTAAATCTGAAAGAAAGACAGTGTTGAGTGAAAAAAAAATCAATTTGTGGGAGGATATATACAACATGATACCATTGTCAATAAAAGAGTCAAACGGTGCAAAATATTTGAAGAGATTTATTCTGAGCCAAATATTTATGACCATGGGCTGTGACACAGCCCTCAAGAGATCCTAAGAACATTAATATCATAAAATGGCCATATTGCCGAAAGTAATCTGTAGATTCAATGCTATCCCCCTCAAGCTACCAATGACCTTCTTCACAGAACTGGAAAAAAAAAACACTTTAAACTTTATATGGAATCACAAGAGAGCCTGCATAGTCAAGACAATCCTAAGCAAAAAGAACAAAGCCAGAAGCATGACACTACTGGACTTCAAACTATGCTACAAAGCTACAGAAATCAAAACAGCATGGTACTGATACTAAAACAGAGATATGGACCAGTGGAACAGAACAGAGGCCCCAGAAGCAACACCACACATCTACAACCATCTGATCTTTGACAAACCCAGCAAAAACAAACAATGGGGAAAGAATTTCATGTTTAATAAATAGTGTTGGGAAAACTGGGTGGCAATGTGCAGAAAGCAGAAACTGAACCTCTACATGTCACCTTACACTAAAATTAACTCCAGATGGATTAAAGATTTAATCATAAAACCTAACACCATAAAAACCCTAGAAGGAAACCTAGGCAAAGCCATTCAGGGCATAGGCATAGGCATAGGCAAGGACTTCATGACTAAAACAACAAATGCAATGGCAATAAAAGCCAAGATAGACAAATGGGATCTAATTAAAATTCAAAGCTTCTGTACAGCAAAAGAAACCATCATTAGAGTGAACTGGCAACCAACAGAATGGGAAAAACTTTTTGCTATCTACCCACTTGACAAAGGGCTAATATCCAGAATCTACAAATAACTAAAGCAGATATACAAGAAAAAAACAAACCCATTCAAAAGTGAGAGAAGATGTGAACAGACACTTTCAAAAGAAGACACATATAAGGCCAACAAACATATGAAAAAATGCTCATCATCACTGGTCATTAGAGAAGTGCAAATCAAAACCATGTTGAGATACCATCTCATGCCAGTTAGAATGGTGATCATTAAAAAATCTGGAGACAACAGATGCTGGAGAGGATGCGGAGAAATAGGAGCACTCTTACACAGTTGTTGGGAGTGTAAGTTAGTTCAAACATTGTGAAAGACAGTTTGGCGATTTCTCAAGGATCTAGAAATAGAAATTCCATTTGATCCAGCAATTCCATTACAAGCCAAACACTGCATGTTCTCACTCATAGGTAGGTGTTGAACAATGAGAACATGTGGACCCAAGGAAAGGAGCATCACACACTGGGGGCATTTGTGCAGGATAGGGGAGAGACAGCGGGGATGTGGGGGGGTGGGATAACAGGAAGAAATACCAGATATAGTATGCACCTAATGTTAAATAAAAATAAAATAAATAAAAATAAATAATATTTTGAAGTCTAAAAAAATCAAGAGGTAGCAAAGACACCCAGCCAGCCAGAGGTGGGAAGGTGGAAACAAAGGGCCCTAGCTGGCAAGAGGCAGGAAAATCAGAGAATTCCTGCACTTGAATCAAAGCCCCCAGCCGACCTGAGGAAGTCCCTCTAACACAGTTCCATCTCTAAATCTCAAGTCAATATCAGTAGCCAATATTTCTTTAGGAAATACAATGTTCCAGGCACTAAGCTAAGTACTTTATGTGTATTATCTCATTTCATCCTAAAAACAATCTGTGACATGCCCTATCTATTTAAACAAGTGAGATTATTAGAGGTAGTTAGTTAGGCATGAGCAGACAGAAGAGGGCTCTTTTCCCCTACTCACTAAGAATGTCAAGTGCTGATTTGACAGTTATCACACTTCCTCTCTAAAAATAATAATTGGGGAAGCTGAGACCAGGGTACTAGGAAGAGACAATCTCCTGATGATCCATAGCTGTTAACATTAAAGTATTAGTTGAATGCAGACACCAGGGAGAAGCAACTTCCTGGACATGCTCATTAAGAGAAAAATGGCAAAGTATGACTTTCTGGGGACACTCCACTGGAAAACAGAAGAAGGCCTCAGAAGGACCTGTATACAACTTTCTAAGCACATGGAACATCTTCAGATCCCAAGGGCAAAGAGGGCACTGAACAGGTGGGCAGCTCACCCTAAGGGAAGAACCATGGGAAAGAAATTAGCTTGTAATGTCTTATGACCTAGGTTAAATATGGCACTTGACTTTCAGGTGCCCACTTGGGTCTTTTCCCTTTCTTTGCTGTTCTAAAGCCTTTTAAAATCAATGTCCACTCCTGGGCAGGAGCAGGGGCTCACGTCTATACTTTGGGAGGCTGAGCTGGGAGGATCACCTGAGGTCAGAAGTTTGAGACCAGCCTGGCCACCATGATAAAGCCGCATCTCTACTAAAGTAGAAAAATTAGCTGGGGATGGTGGTGGGCACCTGTAATCCCAGCTACTCAGGAGGCTGAGGCAGGAGAATTGCTTGAACCCAGGAGGAGGAGGTTGCAGTGAGCTGAGATTGAACTCCAGTCTAGGTGACAGAATGAGACCATGTATCAAAAAAAAAAAACGTTTCCACTCCTGCTCTGAAACTTACCTTGGCCTCTTCTTCTGCCTTATGCTCCTCAAAGTATTTTTTTTGAGGAGGCAAGAATTGAGGCTACTACAGATTGGTATGGATACGATGCTGGTAACTTGGATAACTTCTACTGGTACCAAGATCATTGAGGCAAAGAGTAGTTAAGTAACTTGTTATGAGAGGGGAGACCCACCTCGCCTCCTTCTATTTCCTGGTTTCCACCTTCTCCCTCCACTTCCCTCCAGCTGAAAAGGAGGACAAAAAAGAGAAAAATAAAATAAAATGCCAAAGAGCTGGGAAGATGACACCCTTTTTGGTTCCCATCATCTCTGCTATCTGTAAACCTTGAAAGAGTTGCAAACAAATGTTATCACTACCAGCTGGAGCCTGGCACTGGGTCACACCCCCATAAGTACACGGACCAGGTTCCCTCCTGGAAACACCTTTGCCAACTAATACTTTGCTGCCTTTGTCTTGTCTCTGTAAGCCCCCTTCCATGCTAGTCCCCACTCACCCTGCAAATGAATTAGCAAATCAGCGAAGCCAAAAGATTGTAAGATCAGACATCCAGCAAATGGACAATTACATAATTTCACCTCAGTTTCCCCTTTAGCATTTTAAGCTTATCAAAGGCAAGATAAACTGCTTCTTGGAGAATTTGATGAATGAGGCTGTAGCCCTCCACAGCTCCCAGCCAAATAAAAAGCCACTTCCTTCCTCAGTTTGGTGTTTAACAGGTTTGCTTCTCATTGCACCTGCTTCAGTTATACAAGCCAGTGAAAGAACAAAGATTTCACCCAAGACATCAAGCTGCTGTGCTTCATTATCTACTTTTTAGTGGTTTGTGCCATTCTAGTTTTCTTGTTACTACCTTAGCATCACCTTTTAGAAACTCTCCATAAATATGTGTACCCTGATTTCAGGTCTCACTATGGCAATGCTAACATCATAATATTTCCAGTAGAGTTTGAAGAGCAAGCATATGACTTCATGGCTAGAGTCTAATATCATGGAAGGTGGTAAACCAAAAGAACTCCAATTCCTGGACTTTCAATGTGCCAGAAACATGGGAAGGTCACTGATGGTCTCTTCTGAGAGGGTCAGGGTCAGGTGGCATGGTAGGATGCATATGTATCGCATTGTAGTGCCTTCTATCTGGAAGCCCAGTAATATTCTGGAGATGCTCTCATCCTAAAATTTCACTAGCCTTATATATCATGTGTCGTCTCCTCCTATCAGTGTTATTGGAGCACTTCAAACTTCATTAAGTGTAAACCAAAAATAAAATTTTAAGGCCATCCAGCCATCTGAAAGGATTTCCTTCTTGGCTAGGGTGCTCTGATATTTAACGTGAAAGTCTGTTTCAGGCTGTGAAGGAAGGGGGGTTGGACATGCCTCATTACACCCTCTAGCCATAACATCACAGACCTGAAGTCTGGTAAGAAACACATATAATTTATTTTCTCTGAAGCTTGTTGCCAGGAGGCCTCATCAGCATGATAGAACTTTGGTCTCTATAATCTCTTAGAACTTTGGTCTCTATAATCTCTTACGACAACCCAGATATTCCTTTCTTCTGATAATTCTTCTAACTAATTACCAGTTAGAAAAATTTTAAATCTACCTATTACCTGGAAACTACCCTGGCTCATCTCCGATCTGAACTTATTCTGCCTTTCTGGACTAAAGCAAAGTACATCTTAAATGCATGTAAGTGATGTCTCAGGTCTGACCACCTTAGGCATATGTTCACAGGATCTCCAGGGGCTGTGTCATAGGCCATGGCCACCCATATTTGGCTCAAAATATATCTTTTCAAGTATTTTACGGAGTTTGACTGTTTTTGTAGACGGGGCAGCTTGGTCACCTTCACCAGAATTTCATCCAGGATGTTCTGATCATTTTTCTGCAGTTGTTCACGAAGTGTTCTCAGAAATGACCTCTCAGGGATTGCAGTTTGAGAATCAAGCTGATAATGTCTATCAGATCCTAACCCAACATAAAAACTAAACTAAGCCTAATCCAGTCGTCAGCCTAGACTTCCAGTACACACTCAGAAGTCATCTTTCTTCTTGGTCACTTAATGCCATAGCTCAGGAAGGTGTTCTAAGTACTCCTTTGTGGCTAAGATGTGTCCTCATGGACTAAGTTTTCTCAAGATTATCAAATGATCTGGTACCTAATACATTCAATTCTTGATTTTAAAGAAACCTCAATAGTGTATTTGTGAAACATCTTTGCTTTCTGAGAGTAAACAATAGAAATTCACTTTTAACATTAACTAAGAAGAAAACATGACCTCTATTCTATTTCTGTTCTTAAGACTTTGATTTATTTGGGAGTTTGAATCCTCCAGGCTTTACCTTATCACTATTTCTTGGCCCATGGTCTACAAATCAAGATATAATTTGGTAGCAGAAAGCCTGTGCCTATTTCATTTGGTCATTGAGTAGTTTAGGAGGTAGAAATTGCCCAAAATAAGGGCTCTGCAGCAGCTAATCCCTTCTCTGTTTGAAAAAAAATTATGCACTTTCTCCCTACTTAGACTTCCACTTAAATTTGATCTGCTTCCTCAGACTGTCCACTTAATACAAATCAAAACACTCAAACCTTGGATTCACTGTGCCAGTGGTTTTTGTTTTGTTTTGTTTTTTTGAGGTGGAGTCTTCCTCTTTTGCCCAGGATGGAGTGCAGAGGCGTGATCTCTGCTCACCACAATCTCCGCCTGCTGGGTTCAAGTGATTCTTCTGCCTCAGCCTCCTGAGTATCTGGGACTACAGGTGCCCTCTACCATACCCAGCTAATTTTTGTATTTTTAGTAAAGACAGGGTTTTACCACGTTGGCCAGGCTGGTCTCAAACTCCTGTCCTCAAGTGATCCACTGGACTTGGCCTCCCAAAGTGTGATTACAGGTGTGATCCACTGCGCCTGGCCTGTGTGCCAGTTGTTCAATATGTAATTTTATCACAGATGTGTTGATATGGTTAGACTTTGTGTCCCCACCCAAATCTCATCTTGAATTGTAATCCCCATAATCCCCATGTGTCAAGGGGAAGACCAGATGGAAGTGATTGAATCATGTAGAAGGTTTTCACTGTGCTGTCCTTGAGATAGTGAGTGAGTTCTCACAAGATCTGAGAATTTTATAAGGAGCTCTTCCTTCTTCTCTCAGCCCTTCTTCCTGCCATCTTATGAAGAAGGTGCCTGACTTTCCCTTCACCTTTCGCCATGATTGTCAGTTTTTGGAGACCTCCTCAGCTCATTCTGAACTGTGAGTTAATTAAACCATTTTTCTTTATAAATTACCCAGTCTTGAACAGTTCTTGAAAGCAGTGTGAAAATGAACTAATTCATGTGTCCTCTCCTAGCCTGGTAAGAAAATCCAGAAATGGAGATGGAATGAATGTTTTTCTTTTCTCTTTCTCTAAGATAAGTAGTTGTGAGTGTTATTTGATGGAAGTAAGGGAGCCAAACTGAAGTCTGACTTTTTAAAAAAAAAAAACAAGACATTGCTTTACAAAAAACAAATTTAGGCTGGGTACAGTAGCTCATACCTGTAATCCCAGCGCTTTGGGAGGCCAAGGCAGGAGGATTACTTGGAGCTAGGAGTTTGAGATAAACTTGTGCAACAAAATGAGATTCAGCCTCTACAGAAAATTTAAAATAACAAATTAGCTCGGTGTGGTGGTTCATGCCTGTAGTCCGAGCTCCTCAGGAGGCTGACGCAGGAGGATTGCTTGGGTCCAGGAGGTGGAGACTGTAGTGAGCTATGATGATGCCACTCAACTTTAGCCTGAATGATAGAGCACTGCCCTGTCTCTTTAAAAATATATACTAATAAATAAATACTTTGTTATATATTTTATAGAATGTGTAACATTTCTACTATAGGTTTCTCTGGAATATACACTGGCCCCTTCATAAAAACTTCTTACAATATTTTGAGTAATATTGAATATTTAGAAGAGATCTGCTTGGAAGTATCCTGATCACATACAGATAACATGTTTTCAAGGACTTTTTTTTTTAATTTTAACTCTGCTAGCAATGAACAACAATGACAGTAGACAATGTTTTTGAGGATTGAGACTTTATGCATTTTGCATACATTATTTATTTAATCCTATGTGAAAGATATAATTATTTTCCATATTCTATAGCTATGAAAACTAATGGTTATGATTTAAGGAACTTACCAAGCTTAGGTAGAAGCTTAGAAACAGGTGGAGTTTGGTTTGAAATGCTGCTGTTCTTACTGTAGAATCCTAACTTCTGCTACTTCCCTCTTATCTCACTCAGTAGACTGATGGTGGAAAAAATGCTAAACATACAGATTCTTGATTATTCTCCTTGAAGATTTTGGTGCAGAATCTAATAATCTACAGCTTTAGAAGTTTATTATGTGATTCTGTAAGTTCAAGCTATTAAACCTCTGATTTATGAGATTTAAACTTTCCAGTTGGAGTTCTCTGATGAGCATGCATTTCTAGGTTATTGAAAGCTCAGTCACATTGGAATTTATTATTTTTCACCATTCTCATCCATCATATTTTAATATTATAAATCTATTTCAAATATTGCATGGAAACAATCCGTGTTCTCAAGCTGTGACACAGACATTTCTTTTAAAAGTTGGTAAAATGTTTGTGTTAGTGACACATCCATCACCGAAAAGGTCATAGTTTCAAACAGTATTGGGGGTTAGACTGGAGAGCTTTAGCTGAAATACTGCTGTCTAGTTAATAGAGACAGAGCTGTCACTGATAGGACAGTAAAAGTTCTCTGTTATTCTGACTGTCCTGTGGCTACAGATGCCAAAGTAGACATTTGCTCACAAATTGAAGCATGTTCTTAGAAAACTTTATTTTGGCCTTTAGAATTGAGTGGAAGTACATGAGAAACTCAAAATACAATCTTAAGCACATTAGTATGGTTTGTTAGGAAGCATAAAATACAGTGATGACAGAGCCATCTTAGGGGTGGTGGTGATAATTAGTGTGTTAAATCCCAAATTTAACATGAGATTAATTAGGAGTGAATAGTAATGGCAGGTTACTTTCCTGATTAATCAGTTCTTTGAGTTGAGAAAATATAATCTGATGACAAACATCTTCTTAAGATTTCTGAATTTATATGACAGAAGAGCATAACAAATTTAAAAATTCCATTCATTTTCTTCACTTCATATTTAATTTAAGCATGTGTGAGGGCAAAACTAAATGATTTGAGGGTCAGATATTCCAAAAATGGGAAATCACTGGGAGATGACTTGAGGAAGAAATAAGAAGATACCCCAGGTAGGCTGGGCAAGGTGGCTCACGCCTGTGATCCCAGCACTTTGGGAGACCAAGGCGGGCTGATCACCTGAGGTCAGGAGTTCAAGACCAGTCTGACCAACATGGAGAAACACTGCCTCTACTAAAAATACAAAATTAGCTGGATGTGGTGGCACATTCCTGTAATCCAGCTACTCAGGAGGCTGAAGCAGGACAATGGCTTGAACCCAGGAGGTGGAGGTTGTGGTGAGCTGACATCCTACCATTGCACTCCAGCCTGGGCAATGAGAGTAAAACTCAATCTCAAAAAAAATAAAAACAATAGATACCCCAGTTTCATAATTTTATACTTATCTAAATTGCATATATTCCACAGCATGACACACAGTAGGATCAAAAAAATGTTTTAGAATAACAGACTCATAAACCCTCTGTAAAACTACTGCCTATTAAAAAACAATAATTCTCCTCATTTTCTCACAATAGCACTTTTTTCACCTCCTTTTTCTTTATTTTCTCCAGAATTACTTTTATTTTGAACACACTTCCTTTTATAAAACTATTGTGGATACTGGGAACTCCAGATTGCATAATATGATCTGGTTCCCTTAGCTTTTTTTGCGGGTGGGGTGGGGGAAGGAGTCTTGCTCTGTAGACAGGAGAGCAGTGGCACAGTCTTGGCTCACTGCAACCTCCACCTCTGGGGTTCAAGCAATTCTTCTGTCTCAGTCTCCTGAGTAGCTGGGACTACAGGTATGCCACCATGCTCAGCTAATTTTTGTATTATTATTATGATTATTTTTTTGAGACGGGGTTTCACTCTTGTTACCCAGACTGGTGGAGCGCAATGGCGCTATCTCGGCTCACCGCAACCTCCGCCTCCTGGGTTCAGGCAATTCTCCTGCCTCAGCCTCCCGAGTAGCTGGGATTACAGGCATGCAGCACCATGCCCAGCTAATTTTTTTGTATTTTTAGTAGAGACTTGGTTTCACCATGTTGGCCAGGATGGTCTGGATCTGCTGTACTTGTGATACGCCCTCCCAAACTGCTTGGATTACAGGCATGAGCCACAACTCCCAGCCTCTCTTAGCTTTTTATCAAAAGTCCTAGGTGATGTTTCAGTGACTGTGATAATAGATGATAAATCTTGGCAAGAAGTCTTTAGCCATTAGTCAGTAATTAATAACAGCATGATAAAAAAATACGTTTGATAGATGATGTAGTTATACATACTAGGATATTTCAATTTTTTTTTAATCTGAGGGTCAGATGCTACTCTCAGTTGTTCCTATGAAAGATGAAAGTTGAAATACTGATTCCTCAGTTCTTGCACACCACATAGGCCATTGTTACTTGGTACCAACTATGTGTCTGTTATTGTGCTAAATGTTTTACATATATTATTTCATTTTCTCTGTAGTGACTACTACCTTGGTCATAAGTTATCATTTTTATTATAAAAAAATACTGATTTTTAAAAAGGCTTATTAACTTGGGTACAGTCTTGAGAAATTGACAGAAAAAGGAATGATCATAAATCTAGTTTCAAAGCTTATGTGTTTATATTGCACTATACAAAAGCCATATGATTTACTTTACTATCTGCACAAGCATCAACTTCAGAAATGAATACACAGGCAGCAAATATAATACAATTTTAAATTAAAAGCAACAAAATGTAAAATATCTTGTGATCTTTTGATTAAACTATGCAAAGCAAATATTTTTAATAAGAAACAATATCATTCATAATTTTTTCTAGTTGTTTACATGTATTTTACATGAGAGAAACTCCGTATTTGTTTCCTTCTTTCAAATCCAAAAACTCTTCCCACAAATAATAGAAGTTAATAAGTATCTCATGTAAAAACTCCTGAATAAAATGCATCAAGGTAGAAAAATAATTTTCTATAAAACTTATATTTTTCTGTGGTTTTATGTCTTTTCATTACTCAACTATCCTATTTCTCTGAAAAGCCCGCCCCTTTTTGGGTTGAGCTTTAGAATAAAATGGGATGTCAAATGCTCTGCTACTGGTTCACCTGCTTCTCTTATTTTCCTTTGAATAAGAGCACTGATCTGCTTCAAAGACAGCACTGTATCTTTAAAAGCTTTTGCTCAGATTTAGTTTATTTTCTATTCTTTGGCAAAAGACTAGAAACAGATTTTAGCTTTCATTTTCCATGACACTAAAAATAATATATATATTTTTAAATAAAACAACGAACATATGAGGAATGTAAATAAAGATTGCATATGCTTTTTTCTTTCTAGAAGAAAAAAGAATGTGATTTTTGGCTTGAATTATTTACCCTTCAGGGCAACAAGTGATAATATTAGACTATTGAGTAATAGATGTGGTTACATTTATTAGACACAATTTTCTGATGCCTAAAATAATTAATTGAATTAGACTCAATATTTTTTGATATGCAGAACTTACCATAACTTTCTTTATTGCAAGTTATGCTAGAATGAAGCTGAATGACCGCTTGGTGCAAGAGAGAACTCTCTGGAATAGACAGCTAACAGGATGCCTTGGAGGTGGAAAGCTATCTTTGTGTTGTAAAGATGAGGTATCCCTGTGTATAAGTTTAGTAAATATAAACCTATAGATTCCTTGCATTCTTTGTAAATCACAGGTCAAAGTAAATTTAGTGTTTGGGGACATAATTTTAAACATAGAGCTACTGACATAGTTGAAAAAATATATTTATCTCAAATAAAGAATCAATATTAATATTTTTGTAATTATTAAGTAGTTTTTATACATTTACATTTTAATATTGGGCTAGATTACAGCTATGTATCTCATCAAACTTGTTTGTTTAATTAGTGACAAAAATGATTTTTCAATAAGAGTCAATATATACCTTCAGGATTTATTTGCACACTAATATTCTTATAGAAGCAAAAATAAAATGTATTATTTTCAAAATCTGTATAAAGTATAATGAGGTTCAACAAATTATTTTCTTTCAAAGTTACATATTATATATATTTGAAATGATATAATTGATTATCTATTAAAAGTAAAATGATTTCATTCAAGATGGCTGATTACTAGCAGCTCAGGATTATAGCTCCCAGTGAAAGCACAGAGAATGAGAGGACACCACTCTTGCAGATGAAATTTTGTTGCTCACAGACCAGGAAATTCCCAGCTGAGGAGCCCCATGGGTCACCAGCACGACTTTTTTGGCCAGTGCAGCAAAACCGCTGGCGGCACCCTGGCATGGCGGTTTTTGGTACAGAGTAAATGGAACTGGGTCCCCTTTTGGTTGATGTTTGGAGTTCCAGGAAGGCAGAGTCGCCTATTCAGCTGATTGAAAAATGGACTCAAGAAGGAAGCCAGACCAGAGATTCTCAGGCAGAAAAGTACCATGAATCTTAATGCCACTGTTTTAGCCAGCGCAGTGGGTTGCTTAGCTTCTGGCACTGGGAATCAACCAGTTGGATGTCCACTCAGAGACCTAATTTGAAAGTTGGTAATTACAAAGATGACAGATGGATAAATTTACAATGATGGGAAGAAACCGTGTAAAAGGCTGAGAATACCCAAAATCAGAATGCCTCTCCCTCTACAAGGGATCACAGTTCCTCATCAAGAAGAAAACAAGGCCTGATGGAGAATGAGTGCGTTCCATTAACAGAATCAGGCTTCAGAAGGTGGATAATAAGAAACTTACATGAGTTAAAAGAACATGTTCCAGCCCAATGTAAAGAAACTAAGAACCTTGAAAAAAGGTTTGATGAAATCCTAACTAGAACAGACAATTTAGAGAGGAATGTAAGTGAATTAATGGAACTGAAGAATACAATACGAGAACTTCTCAAAGTATGCACAGGTTTTAACCGTCATATTGATCAAGCAGAAGAAAGGATATCAGAGGTTGAAGACCAACTTAATGAAATGAGAAGACAAGATTAGAGAAGAAAGAGTAAAAAGGAATGAGTAAAGTCTCCAAGAAATATGGAACCATGTGAAAAGACCTAATTTACGTTTGATAGGTGTACCTGAATGTCATGAAGAGAATGAATCCAAGCTGGAAAATATTCTTCAGGACATTATTCAGCAAAACTTTCTTAAGCTAGTAAAGCAAGACAATACTCAACTCCAGATAATACAGAGAACACCACAAAGATATTCAACAAGCAGAGCAACCCCAAGACACATAATCATAAGATTCACCAGGGTTGAAAAAGAAGATTCTAAAGGCAGCTAGAGAGAAAGGTCAGGTTACCCAAAAAGGGAAGCCTATCAGAGTCACAGTAGATCTCTCAGCAGAAGCCCTACAAACTAGAAGAGACTGGGGGTCAATATTCAACATCCTCAAAGAAAAGAATTTTCAACCCAGAATCTCATATCCAGCTAAACTAAGCTTTGTAAATGCATGAAAAATAAATTCTTTGTGAACAAGCAAGCACTCAGAGATTTCATCATCACCAGGCCTGCTTTACAAGAGCTTCTGAAAGAAACACTACACACGGAAAGGAACAACCACCATCAGTCATCCCAAAAACTTACCAAAAGGTAAAGAGTATCTCCATAATGAAGAATTTATATCATCTAATGGGCAAAATAGCTAGCTAGCATTAAATGACAATATTAAACTCACAAATACCAATATTAATCCTAAATTTAAATGGATTAAATGTCCCAATCAAAGACACAGACAGGCAAATTGAATTAAAAGTCAAAACCCATAAGTATGCTTTATCCAGATCCATCCCATAAGCAAGGACACACAAAGACTCAAAACAAACGGTTGGTGGAAGACTTATCAATCAAATGGAGAGCAAAAAAAAAAAAGAAAACAAAGAATAAAACAGGAGTTGTAATTTTCATCTCTGACAAAATAGACTTTAATGGTAACAAAGACTAAAAGAAATGAAGAAGAACATTACATAATGGTAAAGGGATCAATGCAACAACAGGAGTCAATGATCATAAATACATATGCACCCAATATAGGAACACCCTGATACATAAGACAAGTTCTTAGTGGCTTATAAGGAGACTTAGACTCCCGCACAATAATAGCGGGAGATTTTGACACCACATTGTTAATATTTGACTGATCAATGAGATAGAAAATTAACAGGAACATCTGTGATTTGAACTCAGACCTGGAACAAGTAAACTCAGTGAATATTTATAGAATTCTTCACCCCAGGTCCACAGAATACACATTCTTCTCAGTATCACATTACTTTGAAAGTGACCACATAATTGGAAGTAAATCACTCTTCAGCATTTGCATAGCATTTCACAGACTTAAATGAAATATTGGTTGGCTCTTTGTTATTTCCTTCCCTTATTCCTTCCTGTCTCTGCTGTTAAGCACAATTATCAGCATAAAAGAGGTTTTTAATACCTATTTTTATATTGCATTCCAGCCTGGGCAATAGAACAAGACCCCTGTTCTCTCTCCCTCTTTCTCTTTATTTCTTTCTAAAAAAATAAAAATAAATAAAAGTAAAATGTTTTTTAGAAACATTGACATGAGTTGATCTATATCCTTTCTTCATTTGTTGATAAATTGAAATAAGCATACATCATTTGGAACAACATTAATGAACCTGGAGGACATTATATTAAGTGAAATAAACTGGACACAGGAAGACAGATGCCACACGATCTCACTTATGTGAAAACTAAAAATGGTGAGCTCACAGACACAGAGAGTAAAATGGTAGTTTTCAAGGGTTTGGGTGGGGAGCTTAGGGAGATGTCTATTAAAGTACAGAAAATTTCAGTTAAATAAGAGGAATATGTTCAAGAGAGCTATGGTACAAAACGATGACTATAGTTAATTATATTATATAATATTCCTGAAAATTGTTGAGAGTAGGTTTTAAGTGTTTTAACCACAAAAATACATAGGTGAAGTAATGCACCTGTTAATATGTGCTATGCAACCATCAATAATATACTTACATATTATAAAACAAAATATTATACAAAGTAAGTACACAGAATATTGTAAGGAACAATTATTATTTCTCAATTATAAATTAAATTTTAAAAAGTTAAGGAAATAAGATACAATAAAAGTACTGTGGTCAGGGACAGTGGCTCATGCCTATAATCTCAGCATTTTGGGAGGCCATGGTGGGCAGATCATTTGAGGCCAGGATTTTGAGACCAGCCTGGCCAAGGTGGTGAAACCTTGTTGCCATTAAAAATACAAACACTAGTCGGGAGTGATGGTGGTGCATATCTGTAATCCCAGCTACTCAGGAGGCTGAAGCAGGAGAATTGCTTTAACCTGGAAAGGAGAGGTTACAATGAGCAGTGATCACACCACTGCACTCCAGCCTGTATGACAGAGTGAAAAAAAAAAAAGGACTCTTCATGTGTCAAGCTTTGATAATGGGAGAAAATACTGAAATAAAGGAAACCAATCATCACTGTGAAATTATTGTATAATTTTTCTGTAAATTGATTTTACGTAATTCAATTTTGAATCACTAAGATTTTGAGTTTATACATCTTTTCCATTTGGAAAACTTATTGCTTTCTTATATGCAGACATCATATCTTTCTTTCTTTCTTTTAAGTTATGCTAGGATGAGGCTGAATGAGTGCTTGCTGCAAGAGAGAGCTCTCTGGAATCGACAGCTTGGATGCCCTGGATGTGGAAACATACCCTTGTGTTCTGAGTTTCAAGCTACACTTGACAGCAAAAACTGTCTGCTTGCTGCACTTGAAGTGCATGCAGAAAACAACTGAGGTAAAGTCCTGGGCACTAGAGGCATGTTCTAAAAAAAGGTCATGACCTAATGCTCTAGACGTGTGCCTGGAAGGCTGGACTTGGTAGAGATGTCGAAAATTGAATTATCTGAAGAAACTGTGTATTAGTCTGAGTTCCCTAGAGGGTCAGAACTAACAGAGTAGATGTGTGTACAAAGGAGAGTTTATTAAGGAGTATTGACTCACATGATGACAAGGTGAAGTCCCACAATAGGCCATCTGAAAGCTGAGGAGCAAGGAAGCCTGTCCGAGTCCCAAAACCTCAAAAGCAAGAAAGCTGACAGTGTATCCTTCAGTCTGT
Source organism: Leontopithecus rosalia (assembly GCA_028533165.1). Classification (NCBI taxonomy): domain Eukaryota; kingdom Metazoa; phylum Chordata; class Mammalia; order Primates; family Cebidae; genus Leontopithecus; species Leontopithecus rosalia. The sequence goes on along the minus strand of CM052649.1, from coordinate 20,695,656 downwards.
GCCTAAAGGCCTGAGAGCCCCTGGCGAAACACTAGTGTAAGTCCAAGAGTCCAAAAGCTGAAGAACTTGGAGTCTAACGTTCAAGGCAGGAAGCAGCCAGCCCAGAAGAAAGATGAATGCCAGAAAACTCAGCAGCTCAGCTCTTTCCACCTTCTTCTGCCTGCTTTATTCAAGCTGTGCTGGCAGCTAATGCATGGTGCCCATCCCTACTGAGGATGAGTCTGCCTTTCCCAGTCCACTAACTCAAATGTTAATCTTCTTTGGCAACACCCTCACAGAAACACCCAGAAACAATACTTTGCATCCTTCAAGCCAATCAAGTTGACACTCAGTATTAACCTTCACAAACTCCATACACATTTTTATAATGGTGATATTAATTTACATTCCCACCAGCAGTACACAAGGGCTGCTCTTTTTCCATATTCTCTCCAACACTTGTTTATCTTTATCTTCTTGGTAAGAGCAATTCTAACAGGTCTGAGGTAACATCTCATTGTGGTTTTGATTTGCATTTCCATGATGATTAGTGAAGGTGAGTATTGACACAAAATTTTAGGAAGAATAAGTTCAGGTAATCTGTTTACAACATGGTGGCTCATTTGACAAAAATATATTGTATATTTTAAAATTTCTAAGAGAATAAATTTTAAATGTTCTCATTACAAAAGTATATGTAAGGTTATACATACATCAAGTAGCTTGTTTTCAGCCTTTCCACAATATATGCCTATATCAAAATATCATGTTACGTATCATAAACATATATAATTTTTGCCTGGAAATTTAAAACTAAAAAATTAAATAGAGAAAATACAATTTTTGAAGCTTGTTTTATTGGATGGGAAAATGTTATGTATGTTGTAAGGGTGAATACAAATTAAAAATTAGGAGTTTAATTCTCCCCATTGAAAAGAGGCAATCTTATTTTACTTAAAACATTTACTTTAGACAATTTGTAGTGGTCAATTACTCTTGTCTTTGAAATGTACATATTTTTTTAAAGGCTAAATAAGACTGTTGCCAGCTTTACAATCCAAATATGTCTTTCTAAAGGATTTTGAAGCCATCTCTTTGTAATGGAAATATCAAGGGAGATAATGTCCCTATTTCTCAGTATTTGTGGGAGGACAGGAGCCTACCTTCTGTTGGATGACTCCGCTGCGTTGTCAAGCTATCTCCTGAAATAAAGATATGAGAGGTTTATTTTTCCTTTGGGTAAAGTCAGTAAGCTAACACAGATGGTTACCTCAATTACTTAGTGAATTTTGATGAACTGTAATGTGACAAATGGTACTGTTTTAGGAGCAAAGGGAAAACTTTCCACTTGTCCTCTGAAAACATGCTGAAAATCAGTTGATAAAAAGCATATTAGTAGGAGAATTAGCATATAAGGCTTTATTTTAATGTGCAAAGCATGGAGGGAAACCATGAGAGTGATTATTCAATAATCCGATAGGGTATAGGTGTTCAATGCCCTTCTTCTTAGGGGAAGGGAGATGGAGAAAATGGATCAATTTTGGGGGCTAGTAAATAATTTTGGGGGAGAATGAATGGAGTTGCAGAAAATGCAGTGGCTTGGGACAAAGTCTGTTGAACCCACAGAGCTGTCAATGGTTTGTGACAAAAATCTAAATTTGTTGAAAGACTTTAGTCATTCTTCCTGCTATGTGAGATAAATTTATGAAAAATCAGGAAAGATACAAGAGGTTTTTTTCCTTTGGAAGCTCTGGACTCAAGCCAGATAAGGGAATTACAGAAAATAACTTCATCCTGTATTTGAAGGAGACAGAGAACTGAGAGACAGGAGAGGAGAGGTCAAAACCCTGAGGTTGCTGTTTGCATACAGCATGTCAAGGCATCATATTTTGGAGGATGGGTTTTTGAGTTCCAACAATGACAATTCCTCTATGTGAGGACTAATTATAGTTCATTTTAAGAATGTATATGCAATAGGTTATATCTACTTGGTTATATAAAGAGTGAAGTTTTTTTGTCTTTGCAATCTTTTAAGTGGATTGTCTATGATGCACATCACATTTTTGTTGGAGGCTTATACACTGTAAAAACCTTTTTCTTTCTCTTCTTTCTTAGCTGGGAGCTTTTCTGAGCTTGCAGAAGGTTTTAATTTAATTGTATTTCTCCAGCAACGTACAATCTGTTATTAAATGATTATTTGCAAATGAATTATTGCCAGAATACTTACAATCAGCTTTATTTCGCTCACTGGGTAAACTGAGAATCACAATGGCAAGAAATACTGAATAGATGTAAGCATATGTAGATAGATCCTGGCAGCTCATTTCCTGTTTCAGAGAGAAGTCAGAGTCGATATTGCAAACTGAGGATCGGAAAATCTGTGACAGCAAAGCAACTGTAATTTTTGCTGTCTTGAGCTGCTGGAAAATAGGTGTAGTTCTTCAGATTAGTTGCTAGTTGCTTCTCTCTGTCTCTCTCTCTCTCTCTCTCTCTCTCTCTCTCTCTCTCTCTCTCTCTCTTTGGTGTGGTACTCTCGCTTTATTTGTCAGTTGCCAAAACAAAGTAGGATGTGGTGTGTGTATTTAAAATATTAAGTTTAGATTGAGAAAGGAGGCAGGTAGATGCTTTGAGCAGTCTTCAGTGACAGTGTTGCCTTCAGCAGGCAATGCTGATCATGAAACAGCCAAAAATGGTCTCAGAGGCGATCAGTGTTGGAAAAGATGAGTAATTGGAATACCAGATGGAAAGAAGAGTCTTAGGTTACTCTTTGCAGCTTGACCTATTAAATGTCAAAAAAGAGAGGTCTGCTTTCATTTGCACTGAACTCGAAGATTTAACTCCTGTGTAGAAACCCAGAGTTTGTTACTTTGGCTTTATTAAGCAGAAAATGTCACAGAAAGGGAACGAGGGGAATTTTCGACCCCCTTTTGTAACCTCTCCAATAATTTCTTTTACCTTATAATTTATTTTATCAGCCTTGAAAATGAACAAGAGGAGTATAGAGAACTAGAGAATCAATTGTTAGAAAGAAGCTAAGGAAATCTTCAGAGGAGGGGACATGCACCCTGATGAACAGGGGTTTATGATTTGTATGGAAACAACAGTTTCAGTGTTATTTGCTTGTCAAACTATGCAAACACACCATATTTCTTTAAAACCTGCCCACTTCCCCTTCTTGTAAATTACAGTGACATATATAATATTGTTTGGAAACACAATACAATGAAATAGTAACTAAATCAAGGTATACTGATCTAGTAAATAATCCAGAGTTTGTTAAAATCTGGCCTGTTTTCCTCAGTGATTTTCCTAGTCGTTACATTTATTTGTGGTTCACTTGATTCATTATACTTTAAATTTCTGCACATTTTTGTGTCTAAACTTCTACTTCAGGTTTTCCTCTCCTTTCTCTCTCTTTTATTCCTACAATTTTTCCCTAAATACTTTTTCTTCATAAGATTTTCATGAAAATGCAATACCAGTGTTTGAGGGTTGCACTTAAGGTAAAGTGATGTAATCCCTCATGAAGTTGGTATTTTTCTAAAAAGCTAATGAACACCTGGCTTAGAAAGAAAACAAGGATGTTACACTGGCTGATCCTGATCCTTCTTCTGTTTTAATTTTTCTGTAAACATACGATACAATTATACCATATTTTTCTGTCATGCAGTTCTTAAGACAATTTTTTCTAAGAACTGAATATTTTCACTCCAACTCTCTAATTACCTAATGAGAAGCCAATTCAGATACTTACGGTGTTTTTTTCTCAACAAATGTGCAGCTTTTCTTACACTGATCAATCTCTTTCTCTCTCTCTTACATATTTTTATTGCTCATGGCCCAGTGATTTCATCTCAGCTATTCAACTTTTACTGAACCTCAACACCTGGCTACTCATAAATCCCAAATTCCAGAATTCTCAGTGTGCTTCCTGAGAATTTCATATTTAGAGCATTTCTGCATGCTGTGAAACTCGGCCCAGGTGTTTTCTCTACCTCCAGGGCTGAACAGTCTTCCTGCTCACCCAGAGATGCACCAGTGCTATAGCATCCATCAATTTATAAAAGAGGGACCATGCCCTCTGTCCCTCATTATTATTACTATTTTTGTGTCATTGGTTCTCACCACCTCTTTAAAAACAAATAATAACACAAAGAAACAAAATACACAAAAAGAAAAATCCAGAAAGCCCAGAACAGACAACTATTATTATTACCTTTTCCTTCATCTCTGCAATCCAAGAAAATCTGAGTTCATTTTTCTACTTCATAGGAGACTTTGGCTCCTGTTTCTAGGCCTTGTTCTACACTTCGAGTCTTTTTTTTTTTTTTTTTTGAGACAGAGTCTTGCTTTGTCACCCCAGCTGGAGTGCAGTGGTACAATCTTGGCATCTTGGCTCACTGCAACCTCTGCCTTCTGGGTTCAAGCAATTCTCCTGTCTCTGCCTCCTGAGTAGCTGAAATTACAGGCATGCACCACCATGTCAGGGTAATTTTTGTATTTTTAGTAGAGAGAGGATTTTGCCCTGTTGGTCTGGCTGGTCTTAAACTCCTGACCTCAGGTGATCTGCCCACCTCAGCCTCCCAAAGTGCTGGGATTACAGGCGGGAGCCACCACGCTCAGCCCACTTCAAGACTTTTTCACCCTGAGGTCAGTTTCAAGGTCAGTGAGAATGATCTGTGCAGAATTGTAGTTTTTTAGTTTCTTTATGGCCTCAAATCTATTGAGCTTCTTTCATGCCAACTTCAACCACCCATGCCTGCAGTCATATATTTCTCCTTTTCCTTTCAAGTGACTACTAGATTAATTATCCCTCTCTTTGCACCTACAGCCTATCATTCTAACATGTTAGTCAACTAAATTTGTTCTTCATTTCATCAGTAATTTCAGTTACATTTTGCCTGTGCTCTAAGTTCATTTGTCCATATCCTGTATCTCACTTGCTTCAAGACAGCGTACCTGTAGGACAACATGATAGACTATGCTGGAACTACCATCCTTCCATGAATAGCAAATTCACAGAGGATTATAACACTGTCTGACTCTTCTTTTGCTGACTCAGTCTCTTGCTAACTTGAGTTGTCTTCCTAACTGTCTCTCTTCACATACCAGAAGCCCATAAGCTATGATTCCCCAGCATGTGATATAATCCTTTCCCTAATGGATTCCTTTCCCTACCACCTTCTCAGAAACCACATAGTCTATTGCTCTTTATCTCTTTTAGATGGTTAACCTCTTCCTCTGACACACAGACGTAACATCTGTTTTTAAGCATGTTCAGGTGGCAAGAATGAAGCTCTGACTGCATTTTTATTTCTCACCTCATCTCAACAACAAAACTCTAACATGAGGCATTCCTTTCCTTTTTTCTTTATTGCTGAGAAGTAATCTTCATTATGTGTCCCTCCTGCTTCTTAGATCATTCCCCGCTGTGTCCTTTGTAGAGTCACTCTTCTTCGATGCACAGTCATTAAATGCTGACTTCTTTGCCCTCTTACTTGCCACTCTACGTAACCAACAGGAACTTCAACCACAGAGCTTCATGGATAATCTATATTACATGACTCACAAAATAAAATTTCCTGTATATCTTAGTCCTCTCTTTTAAACCTCAGACCACATGTGCAATTTATCTTGTGACAGTTCTCCCTAGAAATCTGCAAGTCATCTTAAGCTCACCAGAAGATAACTAGGTCCACAGTGCTCCCATTTGTAACAAGTCCCACTCCAGTGTTCCTTATTCCACCAGATGGCATCATATATATCCCTTTGTGAAAACCAGTATTTCAGAGTACTCTTGATGCCTGTCTTCCTGTTATTCTATATTCAATCTACCCTCAATGTTTGCCTGTTTTTTCTAAATATTATACAAACATGTCCACTTATCATCTTATCCACTCACTGTTCAAGTCAAAGCTGCATTTGTGCATGAACTATAATATTTCATTAGTTTTATAACTAATCTCCCAATTCCTCATTTAACTTTTCCATTCTAAAATGCATGCTATAACCAGGGTAATAATTGTGAAATTCAAGTCTGCCCTTCACCTGAGTATTAAATCATTTTAATGACTTCTCTTTGCCCCAAGTAAAAGATCACAGTTCTTAATAAAGTCTGGTAGTGACCTACCCTTCTAGCTTTGTTTTAAACTCCATCTAAGCTACCTAATATCAAAATGCAGTTATTTCTATTCTGCCATAATGACCCCATGTGGGGTTTGGAACATCCCATGAGACTGACTCCTCCCACACACCCTGAAACAGAAGAAAAACACAAACTGTGTCTTCTTTACAGACTGTGGTGTGAAAGTTTTTGTCCATAGTGACAGGAAGAAAGACAACAGCCCTGAATTTCCTCTTACTGCTCTTTCACTCATTTCACTTTCTCTCTCCCAAAACAAATTACTTTCTTTACTTTTTTTCAAGATACATACACTACAATATTTATTCCTCCATCTTTAATTTTTCAGACTCTCATTCTCCTAGAAATATGAGAATATAAAGGGTAAAATAAACCTAATTTTGGGGAAATAAAATAAAAAAGGAGTCAATGTTCTACAATATATTATGTCTATCTTTCCAATATTCCAGCTATATTTGTTTAAGCCTACGAATACAATATAATATCATTTATACAGAAAGCGTCTTGTTTTACTCAGGACTTCAATAGTAAAATCAACTAAGAGGCATCTTTTACACTGAAAAAATGGATTATTGAAGCTCTCACTAAATTTGAAGACACAATATTTTAATAGATATTTTATGGTCAATCAATGGTAAATATTATTGCCATTGATTTTTCAATGAATTAAAATTTTACCTATGATCATATATTATTTCCATTTAAAAATTACCCTAAAACTTAATGGCTTAAAATAACATATATGTTTCACACAATTTATAGAAGTCAGGAAAATGATTAATTTTGGTAGGTGGTTCTAACTCAAGGTCTTTCATGAGTAAAGGTTGGAGTCATGTTGTGGACCCAGGCTGCATCCCCTGAAGCCTTTAACTAGTGCTGAAAGGTCCATGTCTTAGTTAGTTTGCACTGTCTCTACAGAATACCATAGACAGGGCAGCTTATAAACAACAGAAATGTTTTTCATGGTCCTAGATGCTGGACAGTCCAAAATCAAGGTGCTTGAAGATTTGGTGTCTGCTCAGTGCCCATTTTTCAGTTTACAGATGCTGTCTTCTAGCTCATATTGCAGAAGGGGCAAGGAAGCTATTTGGGGTCTCTTTTATAAGGACACTAATCTGCAACGTGAAGTCAGATTTTATTGTCTACCAAAAGCTCCACCTCCTAATACCATCACACTGGGGCTTAGGATTTCACAAAATCAGTGCATCATAGTCTGCTTATAGAATGTTTCATTATTTGACTGGTTATCACATAGAATAGTTCTATTCTTTGTGTGAGCTCTCTAGAAAAGATCGTTTGGAATTATCTGTTTGGTGGCTGGGCTCAGAAAAGTTGAAGGAGAGAAAGAGAAATGCCAGCAAGGAGCAAAATAGTTCACTCAAAATTAAATCCCTAGTCTTTGTGACCTTGTGTGAGAAGACATATTCCAATCCTGCGGTGTTTTATTTCTTAGAAGGGAGACACTCAGCTTAGCTCACACTCAAGGGAAGGCGTATTAAACTCCACTTCTTAAACAGAAAAATCAACAAATCTGTGGATATATTTTTAATGGTATTACAGCTCATGAACCCATTTAAACCCATTTTAGTACTTCAAAGAAATATTTTAAAACGGAATTTTTAATTAAGCAGAATAAATTCCCATCTGTGGAACAGTATACTTTATTGCTGAAATCACACACACACACACAAACACACACACACACACAGTGCAAACTCATACATAATCAAATCTATGACCTTATTACATAAAGTTTTATGAAAGGAAAATGCTTGACTTTTGAAAGGGCTCGTATATTGAAAACAAAATTAACTTTGTGTTCATTTTAGCTACAACTTATAAGCAATCAATGACTATATACTTGCTGTAATCATCCTTTAAAATTAGAATTATTGAAAATCTTTATGATCACTGATGAATGGAAGAAAGTAATATTGATTTTTGGCCAAGAGAGATGATCTCAAGCAATAAACAGGTACAGTCCTTGAAAAAATCATTTTATTTTACTACTTTCTGATATTATTGAAATGAGCCACTTTTAAATAAATTCATGTTTTTAAATTTAATCACGTTATTTTATCATACATTAGGTAAAGTTTCAATCTAAGTAACTCCTGAATAAAAAACGAAGTATATCAATTTACGTCATATAATAGCACAAATACCTAAATTGTAGAGGCATGCATTTTTTAATGACATTTATAAATTTTGTTTGTTGTTTGTTTCTGGTGTTTGTTTTATTAATTACATTAATTTATATGGATATGTGTATGGAAATGAGACAGATATAATCAGTTCCCTTTAAGTAATCATTATTTGATGGACTGTTTCCTTTCACTAATGATCATCAGGATAGACAGGGAAGTGAGTTAACATTTTCAGTCCATTAGGTTCATAGTTCCAGTAATTCTAGTAATGTTTCAACAATTATGATATAAATGATACTATGTGGCTTGAATTAGTGCATTTTCTTATGTAACAAATAAGACAATTTTTAAAAGTGATAATTACTACTTTTAAATATGAAAACTAAAAATAATGAAAGAAAAGAGGTTGTACATTGAGTAGCCACTAACATTATCTTTAAACATATTTATTCTTTATTCCCTAACTTTTCCCATTTTTTGGATAGATCATATGTTCTTTCTCTAAACTTATTCTGTTTTATTACTCTCTGGGAAAGATTTTTATTATAAAACTTCTAAGCAATCAAACCTAACACAAGATGAATATCTACACTTCACTATACCCTCTCTCATCACTGTATTTTTCTTCTCTTTGTTACCCATTTCCCTGTTCCTGAAGCATTCCAATTATTCACCTTCCATGACATTCTACTCTTACTTTCACTTTTCTCTCTCTGATTACTCATTTCCAGTTTCCTTTGTCATCTTCTTTTCTACCTACACCTGCCAATTACATTTGAATTTCCTCTGCATTTAATGTTATGTCTTCTTTTCTTCTGCCAAATTCTCTCCCTAGAAAAACGCAGTCACTCCCATGGTTTTATATCCCATTTATATTCGGGGGCTCCAGAATGTATAGCATCAGGCCAAATCTAACTTAAGAACTGCAAACTTACTTAACCAATTGCATCCGCATCTGCTCAGGATCATACAACCCACATCAGTATTTGGCTCTTTTGTAGACCCATTTTTTCCTTTCCTTTCCAAAAATCTGTTTTGACACCCACTTTCTGTCACTACCCACATTTTAGCATTTAGTCTTGTCAGTTTACTCTCATCCTTATGTAACTCTATCCATTTCCTTCTCTCTATTATGAACAGCAGTTCGAGCCATCATGACCAATTTTGTAGTATCTTCTTAAATTAGCCCTCTGTTTTGCATTGGACATTCTCATTCCCCAGTAATTGGACATTCTCACCCCCCAGTAATTCTACCTATTTCATTCTCAAAACAAAGAGTTATATTTTTCAATAGCTGTAATCATTGAATTCCCATGCTTAAGAAAATGTTCAGAGTATCTTTGCATATATAACACAATTTAAAAAAACTTGACCCACAAATCTCTACTTGTGCTTCTAGTTTTATTTCATTTGTTTCCCCTCAGTCTCTATATTCTGATCACCATGATCTTTCAATTCATCTGAAAGCTAAACTCTCTCTTAATTTAGATTCTCTATTGTTGCCATTTTGTCTACCTGGAATTATTTTCTTCAATCTTTGTATGTTTTTTGCAAATCCACTGAATTCTTCTCAGGTGAATTGTTTTTTGCTTGGGATGACTTATAGATACTTCACCCTACAGCCAAATCAGAAGACCAATATCAAAATCTTTCATTATACCATAAATTTGCTTATATGCAATTATATGGCAAGAATCTCTTTGTTTTTGTAATCATTATCTATTTTTCTATGTTTTCTTAAAGACTCTTTTATGTGGGATGCTAAGCTACATGATGTTAGGCTTGTTATCTGTCTCAACTATCTTCTGCACCTACCACAGTACCTGCTACGTAGGTGTATTCAATATATAGTTTTAGAATTAGTAAATGATGGGCAAACATGCACTTTTCTCTTTTATTACAGTGTTAGAAATTCTATTACAGCATTAGAAAATATAATCAGAAAGAAAATTTAATGGAGCATCAGAAAAAATATAACCAAGACTTTTAGGTCAACAATCCTATAAACACAGATGCAATGAACTTGCGATTTACCAGGAATGAGCTTGTCATACCTAGAAACCAAATGTATTAACATGTTTTTTAATCTATTATTAACTATTTTCCAAAATGCTCTACTTGGAATATTTCCATGAGACATGGAGATATTTGATGGAAATACCACTTGCTTCTAGTCTCAATGCATAAAAATAAAGTTTAAAATCTTTGCATGACACATAAAACTGTGGCGACTGCTTAACTTTTGCAACTGTAGTTCTCCTGAAATGCTCATCTAACTATGCTGTGTTCCTGACCTACAAAACTTAGATGTTGCTAAAACTGTGTATTCTTTATGCTTCCAAACTAACTGCTAGTAAAAAGGGAACAGAGAAGGTTAACTCTCTTCTCCTTTAGCTTTGTTGGCTTAGTGAATTTCTACAAAACACAATTTAAGTGCTACATTTTTTCAGAGTTTTCTTAGGAAAACAAAAATCACAATAGGTATCTTAAGCAGAAAGTACATTTCATAAATATACAATTGGAAGAGCTAAAATAACAAAAATATGGTTGTAGCTGGTGGCGTGGAGGAAGGTTTTGAGTTATTGAATTCAAAGACATGCAGACATTTCTGTAATCCTGGGTCAAAAAGTTGCTCCTACTATTAAAACTTTAAGCATCTCATGCCCATGAAACTGGTGATTAGGCACAAGGTTATTGAATCCTACCCCTTCACTACTTCTGAACTATTGTCTGCATGTTTTCACTTGCCAGAATCAATAATAGCAAGACAGGCTTTGATCTTTTCCATTTTTCCAGGTCTGATTCATATGCATACAACGGGTAAGTGGTCTAAGCTGCATTCATAACACTGGCCCCCAAAAAGCTGCATTGTTTATTTCGTTTTAATTTTCTAACCTCTTCAACTTTAAGAAGAGTGTAATGAAGGTTGAGAAAACCTGTTCACAGAGTCTACCACACATCTTCCATGAAGGCTTCCCCAACACCTCCAACAAAATAATGTAAACACATTCTGGAACCTATGTTATCCCCACAGCATAACACTTCCAACACTTCCCACAATAGTTTTGCTCTTCATGGAAATATACTTCCGAAAACATGCTTAGATCTTCTGAGCATTATTCATCTGTCTAATTTCTCCATCTATTATAAGGTTTTCCAGTTGTTGGGTTCTTAATAAATATATTTTAAATTATCAAAATTCTGAACCAATGGGTAATCACCTATACAACTCAAATTGCTGATTTTCACATGGCTGAAGTTCCTCCACAAAACTTCTGTAATATATGTAACTTTGGCAAATGGCTGGGTAATTACCGTATATTACTTTATGTTTTTAGTATATGATTACAGTTATGCTTATGTTCATTGATGTGTATATAAGTTAACTTTTATACATACATACATATATTATTTTGTTACATTACTTAGCACAGTGTTTTGTATTCATAAAGTCACCAATAATAATAAGCTGCACACTTTCGGAAGCATAGCAGGCTAGTGATGCATTTTTTTTTAAAATTTTTTTCTGTAGCCTGACTACATCTTTGGTCATTCACTAAACAGCTCTCAGCTTCAGTTTCTTCATCTACAACACAGGGCTAATTATAAAACTTAATTCAAATGGTTCCTGTGTGAAATAATACAGAGTAAATGTGTCACCAAATACACACCAACAGCTTGATTGACATACTCATTGCTAATCTTCTTGTTATGATTCTTGCCAAAAAATGTCAGAATAACCATAGGAAAACCTCCCAATTCTAGCAAGAAATCTAGATGGGCAGCTAGATGATGCCCAATCAACCCCAGCAAACTACATTGCAGAAAGGACTTCACCATGGCACATTAGCATCAGACTGTTTTGTGTCAAAATTAATGAAAAAATGTAAAGAGAAAAGCCCTAGTCACCTCATAAAGGAAATGCAAATAGACTAACAGTGGACATCTTGGGGAAACATTACAGGCGAAAAAAGGAAAAGAAATGGCATTGTTAAAGTTCTAAAAGAAAACTGCCAGCAAAAACTTTATACACAGAAATATTAACTACATAAAGTATTTCTCAGACAAGCACACACTGAGGGAATTCATTGTCACTAACTGAGTCCTGTGAGAAATACACGAAGATGTCTCAAACACAAAAATGGAAGGTCAACATTCGTCATCATTAAAACACATGAAAGTAGCAAACTCACAGGTCTTCTAAAAGCCACACAAAGTAGGAAGAGTAATCAAATTGCAACACAACAGATTTCCACCAAACTACAGAGACAAAGAGACAGAAAGACAAACAAAAAACAAAAGAACCCCCCAAAAACCTAGGAAACAAATTAACAGTATGGCAGAAACAAAACCTCATGTAGTAATATTAACCTCAAATGTAAATGAATTAAACATTCCACTTAAAAGATATAGATTGATGGAACAGATTAAAAAATGATCCAAAAATATGCTGATTATAAGAAACATATAAACACATACAGTCTGAGTGTAAAGACATACATAGATTAAAAGTAAATGGGTGAAAAAGATACTCCATGTAATGGAAACTAAAAGCAAGCAGGAATAGCTATACTTTGTCAGGCAAAACAGAACTTAAATTTTTAAAAGTATAAAAATGACAAGATCATTGCATAATGATGAAGGGATCAATTCAGCAAGAGGATATAAATTCTAAACATACATGCATCCAACACTAGAACACCAAGGTTTATAAAACAAATATTACTAGACATAAGGAAAGGAATAGAGAGGGACACAACAATAGTTCAGGACTTCACCACCTCACTGACAGCATTGAACAGATCATCAAGACAGGAAACAAATAAACAAACATTAAGATTTAAATTCAACTTTAGACCAAATAGACCTAACTGACATTTACAGAAAATTTTACCCAGCAACTACAGAATACACATTCTTAATAAAACAATTTCACCCAACAATTCCACGACTGGAGATCTTCCCAAAGGAGAACAAATATTTATACGAAAAAGATATCTGCACCTCTGTGTTCATCACAGTGCTATTCACGATAGCAATGTGTCCATCAATGGATGATTAGATTAATAAAATCTGGCATATATGCACTATAGAATACTACTCAGCTATAAAAAAAGAATAAAATCGTGTCTTTTGCAGGAACATGGATGTAACTGGCCATTATTTTAAGTGAAACAAATCAGATATGGAAAAACGAATACTGCATGTTCTCACTTATAACTAGAAGCTAAATAATGTATGCACCCAGACATAGAATGTGGAATGACAGACAAAAGATACTTGGAAGTTTCAGGAGGATGGGAGGAGGGGATGATGAAAAATTATGTAATGAGTACAAGGTACATTTTTCAGGTGATGTATACTCTAAAACCCTTACTCCAACACTATGTACTTTAGGCAGGTAACAAAATTATGTTTTACCCCATAAATTTGCACAAATTAAAAAATTGCTTTCTTTACTTACTTTAGTCAGATTATTAGGTTCAACATGCAGCACTTCACTTAAATTTTCCATAGCTTCCTGGACCTTTTTTAAATCATATTTATATATAGTAGTATGGCACAGAAGAGCTAATATTTACCAAAATAAAAGTTATATTTTTAATAAAACATAAATTGAAAATTTATAGAATCTCAGGATGGAATGCAAACTGTTACAAATGTATGTAGCTTTATTATGAACCATACAAAATAACTTCAGTGAAGGACTTAGGAGAAAGGTTGCTGGTAAAAGTGACACTGAAAATGAGTGAAGTCTCTTAAGATGAAAGGCAAAAGAAACTGTACAAAGGCATTTAATCTAGCTGAGCAAGATATTCTTCTACCGAGGGCAGGTTATCAATTCTGGTACTGCTATACACATATACTGGAAGTGAACAGTTAACTAAACAGATGTCAGATGGTGAAAGCCAGGATTTTTATAGTTGGAGTGAGGGTTTAGGGATACAGGAAGTCATTGATGCTGCAGGACTAGGTTAAAGGTAGTCATCAGTAAGAACCCATGTTTAGCTTACTGTAGACACAGATGGTGATATGGTTTTCATTTTTGTCCCTGCCCAAATCTCTTGTTCAATTGTAATCCCCAATGTTGAAGGAAGGGTCTAGTGGGAGGGGACTGGATCATGAGGGCAGATTTTCTCCTTGCTATTCTTGTAATAATGAATGAGTTCTTATGCAATCTGGTTGTTTAAAATGTGGAGCATCTCCCATTAGTTCTCTTCCTCTTTCTCCAGCCATGTAAGATGTGCCTGCTTCCCCTTTCTTCTGCCCTGGTTGTAAGTTTTCTGAGGCCTCCCAAGCCATGCTTCTTGTACAGCCTGTGGAACAGCAAGGCAATTAAATTTTTTTTCTTTATAAATTACTTAGTCTCAATTAGTTATCTTCTTTTCTTTCTTTCTTTTTTTTTTAAGATGGTGTCTCCCTCTGTTACCAGACTGAAGTGCAGTGGTGAAATCTCAGCTCACTGCAACCTCTGGCTCCCGGGTTCAAGTGATTCTTCTGCCTCAGCCTCCCAAGTAGCTGATACTATAGGCATATACCACCATGCCCGACTAATTTTTGTATTTTTAATAGAGATGGAGTTTCACCCTGCTGGCCAGGATGGTCTCGATCTCCTGACCTTGTGATCTGCCTGCCTCAGCCTCCCAAAGTGCTGGGATTACAGGTGTGAGCCACCATGCCTGGCCTCAGGTAGTTCTTTACAGTAATGTGATAATGGACTAATATATATATATAGTTACATATAGAAGTATTTATAGATGTGTGTGTTTATACATGTGTAAAATATACACGTATATTTCTCTGCTGTCTTATCTGAGATAGCTATGAAAAAAAATGATACTCCCTTAGCTTCAAGCACACCTAGCATTTACATATTGATTTCTAATAAAGAAAGCAGGGCTTCTTTGAAAGTGGCTGATTCTAAGAATGGGAATGAAAACATACAGGTTGAGCCCGGAACATCTTGTAGTGCCAGAAATTCTGAAAATACTAACCAAAACCTATTTGCGAGGGATGTCAAAAAAGGAGCCAAATGAAAAGCCTTTCAATTATTGGAATAATTTTAGCAACACAATAAGTTGGTTAGTATTATATTTGAATTATACCCAAAATATAATTTTCATTAGTCCATATTGACATCAATAAACAATTGAATGAATAAATAAATAAATGAGAGAGAAGAGGTAAATTTCCTCTGCAAATAATTCATATATGTATTCCAAACTAAAGAAAGTGGCTTAGCTCTTAAAAACATCTTAAGTAATACAACAACTGAAATAACTTTTCAAAGATACTGTCACAATTCATGTATCCCAAGACCCATACATTTCATATTTTAATATTTCCTGAAAACATAATGCATTTTACAATTCAATGGTATGTCTTAGTTTAATTAGCAGTAATGCTAATTACTTGCTTAGCGGAACATAAAATAGAGTATTAATTTATGGGCTTTTGAACTCAAGAAAATATGATAAAAAGGAGTTTATGTTAGAGTCTGCACACTGAGTAAAGATCAGAAAAGAAAGTAGATTCTGGGAACATTCACATTTGTGGCCATCACTGTTCTCGGCATGCAACAAAGTTCAAGGTAAATAGCGGTAAGGTGGGAAACAGACATAGCTATGTAGCTGGAATCAGAAATCTTTGAAATCAAAACATCAAGATTCAAATCAGGTAGGGGCAGTGGGGCTGACATGGTGACAGAGGGCCTGATCAGATAAAACCTTTACAAAGAAACAGTAGCTCTCAGACTCACCTCCTGAGACAGAGTTGTTCTGAGGGAAAATGAGTAAGTTTCTACAGTAACATACAGTACTTAAACATGCAGTAAGATACAGTACTTCACAACACGTCTTTCTTGATGGGTGTCGAAATGTCATCTTTTGGTTTTATGTTTGTGTTTTTACCATCTAAGCTCTAAAAGCAATGCCTGTTGTGGGGAGACCCCAAAGTGTGTTCATGTCTTAGAGTGTTCAGAAGCCAGGCAGGGAATGTGCAGGTTTTTCATTTTCATACTAGGGACAACATTTCTTTTATTGAGCTAATGACAAGGTATGGGCCCCAGGAAATGGACACTTTGAACACATTTACATCTTTTTTTTACATTAACACATTAGCATTTTTTCCTTCATCTGTGAGAATAAGGAGAGAAGAAAATTGGTGGATAGTCGGTGGAAGAAATTCTTTTCATTGTTGTATCTTCAGCTTCACTGGGGTATGATAAGAGCTGCACAATTGGCTGGGCGCGGTGGCTCAAGCCTGTAATCCCAGCGCTTTGAGAGGCCGAGGCAGGTGGATCACGCGGTCAAGAGATCGAGACCATCCTGGTCAACATGGTGAAACCCCGTCTCTACCAAAGATACAAAAAATTAGCCGGGCATGGTGGTGCATGCCTGTAATCCCAGTTACTCGGGAGGCTGAGGCAGGAGAATTGCCTCAAGCGAGGAGGTGGAGGTTGTGGTGAGCTGAGATTGCACCATTGCGCTCCAGCCCGGTTAACAAGAGCGAAACTTCGTCTCAAAAAAAAAAAAAAGATGCACAATTGATTATACTTGAAATGTGTGATGTGGTCAGATTTGATACATATATCACTGCAACACAATCATCATTAGAAAAAGTTATCTTGTGCACCTCAGTAATCAATCTCTTTCTCATGCTGTCTCCAGGCAGCTACTTGATTTTTCCATCAAGAAACTTTTCCACTCTTCTTCTCATGAGTAAGAAGAAGAAAATTTTTGTTGTAAGCCATTGAAATTGTGTGTTTGCTCACCTTTTAGAAACTCTTTGGAATTTTCTTTCTCATATAATGAGAAACATTACTAACATGTAATGTGTTTGTTTGGCACACTTTCAGATAATGTAGACAATATACTCAGCAATTGTTTTGTGTTCGCATCATTTCAGATAATGTGAATAATATACTAAGCGACTGTTTTGTGCTGGGCTTCCATTTAAATTTTCAAGATCATATGGATTTTTATAGCTTGATACGTTGTGTTTGGCATCTTAAGCTCACTAGCTACATACTGCCTCTTAAATCCCAAACCCTAAAGTGATTATGAAGATTCCAAATAATGACTTGAAAGCTTACATTTTAAAAAGCTCAGGATAATTCATGTTTTGGTGACTTGGCACGCTTGAGAAAGTATTTTTAAGTTCCTTCCTTAATGTATTATTATTTAGTCTTGCAGTGTCCATAATTTCTTTAGGTCACTAACAGAAGTCTCAGATTTGTCTGTAATACCTGATAAGAGCTTCCAGTACTATTCTAAAATGTAGATTTACTTTATCTTATTTTCTTCTAACTTCTATTTGCCCCTGTTATAAAAATCTTCATTCTTCTTTGTACTTATATTTTCTCCTTTTAAAACTCAATCTCTAGCTCCTGTCTTATAATTGTGCTCAAAATTTATTCTGCGGTAGTGTTTGATCAGGGGTTCTCAAAATCATTGTGGGGAATTATCATGTGCATCATAAGATGACTCACAAGATCCCTAGCCTCGAGCACCAGATGTTAGTAGCACACCCTCTTTTTCGCAGTTTTATTTTTCAAATCAGAAATGTCTGCCCATATTGATAGATGTCCACTGGATTGGGAGAAGAATGTGGGGGGTAAAATCCCCTCGTTTGAGACCCACTGGCTTAGAATGCATTTACTAAAGACCTATAATTAAAAATACCTTGGCAAAATCTCCCAAAATTTTCTTTCACAATATCAGTATACACAGCGTAATACATGCAACATCCTAAATTATGCCAATAAATAATCTAGGAAAAACTCTATATGGTGAGATATTTAGATACTAAATTTACTATATGAAGATAATTATTAGGGAAATGTGCCACTGATTCCAAATTATTGCTGCTTTCATTGTAGTGTACCTGCTCCATATTGTCTTAGTATTAATCCTTAATATATGCAGCCTGACATAGTTATTGATGTAAAAGTTTTTGCTTTATTTTCAACAACAGATTCTCAACAAGGGTTGATTTTGACTACCAGGGACCATTTGTCAATGTTTAGAGACAATTATAGTTGTTGCTACTGTGGGTAGTGGAGTGTGCTAGTCACATCCTGTAAGTTCAGGAAAACTGTTCAACATCCTATAGTAGAAGGCTAGAGCTGGCAACACAAGGATCAAGTCCAAAAATGCCAATAGTATTGAAGGTGAGACAATTTCTTGGGAGATATTATACCTTGATAGTCTCAATTAACATGCTGATAATGTAATCTTGCGTTTTTCTCCAAAATTGAGCATAGCCTAGTGGCCTTGAGTGTCATTGACTCTTATTTACATTAGACTAAAGAATTAGATCAATTGCAGCTGAATAATTTGGATATCTAAAGTAATAACATTTTTCACTAATGCACACAGGCTTAATACCTAGGTGACGAAATGATCTGTGTACCTATTTACCAATAGGTTTACCTATATAACAAACTTGCACATGTACCCCTGAACTTAATATAAAAGTTAACAGGCCAGGTGCGCCTGTTACAGGTTCACGCCTGTAATCCCGGCACTTTGGGAGGTGGAAGCAGGTGGATTATGAGGTCAGGAGTTCAAGACCAGAGTGTCCAATATGGTGAAATCCTGTCTCTACTAAAAACACAAAAATTAGCCTGGTGTGGTTTTGCTTGGCTGTAATCCCAGCTACTCAGGAGGCTGAGGCAGGAGAATTGCTTGAACCTAGGAGGTAGAGGTTGCAGTGAGCAGAGATTGTGCCATTATACTCCAGCCTGGGTAACAGAGCAAGACTCTGTCTCAAAAAAAAAAAAAATTAAAAAAAATAAAAGTTGATAAATAAATAAAGAAATTACATTTGTTTAGAAATAAAATAAATTTAGAAATGGAAAATATTGTTGAAAATATTTTAAGAATTTTAAATTTATACATTAGAATACAAATAATCTGAATATTATTACGAATAGAAAATCTTTGTCTTGATCTCAAATTTCAAGCAAAATATGTTTAGACTATCTCTAGCAGTAGCTAACAGAATAAGATTTACAAACCCTGAAAGGTCATTTTTATACCTATGTAATTTTAAAATAAATTGATGACTGTTAAAGTTGAATTTAGTTTGAGTCTCTTCTGGATTATACATATAGTTTTGCAGACAGTCGTGTTCAATGAAATTATAATATGTACTACAAGAAATATGCCAGATTTAAAGTAAGAATCTCTTTTAAATGCGCTGACATGCAGGATTCTTTATAAGTTTTGCTAAACTAAGGATTTTAACCAAAACATTTTACTTAAGAAAGCATTAGTCTCAATAGAAAAGCTGCCAATATGAATTGCTGCATTTTACTTTTGCATTTTCTAAAGGACATCTGACAGAGTAATTAGACATAAAATCCTGCCTGGGATCTATTGTTTGACGAAAAGTTTAAACTGCAGATGACACAATTTGAATGCACAGAGGAATGAATTGATATTTACGTTATTCTCGAATTGAAAGTCCATCTTTTTATAAAGTAAATTAAATTTAAAAATAAATCCAAAGAGTGATATTTTAGCTTACTTCTGACAGTAGCCTTCCAGTTTCTGATGTTAACAATAACATAATTATTATTTGTTCAATAACTTTAAAGTCATCAAATAAGGAGATAATTAGGGTCTGCAGTACCTGGAGAATGAAAAAGAAGAAATACTATGATATTGCATACTCAGTGTGGCACATTCTATGTCAGTGGTTTTACTATAAGTTGAGTATTCTCTTTAGATGGAGTACAGTTTGATCTAGACCAGTTTATTTACTTATTTTTATAATAATTTCTCTTTATTCTCTTTGATATATTGGTTAACATAAAATTATTGTGTTACTAACGTTGAGTAAAAAAATCATAGTCTTTCATTTTGTGGCTGCTCACAGGGTGTTTTTTTTTTTGCTTTGGGTTACTAAATAATCTTTCACTGGAGTTAAAACAACACAGCTAGTGAAATATATAAATCAATGCCAAAAAAGGAAGAAGCCAGGCCTACTTACATGCCATTGTCTTCTGTTGCTGCCATTGAACAGAAGACAGATATTATAATTTTTTAATCAATTGGATTCTTTATAAATACGATACAACAAATATGTTTACTTATAAGATTATACATAAAGTTTTTATAATTCCTTTGTGAGTGGGAACTATATAGCTGTCTCTAAAACAATTCAGAATGAAAAGATTTCATTTTTAATTATATAATTTTCTTCCCCAAGTTATATGGAGTCATAGGTTGTAGAGTATATATTATGACTTAATATATATTTTTTACATTTTTCAATTTTCTACATAATTTACTTGTGAAACCAAATTTGATAACCTGTATAACTATGTAAACGATTAAATATGATTTGGATTAAAATTATCTTAACTTAAAAATCCAAAAACATCATATTTTATTACGGTCTCTATTTCGAATATTCCCTCCAGGTTTAAACCCTCCTAAGTAATTGACTCTACCTATTATATTTGTATTTTGAAGCATCACTCTATATTGTAACAAAATGAAATGTGACACAATTAGTTTTAGATATGCACACAAATTTTTCAGTTTTAAAGAAGGAAAAATGAAGTTTTGCAATTAAAAAAATTAAATGTTACAACATTTTCTCAAATAATTTACTACTCATATTTCCATTGCTTAATTTTATTAATTTTTAAAATAACATTTTACATATTCAAGATACATTTCCAAGTTTATTTTTTAAATGAATTGCTAGGATCTTAGATGGGTTTGTTATTTTGTGCAAGGTTCTACTGCTTGATAATTAATTGTGTGTATGTTAACCCCATTCTTTACACTTTTAAAATCAATACACACACTTCCCCACAAAAAAAAGCGAAAGTGAAAGCAACTAACAGTGGATTTCTATGTCAAGATGACTGATTTTCAGTAGAACACTACCACAGGTTAAATGGATGAATGCATAAATGATGAATGGATTAATATCTTTTATATAATCATGCATCACATAACAATGTTTACATCAAGAAGAGAGAGCATGTAAAACAGTGGCCCATTAAGATTATGATAGGGTTGAAAAATTCCTATCACTATTATAGAGTGTTCACTCTAAGATGTTTGCACAGTAACAAAATCACCTAGCTACCCCTTTCTCAGAACATATCCTCATTGCTAAGCAACAGAAGCCTATCTTTTATTTATTATTGCATAAATATTTGTTGAAAAAAATCTGCCCTCGAAGTACCAGGATAAAAAAAATTAATAATAAATTAATGATTAAATGCAATGTTATCATTGAAGTCTATATGCTACATTTAGATTACATCATAAAGGCAGAGGTTAAACACCCCAACTTGCGCAGAAGTACACAGAGTGGATTAGCAGATAATTACATAATAGAACATAGAATTAATTAGAATAAAACCACATTTGTGACTTTAAATGTGAAAAACCTATTGATATAGGGAGGAAATTTATATTGTCTTTTTAACACTTTTTTTTTTTGATAGGGAGTTTTGCTCTTGTTGCCCAGGCTGGAGTGCAATGTCAAGGTTTCAGCTCAATGCAACCTTTGCCTCCTAGGTTCAAGAGATTCTCCTACCTCAGCCTCCATAGTAGCTATGATTACAGAGGCCTGCCACTACACCTAGCTAATTTTGTATTTTTAGTAGAAATGAAGTTTCATCATGTTGGCCAGGCTGGTCTTGAACTCCTGACCTCAACTGATCCTCCCACCTCAGCCTCCCAAAGTGCTGGGATTACAAGCATGAGCCACTGTGTCCCACTTCATAATTTCAGTAGATCAGGAATCTGGGTATCTTTATAAATCTTATAGAAGTATTAAACTTTTAAAATCAACCACATACAATTAGGGCTTTGATAAAAGCAATTAAGAAGTAAAGCAATCAAAAAAGGAATTTTTAAAAACACATTTATTATTGAAAGCCAGGAGTAAAATTAAGAATTCTATTAAAATATCAGTATTAAAATTAGCTATATAAATATTTAATTAATGCAGCTTAAATGTTAGCAAAATTTATAAAAGAAACATATGTTAACATTAGTGAATTATCTTAAAATTGTATTACAATTTAAAGTTATGCTAAATTAAAATTATATCAGAAAAAATAATGTCACATGAAAAAGTTTAGGATTAGAAATACATAGTTTTAAATATAGTATTAATTAATATATAAATCCTTTTTTAATTTCTTATTAAGACATTAATAAAATGTCTTATGTCTTATTAAGACATTAATAAAATGTCTTATGAATAAACTTTTTATTATAAAATTTAAGTACCATATTCTATAATAATACAGAAAACTATTCAACAAAATGCGACATACAGTAATTTATAGCTAGTACAGCACACCTTTTATCTCTATAACAAAAACAATTTACAAATTTATATAACACTAAGTCCTATATTGTGCTTTGTTTGTCAAAGAACTATCTTTTTGAAAACCATCATCCTCAGAAGCATCTCTAACTTAAAAAGACCTTAGAAGTACTAACAACTGTAAATGCATTATAACGTAAAGAGATATTATCTTCACTGTAGGGGCTAACAGGCTTATACCTACTTACAGTTGACAAGTATTAAAGGAATACTGGCAGACAAATTGTTGCATAAGAATTATGTAATTTACTAACTGTAAAATCACCTTTCCAGTCTAGAAGCAGTCAAATAAGTAGAACAGAAAATTGTTATCAAAGCCATATAAATGTCTATAAAAATTATTCTTGGCTACTCTCATTTTATTTCGGAAGAGGCATCTTCTCAAAAAATGAATAATAGACACATATAAATACCTAATTACAAGCAGAGTTAAGATTAAACTTCAGCCTCGTTGGGGGTGTGGTGAGAATCAGGATAGCAAAGAGTATTTTTTGCAGGTAATTTATTTCAAATGATTCAACCTTCAACACTATTCCACTTAAATTTTAGCAAACTTGCTGCAAAAATTCAAGGATAAATACATATGATACTAGACATATGACTTTGTGTCCTGTGGAAACCCGGGCCAAGGCAGCTCTATTAAATATTTATATAAACACCGAAGATGTCCTAAGAAATGCAATTTGGAAATATGTTGCACAGCATGAATTTTCTTTTATCTTGGAGCAAGATGGACTCTTGCTCTGTTGCCCAGGCTAGAGTGGAACGGTGCGATCTCGGCTTATTAAATCTCCATCTCAAAGGTTCAAGCGATTCTCCTGCTTCAGCCTCCTGAGTAGCTGGGACTACAGGTGCACGGCACCACACCTGGCTGTTTTTTGTATTTTTAGTAGAAACGGGGTTTCACTGTGTTGGTAAGACTAGTCTTTAACACCTGACCTTGTGATCTGCCCTCCTTGGCCTCCCAAAATGATGTGATTACAGGTGCGAACCACCACGCCTGCCCATCAATTTTCTGATACAGCAATTGAGCACTCACTTGAATAGTAGATATATTCCTGCTTTCCACCTCCCAGTCAAAACAATAAAGAAGGCCACAGGCCTGTGGATCTGGGCTCCAGGGAACTGGTGGCGTCTTTAACCTACACTGCTGCTGCTAATCCCATTCAGGTTTAGGGTTTATTTTGTATATACCTTTCCATAGGCTAAATGATGATCTGGTTGAAAATCAATACAAAACAACCTTAATAGTGTCTCATTTTCTCGTAACTTTCCTTTTTTTTTTTTTTTTTTTACTTTTGGAGACAGAGTCTTGCTCTGTCACCAAGGCTGGAGTGCAGTGGCATGAACATGGCTCAACCCCCAGGCTCAAGCGATCCTCCCACTTCAGTCTCCATAGTAACTGGTACCACAGGAACATGCCACCACATAAGGCTAACTTTTAAAAAAAATTTTTTTTTAAGATGAGATCTCACTATGTAGCCAAGGCTGGTCTTGAACTCTTTGCCTACAGCAATCCTCCCACCTCGGCCTCCCAAAGCCCAGAGATTATAGGTGTGAGCCGCCGTGCCTGGCCTCTCTCATGACTTTTTTTTTTTTTTTTGAGACAGATTCTTGCTCTGTTACCAGGCGCCAGGCTGGAGAATAGTGGCGTGATCTCAGCTCACTGCAACCTCCACCTCCCAGGTTCAAGCAATTCTCCTGCCTCAGCCTCCCAGGTAGCTGGGAGTACAGGCGCATGCCACCACACCCAGCTAATTTTTTTTTTGTATTTTTAGTAGAGACAGGGTTTCGCCATGTTGGCCAGGATGGTCTTGATCTCTTGACCTCGTGATCAGCCCGCCTAGGCCTCCCAAAGTGCTGGGATTATAGGCTAGAGCCATAGTGCTCGGCCCTCTCTCATGACTTAAAACTTGAACGTGCTTTTGGGATGTGGCCAAGTTTAGGATCCCAACCAGCCTGTGCATTACTGTGGCTTCCACACAGATTCCTTCTTGTCCCATATTTTATATTCCATCTTCTTACTGTCAAACTGTGTGGATAATAAAATGATTATCCATATATGTATGATATTGGCAAAGAAAGTCATAAAATGTTTTAATGAGCAAACACTTTGGGGATGATAATAACCTTCTTTTTACCACCTTCAGTTTCTGGTTTATGTATCTCTACACTCTTCTTTAAAAATTACGAAAATAGCTTGAATCTGGGAGGTGGGGTTGAAGTGTGCTGAGATCACGCCACTGCACTCTAGCCTGGGCAACAGAGCAAGACTCAGTCTCAGGGAAAATAAAATTAGGAAAATATCCTTTTGGCTTTTTTGTTGTTGTTGTACACCAGAAGGGGATATTCCTTAATTCTCCATTGTTAAGAAAAGTACAACACAATAATCCACTCGGCAGGTAAAGTCAGTATGAATGAATGAATTTGCATCAACAAATGCTGGTTGTGTTGCAACTCCTAGTTATGACGTTTTATATACTTTGAAGGGTTCCTATTAATTAGGGTATTTCTTATTAGCATTTAGAAATATATTTTTTCTTGGCATGAGACTTGTAAATTTGTCCCGATATTTTCCCTTTGACAAGGTTTTCTGAATTGTAACTCAGCCACATAAGTGACACCACGTGGTATCCACTGAACATACATATAATGAACCAATGAAGTGGTTCTCAACCCAGTATCTAGAGTAGGTCCTTCTTGTTCCCTTTCAATAACTCTATTGAGGAATAGAGTCTAAAAAGCTATTATTAAATTTCCCAATATGTTTTTAAATTTGTGTCCACAAAATCTATAGATCAATACATATATAGAATAAAGCATAAAAATCTAACTAACGAATTTAAGATGCCATCTAAGCAGGAATGAATGCAATAACTATTCCTTCTTACTTCGAAATCAACTGCAGAGGCAGAGGTAATGCATTGCCACTAGAATTGTGTGCTGTGTTGGTAGTGAATTAACAAAAACATGGGGGATAACAAAAATCTGCAAAGAAAATGGTGTATCGTTTCTGAAATATAGTAAAAAAAGTTCAGATTTTTATAATAAACAGAAAATTGTTGTTTTTATCATTTCCAGGCAGTGTTAAAACAACAGTATTTATTTATACACACAAAATTCTTATAACAACTCTGTCGATGTAAATGCAGTCTTGCCAAACAAAAATTCATTATTATGCAGTCGTTTATAAGTGTTTTTATGCATACACTGCAACCTTGTAGAGTGCTATTCTACTAAATTATTAATATTAAATTGAGGAATACAATTCTAAGACATTTCATTTGAAGACATGTGTACTATTCGGTTAGTAAAAAATAATTGTGTTTTCTGCCGTTACTTTCAATACAAAATAGAAAAAGCATTTAGAAATGTAACTTCAGAAGCTTAATAAAATGGAGAATTTTTCTCTTTTATATATAAGAATAATGCACAATAAGCATTCTGTTGCTAGTATGTAAGCATCCCATTTTCATCAGGAACCTAAGCACTTCCATTTCTCTTTCACTAACTTCAGTGCATGACGTCTATCTTCAAGGTGATTTCATGCTTCTAGCCACCATGTCTGCATTCCAGGACAGCAGAAGAAAGTGTAGAAAAATAAAAAAAAAGACATACCTCCCTAATGAGTCAACTGCACTTAAGGATCCATTCCAGAAGTTACACACAACTTATTTTAATGCCACTGCATCCAGATGCAAAAGATTCTGGGAAATGTGGTGCTCAGCTAAAGTTTGGATTATGTTAGTAAAAATGAGAGCATGACCATCAGAAGGGTAAAAGCAATCTCTGATGACATAAACAATAAAGAAATTGAACTAAATCTTTAAGCAATTTAATAAACCTATGGGATGTTACAGCAAAAATAGCAAGATTAAAAATTGCAGTGATGGAATAACCTATGATTTGTTTGTAGATGGGTTGTGTGTCATTAATATGGGCAAAAAATGATAAACTCTTTAATAGTGACCAAATGTATACAAGCATTAATAACATACACCACGGTGAACAACATTGATAAATTTTATAGTTTGATAATACATATAAATTTACTTCCCCTTCAATTTCAGAATCAATAGAATGATAGCAGAAGTGATTAAGCAGATAAAAATCAAAATGTCATCTTTATTAGCTATTGTTTGGAAAATTTCCTAAGGCTGGTTTTATAGGTTTGCTCCTATCCATCACCTGATGTAAACTTTCTTAGAAAGCTTCAGGACTACATCAAAGAACCAGAACCTGCTCTTTCAGTTTTTTGCGTTGTGTGGAGTACAGACCATCATGAGTGTTCTGTACAAGAAAAAGAAAGAAAATCATTGAGAAACACACAACAGTTTGTGAACTGAGAATCGCACAGTAGGTATGGAATTGGTGAGCTTTCTAAACTCACCAATCTTGTAACTAACACCTGTCCCCATGCAGTGAATGAGTAAGGGATGGACAGAGTCCATAATGAGTATTCTAGGGAAAGCCTTCTGGGTAGAGAGAGGAGGGTTTTGCAAACAGTTTTGTATACTTTACTCCTATCTATGCACTGATAATAAATAAGTGTTTCTAAAATTCTCTCCAGAACCCCAGGTGACTGAGATATTTCACTGCTCATGATGTGTGACCTTCAGATCCCATCTTCCTAGACTGTAAATATGCTTTCTGAGTTTAAAAAGAATTAGTATACTATGATTGCATTGAGAAAAAATTACCCATATTATGCAGGATCAAGTAACACTCTGAAGATTCATGTTTATGAAAAACACTGATGATTCCATTTTATTATGTGTCTTCTAAAGAGAAAAATAATTGTACTCTGCAATGTAATTTTACACTGTACTAAATATTTTCATTTAAACAAGATTGTTATGAAAAGTTTTACACACAGAAATATATTTGAATACTTTTTTAAAAAAAGACCACAAAGTATATGGTCTCTGTATGTGCTGAATTATTTTAATGCTTTCACTGTTAACAGGAATTCTTAAAGAGGCTATGTATTTGAATAATGCTGATAATCCTTTTTCATTTCTGTTTGTGCTTTGGCTATTGTTATATTCACTGAAAGTAGTAATTATATGAGTTATATAATTATATATGATTTATATAATTTATATAATTATATAAATCATATATAATTAAATTATATCATATAATTATATAATTATATGATATAATTATATAATTATATATGATTATCTTTAGATATATGTGCATTTTATTTAATTAGACTATAAATTCTAAATGAAAAATAAAAAAGAAGTCACTTCTTGTTTCCTTGTACAATATTAAAGTCTTTTTCTTATATCCAGAGTTTCCCAAATGCCTGTTGCAAAATTTTACTTAGGGAGTAGAAAGTGGAGAATCAATACAGTGAATGAAGTTACAGGGAAGGAGACAGAGAGTGAGTATTTTCCTTATCTTCTCTCCCATATTTATGTGCTGCACACTCATAAATGATAGCAGTTACGTGAACAAGTGGTTTTCAAAAACACAGAATATTGTGATGGAAAGGAAAACACTTTGAAACATTGAATTAATATAAAAGCCAGAACTAGTATCATAATTTTTTACATCCATAAGAGGAAAACTATTTTCAGATACAAAATTCCTTCTAACAATTGTCTCTATCATTTAACCAATATTTTGGAAGAAGAAGGGAAAATGGATATCCAGTCCAAATATGAGCATATATTCCCATGCCTATTTAGGCAAAAATTGTGGATGTTTTTTAAAATAATAACGATATATCCCACAAATAATTTTTAAGTGGCTACTGAATACCTGGAAAGGTTCTAGACATAGGGGCTAAACTAATTAACAAGAATGAACTAACGGACAAGAATGTGCTCACTGACAATCAAATGTCTCCTGTGGAGCTTAAGTTCTATTTGAAAAGATAGAGAACAAAAATATATATTATTGCACAGAATATTGGTTATGTGTGAACTAAAAGACTGGTCAGTAGTTGAGGGAAGAGACTAAACATCAAAACTCACTTCCAGTTCTATTTAACAGAACAGTCTAATTCTATTTTGCTTCAGTGCAACAATAGTCCTATGGTTAACCAGATCCACTACACAGAGCAAACAACTTACAAAATGCATTTATTTCCTTATATTGCAGATCAGTTTTAAGTGGATCTACAAATATACAATAAATAATAGAGATTACCGATTCATTGTTTCCAAGGTAATAAGTAAATTTACTAATTTCACATAAATAATTTCAGAAGGAGAGCAAATGTAAAAATGTGTTTTAGACAGTGGAGATGCCATTTTATTGTAATACCATTCATAATCAAATGTCAAAGTAATGCCGCTGCATTCAGATGCAAGGGCATTGAGCTTTCTGTGTCAGTGATAGTCCTTCTCTATTTCACCGAGTTCCAAACATAACCGAGGCTTCCAAGTCTCTTCATATATCAGATTCAATAAAATCTACCGTAAGTTCAATTAGCACGCGTGCGCGCGCACGCACACACACACACACACACACACACACACACACACACGACTGCATTGAAATACTTTGCTTTAAGGAACGAACAGTGTATAGGCAACTTGTGTATTTGCTAAGTATGGGAAGACTAATCCTTTAACGATTGCATTTACTTTCTTTCACTTACTACCTTGCTAAGTTCTCAGAAATGTACTTAAACAAGCAATAAATATATATGATATTGTTACGAGAGTTTTGGAAATAATTTCCCAAAATTTACATAGCTACCTGTTTGTATTTGGCAGCTTTATTAAGTATCATCCATGGGAACAACCCCTGTAGGAGGATGGTAATATAAAGCATGTGAGCCATGGGTTTCTCTGGCACTGGAAGGACCTGTCAGAATCCACCCAGGTGGGTCAAATTGGCCAGGCTTTATACTTTGTCTCCATTCATGTTCGCATGTCAGGTACTCCAGGATGGACTAACATTAAGCAAGACAACTGTTACAGCCGAGGCAAACTTTGAAGGAGCTGAGAGCTGAAGGCTGCTTTGTAATATTGCTCCTAGCAGCTGGGCAGGGAGGGAAATTCCTTTCTTGAAGAGAGACCTGTGTCCATCACAAAGTGTTTTTTATTAGCTCTTGTAAAATCAAAATTTTTTAATGATTCCTTTAAGATTCTTAATGCTAAGATATCATAAGATCCAGGAATTTTAAAAAGAAATATTTCTATTTATGTAATTCCATAAATTTCTCTATACATAAATCAGTGCTAAAGCATGCCTTTGTTACTAATAACTTGATTGGTTTGTGAACCGAATCTGTTTTCTGTAAGTTTTTAGTTAAGTTCTAAAAGTATTATCAAATCAATTACTTTTATTATATATCTCAATATTCCAGTTGATATATAAGTTTAAATAGAACAAACTATTCGACATTGAAATGTTCTTTGTCAAGGGAAAAGAAATACAATTTTGAAGCCACACCGAATGACACATAGTTCGAAATGATTTATTGGGTGTCTGCCATTCTGAAATGGCTGCCAGTCAACGTTACATGTGACATCTTTCAGATAGTGTCAACTCCTTTAAGTAAGTACTTTTCACTATAAAAATACAAGTGAAGATCATGAAAAGTGTGGTGTTTATCTTAATGGGCTGAAAGACCTATTTCAACAGTTACAACAATTCAGAAAAATAGTAGTCTCAGGCCTAGTATTCAATAATGTTATTTTCATAGATACTAGTCTCTAAAGACAATCCTTCACTCTTGTAGAAAATGACTTTTGTCATCATCCTGGATTTCAAAATTCTTTCCATTATTTAATATTTAAATCACTGGCAAAACTTGGCATGAGAAGTAGATGAGAGCTACCACCAAGAAGCCAGTCATTTTTCTTGGCTTCCCATATGCCATGCATAGTAATAAAGCATTTATTTCTTAAGGGCTGAGGAATAGCAGCAATACTAAACCAGAGATGGCATTAAGAGGAATGAGAGGGTCCAAGCTGTTTTCCTAGACTGATTCTCATTCATCCTGAATCAAAGCATTTTCCTATCATTACTATAGATATTTAGTTTGTGGTATTATCTAACTTTGGCAATGTTGATTTTTTTTCTGATTATCTGAATAAGTAATGTCAATGAAAAAAATCAGATATTAAGGGGAAAAAACATAAAAAATAAATGTTAACCCAATACAGTAACAATCCAATTAACTTATATGATACCCTAGGGATTGTGTCAAATATATTTTAAGCGAAATTCTAAAAAGTCATCACCTGTGTTTTCTCCTATGATTACATATTCAACTAAAGCACAGTTGTAAATGATTGTATTTGCTTAAATTCTCAGATTGTTTACAAGCTTTACTGTTGCAGACAATAATAATGGGAGTTTCTTTGAAAATAAATTTAGTTGTTTTATAACCAAAACATAAATATAGAATTAAATAAAATTAGCAAAAATATTAAATAAAATGTATATTATATATAAAATACATAAATTAAATAAAATAAAATATAAAATAAAATATTCTACACTGATCACTTTATGTCTGCATTACCCTATTGATTTTGTGTACATTCTCATATGGGTATATATGCAATTTTATAAAAAGAAGTATTCACAGGGTACACAAATTTAGAAATTATTTTACCCCTTAAAAGTTTATGCAATCAGTGAAATTTATATATAAATTTTGTCAACCTGAAAAAAGAATGTTAGTCAAAAAAAACTATGAATTTAACAATTTTCTGGTTAATTCAAAGGGCTTTCCGAAAAAGTCTCTTAAAATTTAATTGCATTTACTTGCTTATAGCAGAATATGAAAATGAATATTTTTTGCTACAAATTGGCTAACAACAAATTTTTATTTGTATTATTTTAATTCAGTGAAATTTGGAGAATGGAGTCTCGTTCTTTATAGATATTTTAACACTAATGAGATTGACTCCTTCCTCCTTAGCAGTGTGCATTTTTACTGTCAGTGATTCAATACATGGCATAGTGCAATAATTACAAATGAATATTCCAAAGACAGATCACGTGCTTCTAAATGCCAAATCATCACTAAAGAACTCTGTGGCATTACTGAAATTTCATAAACTTTAGTGTCAATTTAGTGGAGGAATGGTTAGGAGGCTGTTGCAATAACAAAAGAAAATTAGACTTTCTGTATTCAACATGAAAAGGTTGTTAGTAGTATTAAATGAGTTACTACAGGTAAAACAATCAGAAAGTAATTAAAGAGAATCTGCACTAACACTTTATATATATATATATTTCTTTTTTTTTCTTTTTATTGCATTTTAGGTTTTGGGGTACATGTGCAGAACATGCAAGATAGTTGCATAGGTACACACGTGGCAGTGTGTTTTGCTGCCTTCTGCCCCTTCAGCCATATTTCGCATATCTCCCCATGCCATCCCTCCCCCGCTCCCCCCACCCGCTGTCCCTCCCCTATTTCCCCCAATAGACCTCAGTGTGTAGTACTCCCTTCCCTGTGTCCATGTGTTCTCATTGTTCATCACCTGCCTATGAATGAGTATATACGGTGTTTCATTTTCTGTTCTTGTGTCAATTTGCTGAGAATGATGTTCTCCAGATTCATCCATGTCCCTACAAAGGACAGGAATTTTGAGAAGGAGTTTTGCTCTTATTACCCAGGCTGGAGTACAACGGCACAATCTCGGCTCACCGCAACCTCTGCCTCCTGGGTTCAAGCAATTCTCCTACCTCAGCCTCCCAAGTAGCTGGGACTACAGGCTGCGCCATCATGCCCAACTAAGTTTTGTATTTTTAGTAGAGACGGGGTTTCACCATGTTGACCAGGATGGTCTCGATCTCTTGACCTCGTGATCCACTCACCTCGGCCTCCCAAAGTGCTGGAATTATAGGCGTGAGCCACCACGCCCAGCCCACTTTATATTTTTTATATTTATTGTATTGTAGAAAATAGTTTATTTTATATTTTCTCCTAAAACAATTCTTCAAGACAAGTTTTTGAACAATTAATTCCCTATTTGTTTGTAACATGTATTTTAATAAAGTGAATTTTATCTTCATGATTTCTGGAACATCTGTTCCTTGTATTTTATTGTTCGGTATTCATCTCAGCATTTTCTGGACAGCATTTCACTCACCTGTACCTCGGAGTGCCCACATGTCCTTGATCCATTTCACCTCACTGATAATCTTTCTTTACTCATAGTCTAAATTTTTTTAGAAATTCTGAGTGTCCCAAATTTGGTCTTGGGTCTTCCTTTAATCTTAAATGTCTTTCCACCTGATTTTAATTATTTACATGACATTACACCCTATCTTTATGCTGACAAATCCCAAAATTATATCTCTGGCCTAAACTTATCCTTATAGATTTGGTTGTAACTTATTAGGAAGTCAGGTTCAATATAATACATGAATTGTTTATTTAATATGCTCATTAAAATATTTAAAATTTTATTTTAATGTCAAAAAAGCTTTTAATTTTATCTCCTATTTAATAATTTTAACAAAAAACATTATTAATCATTGCTGGGTTTTAAAATACTATCTGATGAAATATTTTTGACTTTGAAAAATGATAAATGTTCCTCTTTCTTATCTCCTTGACTATACTTGGTATTGCTTTTTCCAAATCCAGGCCACAAGTTCAGAAAATAACCTGTTAAAATATCTTCTATGTATAAACTATCTTTAAAATTTCTTGAGAGAATATTAAGTAACCAAAAGTGTTGCTCCTTAACCTATAAAAGAGAACAAAAATAATCCCTTTTAAAATTATTATAACTGGTAATTAAAGCTATTGTGAGGGCTCTTTTGTCTTCTAGACTTATGAACAAGAATAACTCAAATTTATGTGTAAATAAAATATATTAGATAAAGCCTTTCATTAAATATGTGATTTTCAGTTTAAAAAAACACTCGCATTCAAGAACAAAGACTGGTGCAATAACTATCTACAAAATGCTTTTGTTACTAGGGTTTAATTCCTTCATCAAGCAGAAATAGTCAAAGTTAATTATGTCACTTGATTTAGAGGTTTTTCAATATCCTTCCTATCATTTTATACATTTTTAATCTCAGAAAATTCTTAACCATTTCTCCTAAATTGTACAGTTAACTCTTGAACCATGCAAGGTTTAGGGGCATGAAACTTCCCTATCCCCTCCCACCACTGTACACAGTCAAAAATCCACATATAACTTTGGACCCCCTCCAAAATTCAACTAAGACCCTACTGTTGACTGGAAAAGCCTTAGTGAGAGCATTAACACATATTTCCTATGCTTTATGTATGTCACCCTGTACTTTTACAATGAAGTTAGCTATAGAAAATGTTATTAAAAAAATCATAAGGAAGAGAAAATAAATTTACAGAACTACACTGTATTTATTTATCTCATAAGTTTGCATTCTGTATTTACAAGATGGATCCTTCTTCTGAAATGGCGGCAAACACAACTGCAGACTTCAGTCTAGGGTACCTATCAAGCAATTGAACTTTTTCCTGTAATGTCAGGACCTTTCTCTGCTTCCTAGAAGAACTTTCAGCTTCACTAGCAGCACTTTGTATAGATAGGTCTGAAGGTGTAATTCAAGCTTTATGGTATTGCACTAGATGTGATGAAAAATACAAATACAGTAGAACCATGAGAGATCACTTTTTTTTTTGAGATGGAGTCTCCCTCTGTCACCCAAGCTGGAGTGCCGTGACATGATCTCGGCTCACTGCAACCTCTGTCTCTCAGGTTCAAGCGATTCTCCTTCCTCAGCCTCCTGAGTAGCTGGAACTACAGGCATGCGCCACCATGACAGGCTAATTTTGGTATTTTTGGTTTTTTAGTAGCGATGGGGATTCACCATATTGGCCAGCCTGGTCTTGAACTCCTGACCTTGTAATTCTCCCGCCTCTGCCTTCCAAAGTGCTGGGATTACAGGTGTGAGCCACCACGCCCAGCCTGAAAGATTACTTTTACTGTGACAATTTACTGGAAAAACAAACTACTCACAAGGAGATGACTAGCATTATGCGGCATTTTAAGTAAATACTCAGGACACTTGAGTTCACTGTAAGAACAACAGATGGAGGCTAGGAAATTATTCCAGTAGTATAGTTAGTACTATAGTTAATTTTATACAGTTATGACTTTATATTTACGTTTACATTTATATTTCTCTCAACTGCAACTGACTCCATGTATGCTCTGTTAGTGTGTGCCTACATTTTGATAAATTTTAGCTTTTTATAGTAGATGCATCTATACTTCATTATAGTACATGATAGATTGCATTAGTATCTGCATATAATTTATGCATTCATGACTTATCTTTTTGTTAGTTTTTTAAATATTTCTTGTGTATATGGTTCACCTGTGAGCTTTTTCAATTTGCCACAAATCTCCAAAAATTTTCTAATGTATTTATAGGAAAAAAATCTACATATGAGCTGACCTGCACAGTTCAAACCTGTGTTGTTGAGAAATCAACAATTTAAGAGGATTCAACTCTTTTGTCTGCTAGCATAGGTTAACATAAACTTTAGTCAGAACTCCTGAGATTTCATGGCACACTGAGGGTAAATTGACTAACGCATTTAATCAACAGCTAGGGGAATATTTTGCTAAAATTGATGTTTATCTTTATATAACTCTATCCATATAACTTGTCTCAACCTTCACCAAGTTAATACTAGCAAAACTATAAAATGTCTCAGTAAAAATCTAAATGAATTGTTTATAGAAAGTTCTGGCAATAGATTTTAAATATGTTCTGATCTTTATTTGTCTCGTTGGCATGGAGAAAATCTTTTTTTTTTTTCAGCCCGGGGAATTCCAACCTTTATCCCTATTAACAAGAAAACCATTTTACTGGAATTCTTACTAAATAAGGTGGCAAAGTTTTGTCACTTAATCAGACTTCGCAGTCTATGTCACTTTCAACCTTTTGGGAAGGTAGAAAGAATAGGTGGAATTCTGAAACTAAAGTTGGCAAAGTTCACAGAGATCATCAAACTTGCATGGTCTAAGGTATTTCTTCTTTCGGTGGTTCATCTGTGGTTTGTGAGTTAGTAACAGGCTAAACCGAGTATCTAGAAATATTAGATACTCAGGAAATTCATTCTCTGATTCCAGAAATCTATACTTGTTTAACTAAAAGCTGTAAAGACTGAGGAAATCTATTCTTTCAAAAAAAGTTTCTGAGGACTATCCTCATTATTCTTCTAAACAATGTCTTCAAAACTGGTTTTCAAACCTGCATACCTTGTCTTCTAAGAGACATGGGAGAGAAAGATCCTGGGAAAAAAGTATCAGGCAGAACTGAGAAAGACTTTAAAAGACTGATTCTTAGGTTCCTATCCCTCAAGGAAAGAGGTTTAGGTCATCTTCATACTATGGGAAAGTATCTCTCCCAAAAACCTCTAACTAATGACTCTTAGCATTCTTCCAAAAGCAAGTAGTCTTTGTGGGGAGACAGCTTCCATCAATGCATTTGGATCAAGTGAATCACTATATGAGATATAGGTATTTACAAACCAAGGTCCACATAAAAAGATTCACTGGTTATCATATTTAGTCTGTATGTCTTGAGTTTTTATTTTTCTGTTTACCTTTTTTATCTTTTTATGCTTAAGGTGACATTTAATTACTTTACCTAAAAAGCTACTATTCCTAATTTCTCTATAGCATCCTTAGTCACTCCCTACAAGAATTCAGAAGCTGGCTGTAACTTTTTCACCATTTAGCTAAACACACAGTTGAATCAGTGCTAAGCTGCACACATTTTCCTTAAGATGCAAATTAGTGTTTTTTAGCATTGATTCCTAAATATGAAACATCTGGGTTCGTCACTAACTGGACACTCTGCTTATTGACATTTCATCTGACAAACAGAAGAGCTTTAGAGAAATAGAAATCTTAAATCCTAACATGCCACACTCAGGAAAGAACGCATATGCCTAAATTAGAACAGCACTTGGGGATCTTTAATAGAATGCAGCGTCTGTAAGTAACACTTTAGAAAGAAATGTCTTAAAAGGAAGAGAACAAATGGCCCATAATTAATTCATTTCTCACATTTACTTATCACAAATAATTTATCACATATTCAAGCTCCTATCACATCTACCTCTTTCTGCATGGAAAAGGTCTTCATTTTATATCCCCCTACTTGATTAATGGCAGAAGGGTGCTAAAAGCAATCAACAAATTCTATCAACCCTAATGACTGCTACTGGATTTGTAGTACCAGAACCTATTGATTATTACAGCAATCTTGACATCAGCTAACATCTTGATGTGGTAGTCAGAATAATGATTCCTCAGAGAAGTTGGGGTCCTTATCCAGAGAATGTGTTTAAATTTGTTAGCTTACCTGGCAAAACACAGTTCGCAAATACAATTAAAGTTAAGAATCTTGAAATGGAGAGACTATCATAGATTTTTAGGTGGCCAAATGCAATTATAAGATTCTTCACAAGTGGAAGAGGGAGATATAAAAGGGGAATGTGAGGACTCAGTGCTTCATTGGTAGCTTTGAAGGTGAGGGAAGGGAACTGTTATGGACTGAATATTTGTGTGCCCCTAAAATTAAATATTGAAGATGATTGGCATTGTTCAATTATTAATAGATTTTGGTTTAATAGATACTTTTTGCTTGTTGCTTCTTGTATACTTGGTATCAACTTTATTTTCAATTTGTTAGACTATCTACACTATTACACTCTATTATTTTCAATAATCTATTTATCTGCAGCGTGATAGTCTCTGGAGATGGAGCTTTTGGGAGGACCTTTGATTGAGATAATGTCATAAGTGTGGTGTTCTCATGATGGTAATTGTGTTCTTAGAAGAAAAGGTGGAAATCCAAGACCTCACCCCCTTCTCTTTCTCTCTCCATAAATGTGTTTCCAGGAAAGGGCATGTAAACAGAGAGAGAAGCTGTCCATCTACCAACCAGAGAGGGAATGGGTTTAATCTTGGACTTCCCAACCTTCAGAACTCTGAGAAATAAATGTCTGATGTTTAAGGACCCACTCTGTGGTGTTTTCTTATAGCATTCCAAGCAGACTGAGACGGGGACCGTGCATCCAAGAATACAGCTGTATTCTAAAACCTGGGAAAGGCAAGGGCATGAATTATTCCACAGAGCCTAAAGAAGGACTGTAGTCTTCCAATGCTTTGATTTTAACTCAGTAAGATCTGTGTTGAACTTCTAACCTGGAAAATTATTAGACTATAAATTTACATTGTTTTAAACTACTAAATGTGTTGTAACTTTTATAGCAGCCCCAGGAAAATAATACATTTGGCAAATCAATGCATGTTTCCTGATGATCAATAATATGCCTCAGGATCCATTTTAGCTATGATTTGTATCCTCTTGAAAAACAAAATGAAACGAAAAAGTAAAACAAAAAGACCAACTTTTTGGTCTTTTTTAAATAACTTGATTTTTAAAAATATTTTATATTATTTAATCTGGTATATCCCAAATAATGTCATCTCAGCATAAGTCAATATTAAAATTATTATTCAGCTTTTACATTTTTCAGCTAAATCTAGCTTGTATTTTACACGTAGCATGAATCAATTAAAAGTCACCATGTTTCAAGTATTCAGTATCTACCTGTCTCTAGTAATGACCATAGTGGACAGAACTGATACAGATTTTCAAGCGTATTGGCATAAAATTAAGTATGTTATTATCTCATTTAAAAGTCTATGTTCCTTTTGCTTTTTTAACCTTGAACATATTACTCTTGTTTTTAATTTAGTTTTGTTTGTATTTAGTTCTCTTTTTTGGTGGTGTTATTTCTTGTATACTTAGTATGAATTTTTCTTTTTCAGTTTCTTAGACTACCTAAACTATTACGCTCTAAATTTAGCTCAATTTCTTTCTTTCTTTTTTTTTTTTTTTGAGACGGAGTTTCGCTCGTTACCCAGTCTGGAGTGCAATGGCGCGATCTCGGCTCACCGCAACCTCCGCCTCCTGGGTTCAGGCAATTCTCCTGCCTCAGCCTCATGAGTAGCTGGGATTACAGGCGTGCGCCACCATGCCCAGCTAATTTTTTGTATTTTTAGTAGAGACGGGGTTTCACCTTGGACCAGGATAGTCTCGATCTCTTGACTTCGTGATCCACCCGCCTCGGCCTCCCAAAGTGCTGGGATTACAGGCTTGAGTCACCGCGCCCGGCCAATTTCACTCAATTTCAATCAGCTACTCACTTTGAAAAACTCATTTAATTCTCTTTATCCATTCTCCACAGCCATGAAAAATCTTCCTCTCACTCTTTCCTGCTGAAACACTGCAAAAATATGTCAAATTGGTGTACTTTCTTGGTACAGAGTTTTAACAAAGTTAGTTTTGATTTAATAAATTGATTATATTTTAGGGAGTTCCACTGATAAAAGCATAAAATAATGTTAGTTCAGGTCATCTTTTATAAAGCTATGATTGTACCATAATATCAATTACTGCCTGAATTTATGACTTCAAAATCAATTTAGTATGCATCAACATATATATTTTTAGCAATTCTAAACTCCAGGTGCTTATTTAAATGATATGGATACATAAGACTGAACAAAAACAGCTGGAATTGAATGTACATTTTAGAGAAATACTTTATGCACAGCTGAGTTATGTTAAATAAGGAATTTAATGACATAATACCATGGCAGCATGCAACTGTTTTGTTGATATGTCTCTTTAAGCAAATACATATGCTCATTCATAGAGTGTATATTTGTATCTATGTCTATGTCTGTGGTGAAGCAGCTAGCAGTAATTGGATGTCTTAATTATCTAACTGGATAAAACACCTGAATAATAAAAATCAATTCTGATTTATTTATTAGCTCAACTGAGCTTTTCTCTTGAATGTAACACAAATGGTCCCTGATTTACAATGATACAAATTTACAGCTTTATCATGTTACAAAAGTGATAAACATGCAGTAGAAACAACAGTTATTGCCCATATACTCATTCTGTTTTTCACATTCAGTACAGTATATAATCATTTACATGTGACATTCAACACTTTATTTAAAAATAGGCTTTACGTTAATTTTTTCTGACTTTTGGCTAATGTAAGCATCCTAGGAACATTTGTTAAGTGTATTAAATACATTTTTTACCTCAAATATTTTCAACTTACGATGAGTTTATCAGGACCCATCATAATATTTCCCATGTATACACAGACACACACACACACACACACACACAGAGAGAGAGAGAGAGAGAGAGAGAGAGAGACAGAGAGACAGAGACAGAGAGAGAGAGAGAGAGAAAGAGAGAGAGAGAGAGAGAGAGAGAGAGAGAGAGAGAGAGAGACTTAATCTGTTTACAGTAATGGAATGAAATACTGTTTGTATTATACACCAAAACTAGCCATTTTTAGACTCTTCACCCTGAAAAATAACAGCTTAGAGCTACTTTACAGATTAGTGTAAGAATTTGGTGTTTCTGTTTCAGAAATTCGAGTTCACATTTCAATAAATAGGCCTCTCCCTCTGCTAAACCTGGGATTGTTAGTCTTTTGAAAAATAGTCAGTGCTGTAAAATTACATGTCTTATTGGGAAAAAGACAATCACAAACAGTAGTCACACATAAAATCAAGGAACAGAGACATCCCTTTCACATACAGTGAAGACTTCTTGCCAATTTTGAGACTATACAAGAAAACAGAATGGGCGGCAAGTGTCTCTGACACATAGAAAATCCCTTGAAGAGGAGCTCAGCTGACACAATCAAAGCATATGCAAAACTGGAAGGAACTAGGTGAGTGCTTTTTATATTAATTCAGCTGTCAAGAAAGTGCAAACTAAAACTAATAGATTTTTACTAAGAGAGGATTTTCGTTTTTGAAACATCATCATTTATTCAGCTTGCAACTTCCTTAGCTGAATCTCAGGATGTGTTCCATGACACTGAAGGACAGTTAAATCATGTCCATGATAATATATAAAAAGATGGAAGAACATGGCAGCATTTATATTAACCTTAAATTAGGTAGAGTTTCTAAACACGTAGTTTAAAATGTCGTTTACATACAATTTAATCAAGATAAGCACTTATTAGGTTAGTGATACAGTTTGGCTCTGGGTCCCCACAGGAGTCTCATGTTGAATTGTAATCCCCACGAGCCAAGGGAGGGGTCTGGTGGGAGGTGGATTGGATTGGATTGGATCATGGGGGTAGATTATTTCATGCTGTTCTTGTGACAGTGAGTGAGTTCTCACAAGATCTGATGGTTTAAACGTATGTGGAACTTTTCCCCGGCTCTTCTCTCTCCTGCCACCATGTCAAGAAGGTCCTTGCTTCCCCTTTACCTTCTGCCATGATTGCCAGTTTCCTGAGGCCTCAGTCATGCTTCCTGTTGAGCTTGCAGTACTGTGAGTCAATTAAACATCTTTCCCTTATAAATTAGCCACCCTCTGGTAGTTCTTTATAGCAATTTGAGAAGAGATAAATACTTGGTACTAGAGAAGTGGGCATTGCTATAAAGATGCCTGAAAATGTGGAAGCAACTTTGGAACTGGGTAACAGGCAGAGGTTGGAATAGTTTGGAGGGCTCAGAAGAAGACAGGGAGATGTGGGAGCGTTTAAGTCTTCCTAGAGACCTGTTGAATGGTTGTGAACAAAATGCTGATAATGACATAGACAGTAAAGTCCAGGCAGAGGTGGTCTCAAATGGAGATGAGGAACTTATTGGGAACTGAAGAAAAGCTCACTCTTGCTATGCTTTAGCAAAGACACTGATGGCATTTTGACCCTGCCCTAGAGATCTGTGTAGCTTTGAACTTGAGAGAGATGATTTAGGGTATCTGGTAAAATAAATTTATAAGCAACAAACCTTCCAACATGTGAACTGACTGCTTCTAAAAGTTTATGTTTATTTTCATGAAGAAAGAGATGGTTTGAAACTAAAACTTACATATGCAAAAAAAGCAGAGCATAAAATTTTGGAAAATTTGTAGCCTGACCATGAAGTACAAAAGAAAAACCCATGTTTTGGGGAGAAATTCAAGCAGAAACTTGCATCAGTTAAAAAGAGCCAAATGTTAACAGCAAAGACAATGTGAAAAAT
The DNA here is from genome assembly GCA_028533165.1 of Leontopithecus rosalia. Taxonomy (NCBI): domain Eukaryota; kingdom Metazoa; phylum Chordata; class Mammalia; order Primates; family Cebidae; genus Leontopithecus; species Leontopithecus rosalia. The sequence continues at coordinate 20,653,993 of CM052649.1, read as the reverse complement.
ATTTTCAGTGCATTTCAGAGACCTTTGAGGGAGGCTCTTCCATTATAAGTCAGGAGGCCCAGGAAGGAAATACGATTTTATGGGTTGGGCCCGGGGCCCTGCTGCTCTGGGCAGGCTTGGGACATGGTGCCCAGTATCTCAGCTGCTCAGCTCCAAGGGGCCAAGGCACTACTCAGGCCATTATTTCAGAGGATACAAGGTGCAAGTCTTGGTGGTTTCCACATGATGTTGGGCCTGTGGTTGTGCAGAAGGCAAGAACTGAGGTTTTAGAACCTCCATCTAGATTTCAGAGGATGTATGGAAATGTCTGGATGTCTAGGCAAAAGTCTGCTGCAGAGGTGGAGCCCTTATAGAGAACCTCTACCAGGGCAGTGCAGTGGGAAAATGTGGAGTTGGAGACCCCACACAGATTCCCCACTGGGACACTCCCTAGTGGAGCTTTGAGAAGAGGGCCACAGTACTTCAGACCCCAGAATGGTAGATCCACTGGCAGGTTCCGCCTTGTGCCTGCAAAACTCACAGGCACTCAATGCTATCCTGTAAAAGCAGCTGTCAGGGCTGTTCCTTGCAGAGCCACAGGGGCAGAACTGTCTTAGCTCATGGGTGTCCAGATATTGCATCAGTGTGCTCTGAATAGACATGGGGTCAAAGAAGGTTATTTCAGAGCTTTAAGATTTAATGGCTACCCTGCTGAATTTCAGACTTGCATGGGGTCTGTAGACCTTTCTCTTGGACAATTTATCCCTTTTGGAATGGGAGTATTTACCCAATGCCTGTGCCCTCATTGTATCTTGGAATTAACTAACGTGTTTTTGATTTTACAGGCTCATAGGCAGAAGGGGTTTGCCTTGTCTCAGATGAGACTTTGCACATGGACTTTTGAGTTAATGCTGGAATGAGTTAACACTTTGGGGGTCTGTTGGGAAAGCGTAATTGGTTTTGAAATGTGAGAAGGACATTATATTTGGGAAGGGACAGAGGCAGAATAATGTCTTGGCTCTCTGTCCCCACTCAAATCTCATCTCAAATTGTAATCCCCGTATGTCAAAAGAGGGGCCTGGTTGGAGATGTTGGATTATGGGAGCAGATTTTCCCATGCTGTTCTCATAATAGTGAGTGAGTTCATGAGATCTGATGGTTTAAAAGTGTGTGGTACTTCCCCAATTACTCTCCCTCTCTCCTGTCACCATGTCAAGAAGATCCTTGTTTCCCTTTGCCTCCCACTGTGATTTTCTGAGGTCTTCCATTTATGCTTCCTGTAAAGCCTGCAGAAATGTGAGTCAATTAAAACTCTTTTCTTTACAATTTACTCAGTCTCAAGTCCTTCTTTATACCATTGTGAAAATTGACTATAATACATTAGCAATTTTAAAGAACATTTGGGATTTTAACAATCAGGCACATGTTTTTTAATAATCAGAATATTTATAATCTTTTAAGCTCTTGCAACTTATAGTTATGCCTAAAACTTTGATGACTTCCATTACATTCCAATGCCTCAGTTCTCTTGTAGCAAACGACTATATTTGGCTTACTGTAACTACAGTGCAGTTATTATTTTCAGCCCAAATACTATTCAGTAATAATTTCTTGCCACATAAGAAGAAGTTATATTCCTATTCACTCTATTCTAGAATTTTTATTTTCCTTCCACAGTGCCAGCTAAAATTAAAGTGTATAATTTATTAGGGACTTGTGTATTTAATGTTTGTTTTCTTATTATATTATAAACACTGTGAAGGAAGAAAATTCTTGCCTCTTGTTTATACTTTTATCTCCATTATAGAAGCACTGCATTATTTTCTTACTGCTGCTGTAGCAAAGTACTATAAAGTTAGTGGTCTAAAATAGCAGAAATACAGTGTCAAGCAATTTTGTTCATCAGATGTCTGACACACATCTTATGAGAGTAAAATCAAAGAGTGAGAACTATTTTATTTCTTTCTGAAGTTTTTTGGGGAGATTGGTTTCCTTGACTTTTCCAGCTTCTAGAGGCTACCCTGATTTGTTAGTTTGTGGTCTCTTTCATTTGTCAAAACCAGCAATGTTGTATCTCTCTGATCATTCTTTTAAAGTCATATCACCTTAAACTTCTAGACAATAAAGTGTCCTATTTTAAACCCATATGATTACCTCGAACTCAAAAAGACAGTTTTTCATCTTACGCTGGTCCTTAACATTGTAACACTTGCCGGGCGCGGTGGCTCAAGCCTGTAATCCCAGAACTTTGGGAGGCCGAGGCGGGTGGATCACGAGGTCAACAGATGGAGACCATCCTGGTCAACATGGTGAAACCCCGTCTCTACTAAAAATACAAAAAATTAGCTGGGCATGGTGGCACGTGCCTGTAATACCAGCTACTCAGGAGGCTGAGGCAGGAGAATTGACTGAACCCAGGAGGCGGAGGTTGTGGTGAGCCAAGATCGTGCCATTGCACTCCAGCCTGGGTAACAAGAGTGAAACTCCATCTCAAAAAAAAAAAATTGTAACACTTGCAAAGCCCCTTTTACCAAATAAAGTTAACATGTTCACAGGTTCCAGAAATCAGGACATGGGCCTTTGGGGGAAACCATTATTTTGTCTACTGTATATTGTCTTGATTGGAGGAAACAACTTCTTTGAATAGGTGAAGTAATTTCAAATTAATAATGTGGTGATTCTGAATAAACATTAAAGAAATCAACTACTACACCAAACATTACTTTAGTGATCTAAACAAATATTAACTGACTATATAAAATTAATTATACATTTGGAGATAGAATTTTGTACCTTTCATAGAACTGTAAGTTTTTTACAATTCTTTTTCTTATTAATATAATCAGTATTGTATTAGTACCTACATTATAAGTTTGTTTTAAGAGTCAAATGAGATAAACATTTGAAACACCTGTAATAGTATCAAGTGGATATAGTAAGCATAAAATATCAGATGATTTATTATTTTCAGAATGTAGTTAAAGTCTACCTAAAAGGACATCAATAGTTGGCTCAGTGTATTATAATGCTAGCTTTTGTGTCACATGTATCTAGAGAGTACACTGAACGGCTTAAATTGAGTAGAAGGTGACTTTTGCTTTCGTGACAGTTTAACATAAGCATTTTCGTCTAAAGAGGCATGTTTCCTGCAAAGAATAATTCAAGTTAATGAAGGATCTATTATTATTAAATTGTATCTTCCAAGATTGTCATGCATAGATCACCATTCCAGAAGACAAAAGAGTAGTTATGAAACATAATTTGCAAACTTCTTTATGTATGAAAAACGCACTTCTTTTCACTTAGGAAACAAGGTAAAGTTTTGCCCAGTTACTGCCTACAACTTAAAGTTCAGGATGTTTCATGACCTGCAATTCTCTCCCTTAGGCTACTATATGACTTATCAAGGACTAGTGTCCTGTAAAGTCAAAAGATAAATTATCTGTAAAAATCTAAGTTGCCATGGTGAAGATCCTATCAGAAGACAAAGAAGTCTGCATAGCACTGACAAAAATATTGCTGAACCACACAAATATTTATTTGATGAAACCAATAATATGTCCTTTGGAAGTAACTTTAACGTCCATTGTTCCTGTGGCTCATAGACTTGCCTTCTTTGGTATTCTACATTTTCTTATTCCCCATGTTTCCATCTTAAATTAGAACAATGAGTGTTTCACAGCATGATGTCTGATTAGTGCAATTTGGGATGTTCGAGGATATTTTATGCCTTAATTTTTTTTTCACAATAGGTTTATTATAGCTTTACCAAGTAGTTATGTGGAAAACATTTATTTATTTATTGGATCTAGTTTATTCTAGTTAATTTCATGGAAAATAACCAAACTTACAGTTCTTTCCCATGCATGATTCTAAAGTCTGCCTCATTTCCTTGAATTTTCCCCTCCCCAACACCCATATGCTTCTCTCACTGTAAAGATGACCACAGGACTGGGTTCCTTTTTTTTTTTTTTTTTTGAGACAGAGTTTCGCTCTTGTTGTCCAGGCTGGAGTGCAATTGCAGGATCTCGGCTTACCGCAACCTCCGCCTCCTGGGTTCAGGCAATTCTCCTGCCTCAGCCTCCCGAGTAGCTGGGATTATGGGCACGCACCACCATGCCCAGCTAATTTTTTGTATTTTTAGTAGAGACGGGGTTTCACCATGTTGACCAGGATGGTCTCGATCTCTTGACCTTGTAATCCACCTGCCTCGGCCTCCCAAAGTGCAGGGATTAAAGGTGTGAGCCACCGCAGCCTGCCGGGTTCCTTTTTTTTTTTTTTATGAACACAGTAAGATTTAATTTCTGAACACCTTTTTCAACCTAATCAGGAAAACATGCGTTCCTCTTTCGCTGTATGATTCCAACATTACTAGATTTTCTGTTTACAAGTGGTTTCCAACCAGGAATGATTTTTTTCCATAGAACACTAGTCAGGTCCTAGAGAAATTTTGGGTTATGATGATTAAGTGGTGATGCTACTGGTATGCAGTGGGATATCCCAGACAGACTATTAATATCCTACAATGCAAAGAATAGGCCCCTCCCCAACTGCAGGAATATCAACCATAAAATGTCAAAAACGCTAAGGTTTAGCAACTGAACTCCATCCCCTTTCATTCTACTCTAAAAACAAGACTTTTTTTTTTTCCCTCTGTTTCTCTCTCTCTTGCAGTATGGAACAGGGCAAATATAAACAAATGCACATTACATTCTGCCTTTTCCCATTTCTCACACCTTTTCCCAAAGGTGATGACCTAGTAGTATTCAGTTAATTTTAGATGGCAGTTTCAATAATTTTTCCACTGGTTATTATGTCTTCATTTCAATCCTCTGAGTTTGGCTTACTTGTTCATTTAATACTCATTTACTGGAAATGTAGGTGTTGTTATGGCAGACTCAACTCAAACCAGTAATTTCTCTATTATTTGGAATGCTGCTAGTTTGTTTGTTTGTTCGTTTTTTAGACGGAGTTTTGCTTTTGTTACCCAGGCTGGAGTGCAATGGCGCGATCTCAGCTCCCCGCAACCTCTGCCTCCTGGGTTCAGGCAATTCTCCTGCCTCAGCCTCCCAAGTAGCTGGGACTACAGGCGCAAGCCACCATGCCTAGCTAATTTTTGTACTTTTAGTAGAGACGGGGTTTCACCTTGTTGACGAGGATGGTCTGAATCTCTTGACCTCGTGATCCACCCGCCTCCGCCTCCCAAAGTGCTGGGATTATAGGCGTGAGCCACCGCGCCCAGCCGACAGCTGCTAGTTGCTTTGACAGCTACACTTAACAACATATACTGTCTTAAACATAACAGAAGTTGGTTTCTCTTCCATAAAATGTGACTTTCTTTTAGATAGGCAAGGCGTTGCTCCTTTATGTCCTCATTCAAGAACATGGGCTACTAAGGTATTTAATTTGCAGTATGTTGCTTTCAAGACTACTGTAGAATTGACCATTCCAGTCAAGCATACTGAAAAATGTATATGGGAGAGTGTATGTTGGGATTTTGGTGAATAAATTGGATATGAAATAAGTTATTTCTACTCATTTTCCACTGTTTTGACTTTAATCCCATGCCGTAATATTAAGTATATAAGAATGAGAAATATGGTTGATGTATCCATTCAAAATAGAAGACAAATGTTTGTGAACATTTGAATCTGTGAGTTTCTCTTGCTTATAAGAAATGACTCAACTTATTGATGTGTGAAACCTCATTGTAAAATAATATTCTATAAATTAGATATTAATACATTTAAATATTTTGATTGATAGTCTGCCAATTTGTGAATATGTTTTATTTGGGCTCGGTTTAGTTAATTTTCATATTAACTAAGACCTAGTTAAGATTGAGGCAGAAGAAATGGGTCCTTGGGATTTGAAAACTAGCATTCAATTAGGAAGTTCAGTTTGCAACATAGATTCTTTATTACTAAATTACTAGATATAACATCACGAAGGAGGAAAGAAAGGGTACCTAGTTAAAGATGTAAGGTACAAGTCATGGTGTCAGATACGGAGAATGATTGAAGGTTGTTAGAGTCACACACTAAATGAGTAGATTGCTGTTTTCAAGGAATAGGCTAGGTAAGGGTAAGAGGGGTAATATTTTAGCACCCTTGTTAATTAAAAATTTGTAAAGTTATTTACTTTTCAAGGAAATTATTCTTAGTAATTTTATAGGTAAAATGACAAATTCCATGTTGAATTTTCACATATGACACCTTCCTTGAGCACTAGATTTAATAAAACTGTTAGTCTATTCTTGGCTCAGTTTGCCTCTCTTTAAAAAAGTTTTTTGAAAATTTTGAAATAACTTGAGATTTGGAAGTGTACCTGTAATACTTTTCAGTTTTTATTTTTGTTTATTTATTTATTTATTTTGGAGGCAGTCTCAATCTGTCTCCAGCCTGGAGTGCAGTGGCACAATCTTGGCTCACTGCAACCTCTACCTCCTGGGTTTAAGCAATTCTCCTGTCTCAGCCTCCCGAGTAGCTGTGACTACAGGCACATGCCACCATGCCCATCTAATTCTTCTGTATCTTTAGTAGAGATGGGGTTTCATCATGTTGGCCAGGAGGGTCTTGATCACTTGACCTTGTGATTCAATTGCCTTGGCCTCCCAAAGTGTTGGGATTACAGGTGTGACTTTTCAGTTTTTAATTGCATGTTTAGGTCTCCTTTAATTACTGAAGATTTTTCTCAAAAGTGAAGAGACAGTTAATATCACATTATGTAAGATTTTATTCCTGAATGTAATATTCAAAAATGTTACAAAGCACATCAGAATGGTTTGCATTCTGTGAGGCAAAATGGCCTGTTTGATGTGGCCAGGAAGCACCAACCCCAGTGAGGGAGACAAAATTGTGGAGTAAACCACCAGAATTTAGGCAGATCTTTGGGGAGAAAAGGCTAAGTGGATGGAGAGGCAACACTGAAGGTGAGTTGAAGAGGGAGGAAGCCTGTGCAGGGTAGAGGAAACACTACAGCTAGTTCCTGGCCCAGAATGGCTCCTAGGAAAGGGTCTCTGCCTGAGGGAAACCTGGGGCCTCGAACACCTAACAACAGAAACACAGGTGCAGCACCAATGATTGTAGGAGACTCCCCCAAGGCACAGGAGCAGACCCAGTGATGAGGACTTCTCTCCCACCCCCACCACAGAGCACACCTGCCAACAAAAAGAAGTATAAAAGAGCCAGGCCACTGAGTATTAGCTTAGCCATAGGGCATTACTCTTAAGCACTTTGCATTGGATCACAGCCCAAACTACAACACCAAAATTTATCCTACTACATTTACACCTGTGAAACCGAACACAAGAGTTATCTACACATAAAAACGCTGTAGAGAGAAAGCCCTGACCCTTTGAAAGTATCCAGAAACAAAACCAACTGAATACACTCAACATAAACTGCAGTTAAACAATCACCAACCCTACCAGAAGAAAAAGAGCTTTGCAGGAACTCTGGCAATTTAAAAAGCTAGAGTGTCCACTTACCTCAAAATTAACCCACAAGTACCAGAACTCCTTGCCAGAGCAAACTATCTCTCTTCAGCAACAATGTGATTCTATACCTAAAAAACCCTAAAGGCTCCAACAAAAGTCTATGAGAACTGATAAAGGGTTTTAATAAGGTTTCAGGATACATAATCAATGTACAATAATCAGTAGCATTTCTATACACGAATTACATCCAGGCAGAGAGTTAAATCAAGAACACAATCATATTTACAACACTCACAATGAAAATGAAATACCTGCAAATATACCTAACCAAAGATGTGAAAGATTTCCACAGGGAGAACTACAAAACACTGCTGAAAGAAATCTGAGGCTGGATATGCAGTGACTCATGCCTGTAATCCCAACACTTGGGGAGGGCGAAGCAGGCATATTGCTTGAACTCAAGAGTTTGAGACCAGTTTGGGCAACATAATGGAATGGTATCTCTACAAAAATTAAAAAATAAATAGCCATGCATGGTGACACATGCCTGTAGTCTCAACTGCCCTTAAGATTGAGGCAGGAAGATTGCTTTAGCCCAGTTATTATAGCCTACAGTGAGCTATAATAATTCCATTGCACCCCAGCCTGGGTGACAGAGTAAGACTATGTCTCAAAAAAAGAAAGAAAGAAGGAAGGAAGGAAAGAAGGAAGGAAGGAAGGAAGGAAGGAAGGAAGGAAGGAAGGAAGGGAGAGAGAGAGAAAGAAAAAAGAAAAAGAAAGAAAGAAAGAAAAAGAAATTAATAACACAAATAAATGGAATACCATTCCATGTTTACAGATGAAAAGAATCAATGCTGTTAAAATGGCCTTACTGCCCAAAGCAATTTGTAGATTCAAGGCTATCCCCATGAAACTACCAACATCATTCTTCACAGAATTAGAAAAAACTACTCTAACATTTATATGGAACCCCCAAGAAGCCCAAATGGCCTAAGCAATTCTTAGCAAAAATTATAAAGCCAGAGAGGCATCATACAACCCAATTTCCAGCTATGCTATAAAGGTACAGTAACAAAAACAGCGAGAAACTGTTACAAGAGCAGACACTTAGACCAATGGAACAGAATAGAACATTTAGAAATAAAGTTGCACATTAACCACCATCTGCTCTTAGACAAGGCCAACAAAACAAACAATGGGGAAAAGACTTACTATTCAATAAATGGTGCTGGGATAATTCGTTAGCCATAAGCCGAATGAACCTGGAAACTTGTCTTCCACCATACACACAAATTAATTCAAGATGGATTAAAGGTTAAAATGTAAGACCTTAAAATATGAAAATTCTAAAAGAAAACCTAGGAAATATTTTTTTCCTTTTTTAAAAATAATTGTACTTTAAGTTCAGGGATACATGTCAAGATGGTGCCGGTTTGTTACAGAGGTATACATGTGCCTAGTGGTTTGCTGCATCCATCACGCAGTCATGTATATTAGTTATTTCTCCTAATGCTATCCCTCCCCTAGCTCCCACAGTCTTGCTCTCCCTCCCCTAGCCCCTCCCAATAGTCCTCAATGTGTGATGTTTCCCTCCCTATGTCCCCATGTTCTCCTTCACTTATGAAGTTTAGTTTGTCAGGATATGAAATTCTGGGTTGAAAATTCTTTTCTTCAAGGATGGTGAATATTGGCCCCCAATCTCTTCTGGCTTCTAGGGTTTCTGCCAAGAGATCCTCTGTAAGTCTGATGGGCTTCCCTTTGTGGGTAAACCCGACCTTTCTCTCTGGCTGCCCTTAGCATTTTTTCCTTCATTTCTACCCTGGTGAAACTGACAATTACGTGTCTTGGTATTGCTCTTCTTGAGGAGTATCTTTGTGGCATTCTCTGTGTTTCCTGAATTTGAATGTTGGTCTGCCTTGCTAGCTTGGGGAAGTTCTCCTGGATAATATCCTGAAGACTGTTTTCCAACTTGATTTCATACTCCCCATCACTTTCAGGTACATCGATCAACCATAGATTTTTTTTTCACATTATCCCATATTTCTTAGAGGCTTTGTTCATTTCTTTTCACACTTTAATCTTGTCTTCTTGCTTTATTTCATTGAGTTGTTTTTAATCTCTGATATCCTTTCTTCTTCTTGATAAATTTGGCTATTGAAACTTGTGTATGCTTCATGAAGTTCTTGTGCTGTGTTTTTCAGCTCCATCAGGTCATTTATGTTCCTCTCTACACTGGTTATTCAAGTTAGTGTTTTATCTAACCTTTTTTTCAAGGTTCCTAGCTTCTCTGCATTGGGTTAGAACATGCTCCTTTAGCTTGGAGAAGTTTTTTATTACCCACCTTCTGAAGCCTGCTTCTGTCAATTCATCAAACTCATCCTCTGTCCAAATTTGTTCCCTTGCTAGTGAGGAGTTGTCATCCCTTGGAGGAGAAGAGGCATTCTGGCTTTTGGAATTTTCAGCCTTTTTACACTGGTTTCTTCCCATCTTCATAAATTTATCTACCTTGGTCTTTGAAGTTGGTGACCTTTGTATGGGATCTCTGAGTTGATGCCATTTTTGTTGATGTTGAAACTATTTCTTTCTGTTTGTTGATTTTCCTTCTAATGGTCAGGTCCCTCTGCTGCAGGTCTGTTGGAGTTTGCTGGAGGTCCACTCCAAACCCAGCTTGCCTAAGAATCACCAGCAGGTGCTATAGAACAGCAAAGATTGATGCTTGTTCCTTCCTCTGATAGCTTTATCCCAGGAGGTTCCCTGCTAGACACCAGCCAGAGCTCTCCTATATGAAGTGTCTGTCAGCCCCTGATGAAAGATGTCTCAGAGTCAGGATACACAGGGGTCAGGGAGCCACTTGAGGAGGCACTGTGTTTCTTATCAGAGTTTGAACGCTGTGCTGGATGATCCGCTGCTCTCTTAGAGCTGCCAGGCAGGGACATTTGAGTCTGCTGAAGCTTTACCCACAACTGCTGCTTTTCCCAGGTGCTCTGTCCCAGGACGGTGGGAGCTTTATTTATAAGTCCCTGATGGGCTGCTGCCTTGCCCAATGAGGGAGGAAGTCTAGTAACACAGTCTGCCTGCCGAGGCCTTGCCCAACAAGGAGGAAGTCTAGTGACAGTCTGTCTGCAGAGGCAACTTACAGAATGGAAGAAAATATTTGCAAACTATGAGTCTGACAAAGTTTTAATATACAGAATCTATAGAGAACAAAAAATGACAAGAGCCTGAATCCTTGAAGCCATTTTGAGCTACTGTTCCCTAAATGGAACTGGAACAGTCCATCTCTGGAAAGTTTGTTAGCTGAGATATTAACCCTATTTAATATAAACTTCCAGTTACAAATAAACAAATAACTCCATTTAAAAAAGGCAAAGCTAACATAGGATCAAAAAATCAAACACCACATCTTCTCATTTTTAAGTGAGAGGTGAATGATGGGAACACAGGAACACAGGAACACAGGGAGAGGAACAACACACAGTGGGGCCTTTAGCAGCTCTGGGGGAGGGAGAGAATTAGTAAAAATAGCTAATGCATGCTGGGCTTAATACCTAGGTGATGAGTTGGTAGGTATAGCAAACCACCATGGCACACATTTACCTATGTAACAAACCTGCACATCCTGCACATGTACTCCAAAACTTAAAATTTAAATTTAAATTTAAATTTTAAAAAGGCAAAGGAGGCCGGGTGCAGTGGTTCACGCCTGTAATCCCAGCACTTTGGGAGGCCGAGGTAGGTGGATCACGAGGTCAACAGATCCAGACCATCCTGGTCAACATGGTGAAAACCCATCTCTACTAAAAATACAAAAAATTAGCTGGGCATGGTGGCGCATGCCTGTAATCCCAGCTAATCGGGAGGCTGAGGCGGGAGAATTGCCTGAACCCAGGAGGCGGAGATTGCAGTGATCCAAGATCGCGCCATTGCACTCCAGCCTGGGTAACAAGAGCGAAACTCTGTCTCAAAAAAAAAATAGGGAAAGGACATAAACAGATATACAGATATTTACTCAAAAGAAGACATGCAAACATAAAAAAAACTCATACTCACTAATCACCAAATAAATGCAAGCAAAAACCACAGTAAGATACCATCTCACATCAGTCACAATGGCTGTAATTAAAAAGTCAAAAAATAACAGATGTTGGCCAGGCTGCACAGTAAAAGGAATGCTTATACACTACTGTGGGTGGAAGTGTAATGGTTCAGGCACTGTGGAAAGCATTTTGGAGATTTCATATCACTCAACCCAGCATTCCCATTACTGGCTATACATTCAAATGAAAATAAATCATTCTACCAAAAAGATGTATGCACTTATATTGTCATTGGCACGTTATTCACAATAGCAAATACATGCAATGAACCTAGGTGCCTATAAACGGTGGATTAGATAAAGAAAATGTACATATACACTATGGGATGATATGCCTCCATAAAAGAGATTGAAATTATGTCCTTTGCAGCGAATGGATGGAGCTAGGGGACATAATCCCAAGCAAATTAATACTGGAACAGAAAACCAGATACTACTTGTTCTTACTTATAAATGGAAGATAAATATCGAGCACACGTGAACATTATCATGAGAACAGAATACACTGCAGACTATTAGAGTGGGGGAGAGAGTGGAGTATGGGTTCAATAACCATCTACTGGATACTATGCTCACTATTAGGGTGCATTGTACACAAGTAACAAACCTGTATATGCACCATCTGTGTCTGAAAAAAATTGAAGTTATAAAATCCAAAATAATATGTTTCTAATGAATGTACACTTTATTTGATGGACTGGATTAGAATCTAATATATTTTTAAGGGGAAAGGCACTGGGGGATGCACAATGTCTGCAGGTTTCTGAAACTCCCTGGTTTCTCACCTAATTCAGAGTTTCTTATGTCACTCTCATAGTTTACACATTCTGCCTTTCTACATTTTTTTTTACATATAAAATTCCTCATAACATATAAAAACTCGATATATTATAGATCAGGGACCTGTGGATTATATGATATTAGAACTATTCAAAATACCTGTATATGGTTTTGTGTACCTTACCTAGGCTTTGGAATATCTTTGTGGTTTTTTGGATTTTTATTGATGTCATAATCGTACATAGTTTTGGAGTACATGTAATATTTTGATACAAGTATTCAATACGTAATGATTAAATCAGAATAATGGAAGGAATTGAGATAACTATTAACTCAAATATTTTTATCTCATTTTCTTTCATGTGGGAACAGTATAAAGTCTTGGGCTTAAGAAATTCTTCCACCTCAGCCTCTGGAGTAGCTGGGAGTACAGGCACATGCCACCACTCCCAGTAGTGTTTGTATTTTTTTATAGATACTGGGATTATTTTTTAATATGTAGATAACATTTGCTATATTTACCTAAACAATATTTTCTTTTGCAGAAATAACCAGAAGGACACACAATAGAATTTCTACAAACAGAAGAGCCACTATCAGAAATGCTACATTACAATTTTTGTTTAAAAAGTTGTGATTGTTACAGGTAGAAATACAATTAGAAATCACAAACTAAATTCAATACTTATCTTTTACATGAAGTTATAAAATATAGATCATAAATCAAATAATATGTTTCAAAAGATTTAGTAAAGCTTTGTATTGTAAAATAAACACAAGCTAATTCAGAGTGGAAACTTCATTTCCTGTTCACCTATAAACTGCAGTGAGAAGCATAACCACATATTTCAAGCCCACAACTTGAGTGACTCAGAGCATTTTTTTAAACTGTTTTAAGTCCTTTTAATTGCTCTTATAAACTAGTGTAAGATATAAACTTAAGTAGTACACATGAGTTTTATAATTTACCCATCTCTGGCAGATAGCTAAGCATAGCACATCAGGGCATAACACAGTATGAGGGAAATAAAGTGTACAATGACATCTTCTATTCTGGACCTGATAATTCAACAAAGAAAGAACTACTTGTGGTCATTGTGGTTACAAAAGGTTTCATGGAGACAGTGAAGATAAAGCTCTACTTACTAACAAATACGTTTTAATGATAAAAATATGGGCCTTCAAAGAACTAAAGGCACCAATGTGTGACAGTCCAAAAATTATGAGGAAAATGAGTTCCCTTCATGGGTCACATCTGCAATTTTTTTTTTTCCCTTTGAGACAGTCTCACTCTGTTGCCCTGGTTGGAGTGCAGTGGCATGGTCTCTGCTCACCACAACCTCCACCTCCTGAGCTCAAGGTGCTGCAATTCTCATGCCTCAGCCTCTGGAATAGCTGGGACTATAGGTACCCACCATCATGGCCGGCCAACTTCTGTATTTTTAATAGAGACAGGGCTTCACCATGTTGGCCAGGCTGGTCTGAAACTCCTGACCTCAAGTGGTCTGCTTGTTTCAGCCTTCCAAAGTGCTGTGATCACAGGCGTGAGCCACTGTATTTTGTATTTTTTTGCCATCTTGCTCAGGCTGATCTTGAACTCCTGAGTTCAAGTGATCCTCCTGCCTCAGCCCCCCAAAGTGTTGGAATTACAAGCATGAGCCACTGCACCTGACCTACAATTCTTTCCTAGCTATTTTGAAATATACTACAAATCGTTGTTAACTATAATTTCCTTACTGAGCTGTTGAATGCTAAAACTTATTATAAAACTGTGTTTTTGTACCTATTAACCAATTTACCTTTATCCTCCCCCTCTTTCCTTCCTAGTGGAGTAGCTTTGCAAATGGATCTCAGCTCAGATCAATTTCAGAGCTAAAACGTAAACACAGTGGGCTTTCTCTATAATAAAGAAAGTTTCATTTTAAGAGATAATTGAGCTTTTGGATATTTTAGAATTGAAAGGAAACCAGAAAGAGTTTTGTAATCTGTGCATGCAAAGTGAGACAAGGAATTGTGGAATTAAAACCACTCATTTCAATCAAGATTTGGAAAGAAGCAGGTATTTAAAAATCAGCTAGTTTCAGATGCTTTTTTTTTTTTTTTTTTGAGAGGAAGTCTCACTCTGTCACCCAGGCTGGAGTGCAATGGTGTGATTTCAACTCACTGCCACCTCCGCCTCCTGGGTTCAAGCAATTCTCCTGTCTCAGCTTCTTGAGTAGCTGGGATTACAGGCACATGCAACCACGCCCGGCTAATTTCTCTATTTTTAGTAGACTCAGGGTTTCGCCATGTTGGTCAGGCTGGTCCTGAACTTCTGAGCACCTAATCCGCCTGCCTCGACCCCCAGAAGTGCTGGGATTATAGGCGTGAGCCACCGCTCCTGGCCCTGAGATGTTTTTACAAGCTTTCACGTAAGAATAAAATGTTCAGGGCAGTGAATGCTTGTACTTTTTTTGTTTTTCTTTTTTGTTGCTTTATCATTTTAAAAAACCTCTCAATTTTTTTAATCTCAAGTGTTTCTAAAGAGGATACTGTAACTTTATGATTGGTGAAATTATGCAATTTGAAAATATAAGCAAACAAAACATGATTATTGTGTGAACATGTAAGAAGCGAAAGCCTGCCTGTAAGAACTGTGGATCTATACAAGATGTACCCAATGGTCTGGTAAAGGATGGTAAGAAGTTGCCTTTGAAATTTATCTCGGGCTCCTGCTCTATTATTTGGATATCTTTAGTTAAAGCCCCCAAAATCTGCAATTCCAAGCAGGCAGAGTATTTGTAATGGACATATTTTCTAGGATCAGATTCTTACAGGGAAAACATGAAAAGACCAAGGAACATTCTCACAAAATTCATATGGGTGACTCAAAGCAAAATGTGTTTTATAAGGATGCTGGTTTTAATGAGATTTTCTGAACTCATTCGTTTTTAGGATCAAACAGAGACAGGCATTTATTGAACAGGAGCTTGTTCATCTTCCTATGAACTGCTTTTTATAGGCTTATAAAATATACGATGAGGAAATACAGGAAGAAAATCAATAATGTTCAAAGTAATAAAGTAGGTTTTTATCAAGGGTTAAACATAATCAAATGATCAAACAATTCCTTATAAAAGCATTCCTTATTTCTAAGAATAAAAAGTAACATAAATAAAAAATTTAAGAGTCTACCAAAAAAAATTAGAAGGCAGGTCCAATGCAAAACGTGTATCACTATAATGATTAGGGAAGTCCCCAAATGGGTTGTTTACTGTGCCTTGGGGAAACTTCCAGACCATAATGGGAAGAAAATCTTGGCTGATTCTTGCAAAACCTCTATGATTGTTGCCTCTGACACTCTATCCAATAGTCTAACTTGTTGATTAGGGAAAGCTAAGTTCAATAAAATACGACTGCAAGGGGGATTACCTCAGTGACCGGTTATTTTAGAAGAGTAGATGATAAGGTTATATTTACAGGGTATTGAAGTCTGTGCTCAAATGGTTATTTGGGACCTTTCAAAACCAATGACTGATTTAGAATAGGTAATGTTCCAGACATAGAGTTTAGGATTGGGGGACAGTGTGAGTTGAGGGCCTTGACTGAAGTCTTCATAAGTAAACCGCCATTGAATTAAGCTGCTACCTGCCCAGGTGAGCAATCTTACGTCCCAGAGGAGAGTTGTTTGCTGACACAAATTGATTTGCAGAAATTTCCTGAAGCAAACAATAAGTTATTTATTGGTTGGCAGCCTTACTTTTCTGAAAAATAATTTTCC
Organism: Leontopithecus rosalia; assembly: GCA_028533165.1. Lineage (NCBI taxonomy): Eukaryota > Metazoa > Chordata > Mammalia > Primates > Cebidae > Leontopithecus > Leontopithecus rosalia. The sequence continues at coordinate 20,637,940 of CM052649.1, read as the reverse complement.
GGAATAAATTGTGAAATCATGTTGACACAGATGGCCTCAGGTTTCAGTTTGGATAATTAAGCTGTGTAAATATAGAAAGTCTAAGTTTTCTGTGTGCTGTTGGTTCACAGTATGCAACAATGATCATATTACTTTTATTTACCATGTGCTTCAGCTGCAAGTCTAAAAAGAAACTTTAATTGCAGATCTTTAATGAAATCATTATAGCTGCTATAATTTCCTTTAGCTGAATGTGAGTGTGTGTGTGTGTGTACATGTGTGAGTGTGTGTGTTCATGTGTGCGTGTGTGCGTGTGTGTGTGTGTACTCTGGCAGCATATTCCAAATAACTTCTGTAAAATTTCTGTTTAAAATTAATAGAAGACATAAATTGTTTACGCTCTTTGTTAGTAAAATCCTATATTACCATAGTTTATTACTCCACATTATGATGGTAAAGCTTTGATATGTTGCCATGAATTTAAATGAAAAGCCTGTTCAGCATAAACCAGGAATATTTTGTTATCAAAAAGAATTCACTACCATATGTTATTTACAAAAAGGAATAATTTATTCAGGGCATAGAAAGTATGCATTTCCTTCTGTTGGTGTGAAAATAAGTAAAATGCCTGTTATATTATTCACAGAATTTTGTGAAGCTTCAGGTAAACTTGATAGAAAAGAATAAAAATAAAATGCTAGAGTTTCATAGTTAAAAATTGGGATATAAAAATAGAATAATTATTTGAATTTTGTACTTCTCTCCAGGGGACCAAATGTGATATATAAACTTTTAATAAATATTGATATGGCTTCATGTTGATTCTATATGTGAGTAATTTGCTTTCTGTTAAATTCACTGTTGCCTATTTTTTTTCAGGCTGGAATGTACTTGGCTGCCAGAAATTCTGATTTCTTACTGTGAAATGAGTCACAAACCCAGATATTGGGAAAGTTGTGCTCTATGCAACAGTGCCAAGTCTAATGAAAGTGAATGGAAGAGGAATTCAGCCAAAGTAGCAACCTCTGTTATTCATTCCTTGAGAAACTAACTTCTTTATGTGCTCAAAAGAGGGAATGGGATTTTTAAATTTATTTCTTTCCAGAGGTGGCATATATATACACATACATACACACACGCAACACACACACTATATTTTTATGTGTATAACATATACATGTATTTATTTAATAAATATGTGTTATTTGGTCCTATATAGAATCACATATGCATGTGTGTGTGCATGCGCGCACACACACACACATTTTGATTCAAACACTCATATAATCTAGGTGACAATAAATGATAGTACTTTAATATTCCAAAAGGCTACTCAAAAATATATTTTTAAAATAAAATATAACTTTATATGACAAGAAATAATTTTTTATAAATAATATCATATTCTGCATTATCAATCTTCCACTGGTTTGTACTGAATAAGAAAAAGCAGAACATAAGTTTGTATGCTCTTAAAATACATATAACATTTGTAAAAATAGTTTGTTATGTAGAAATAATTATAGTTCACTATGTTAAAAATAGACATAGCCAAGTGGGTCACTCATGCCTGTAATCCCAGCATTTTGGAAGGCTGATGTGGGCAGATCACTTGAGGCCAGGAGTTCAAGACAAATCGGCCAACATGGAGAAACCCCATCGTTTTTCTTTTTCTTTTCTTTTCTTTTTCTTTTTTTTTTTTTTTGAGGCGGAGTTTCACTCTTGTTACCCAGGCTGGAGTGCAATGGCATGATCTCGTCTCACTGCAACCTCCACCTTCTGGGTTCAGGCAATTCTCCTGCCTCAGCCTCCTGAGTAGCTTGGATTACAGGCACGTGCCACTGTGCCCAGCTAACTTTTTGTATTTTTAGTAGAGATGGGTTTTCACCATGTTGACCAGGATGTTCTCGATATCTTGACCTCATGATCCCCGCCTTGGCCTCCCAAAGTGCTGGGATTACTGGCTTGAGCCACCGCGCCCAGCCGAGAAACCCCAACTTTACTAAAATTACAACAATTATCCAGGCATTTGTAATCCCAGCTACTCAGCAAGCTGGGGCAGGAAGATGGCTGGAACCCAGGAGGCGGAGTTTGCAGTGAGACAAGATTATGCCATTGCACTCCAAACCTGTGTAACAGAGTGAGACTCTGTCTCAAAAACAAACAAAACAAAACAAACAAAAACAGATGCAGTTGAAGGGTGTCTTTGATTATGCAAATAGATTACCCATCTTGTGCTCACTATGTTTATTTCAATAAATGAGCCACAGCATGTGCTACTCTAGATTATAGTTTTCTTCTCCTTCACAGCTGTGGACTGGAAAAATATTTCTTATTATTTCTGCTGCAGAGTAGCAAAAAATTATAAGCCAGGGGAAAGATCACTGCAACAAGCAAAATCCCTGAGTAATCATAAGATGAAGAGCTAATTCCTGTTAGGATTCATTGTGAAGAAGTAATTTTATTTTAAATTCTTGGTGTTGGCATTTTATTATTAAAATTTAGCTTTCTTGTCTATTCTGAAATTGTCAAAAATTCAGAAAAACAATCATGATCATTTGCTTGCTGATCAATTGGGACCTAATGATTTTTAGGCCATGAGACTACAGAAATAAATAAATAAATAAAGTTGATACTTTCTTCTATTAAGGGAAATTGAGCATTTTTCTCATAATCCTAAATCATTAGATCAAAGTATATATGTAATACTTGAGTGTTGAAATTTTATTGATTTTTATAGTTAACTAGAGCTATAAAGTTGAAACTAATGGGTCAGTGCAGTATCTCATAAAATGTTAAAAAAAAAAAACACAAAAAGAAATATCACAAAAAGGTAAACATAAAAAACAAAAAAACCCTGAGCTATAGGTAGGGAAGTGTTCACTAAATGCCCAAATTTGAAGGTAGTCATCTTAAAAAGGCACAGTAAGAAGCAGTATATGACTAGGAATGTGATTTTCCAAATATTTAGAATTTTTAAACCCACCACATTGAGTAAAATGAGAAAAAAAAGAACTTCTTCTGAGTCAGAGAAAACATTTTGCAAATATCAAGATAGAACTGTAATAAAAAATATTTCACCCCAACAGAATACAAAGAAGTATCCTCAAGCAAATAGAAGGCATCTACAGAAGTCCTACAGCCAATACCACACTGAGGTTTGAACTAATAAATGATTCATTTAAGATCCAGAATAAGACAAATTGTCCTCATTCCCTATTGTTCTCTCTACTTTAAGGGAGGAACTAATTAGCAAAACAAAGCAAAGGAAATAAGTAAGACATATACAGTTAAGAAATGAAAAATACAAAGCTCAATTTTTAAACAACTCCATTACCTATATATAAAATCCTAGTGACTCTAAACATCAACTGCTGGAATGAACTAGTCATTTTAGTCACATCATAGAAAAAAATAAGTCAACCCATTAATCTATTTCAATATATTTCCAAAGAGTAATTAATGATAAAAATGAAATCCATGTAAAATACTAACAAAAATAAAATATGTGAGATATGATTTTAACAAATTACTTGCAAGGTCTCTCTAAATAGGAAACTACCAGAAGTGTTGGAAGTTGTGTGAAAGTTCAAAATAAATGAAGTCACATGCCATAATTGATGGTTTTGATGAGTGTTGCTGTCCAAATCTGATATCATAACGTAGTCTCCAATGTTAGGTGAGGTCTGGCGGGAGGTGATCGGATTGTGGGGTGGATTTCTCACTAATGGTTTAGCATCATCTCTCTTGGTATTTTTCTCACAATAGTGAGTGAGTTCTCATGAGATATGGTCATTTAAAAGGGTGTGGCACCTTCCCTCTTCAGTCTTGCTCGTGTTCTGGCCATGTGACATGTCTGTCCCCCTTTGCTTTCTGCCATGATTGCAAGTTTCCTGAGGCCTCCCAAAACCTAAGTAGATACCAGCATCATCCTTCCTGTACAGCCAGCAGAACCATGGACCAATTAAACCTCTTTTCTTTATACATTATTAAATCTTTAGTATTTCTCTATATTGTTCTAGCAGTGCCAGAACAAACTAATACAATAATCATTGCTTGAAATTTTAGCAAATTTTAGTGTATGTAAAAGGTTATACGTTTTTTCAAATTAATAATTCTGGAAATCCTCATCATAATACAAGATATTTGTGTATAAATTGACATACTAATTTAAAAATGTACATTACATCTAGAGAGCAAAAAACAAATGCCAAACGGCTGAAAAAAAGAGTTGGAATACTCACAATTCCTAACACCATGGCATAAGGTAAAGCTATAGTCATTGAGAGAATGTGTTATTACTAGTATATGGATAAACAAATAGAGTAATGGAATGATATAGAGTTCACAAATAGATCCATAATTATATGGTTAATATAATATCAAACAAAGATATCACAGTTATTCAAAGGGGAAAGATAATTTTATTCAAAAAAGTAAGCAGAACTATGAGAGAAATGTGAAGAAAGCAAACCTCAAGTCCTTCCTCACACTGTAAGCATGAATGAGTCCATAATTAAATTATTCAAAAATACATTATGGATCTATATATGAAAGTGAAAGCATAAGCCTTCAAATATAAAACATAATGTCTTCGTAAACTCCAGGAAGTCATTTTTTTTCATCCACACTTTGCGAAGAAATTTCTTTTTATTCAGAAAGCAACAATTACATAATAACAAATGATAGAAATGTATAAATATATTAAAATGTATTGTTTATTTTAAATTATATAATTACATATGTGATTTATTATGAATCATAGCAAGAATATATATACAACATAGAAACAAGAGGTAATAAAAACTAACAGATGCTATACAAAAATGATATAACAGCAAATAAGCAAATGAAAAATTTCTCAATATCTTTAGTAATGAAAAATAAAATAACTATACACATCTACTAGTAAAGCTACTATTTTAAATATTATGTTACTAGTATTTGGCATAGATGTCAAGAAACCAGAATCTAGAGTTCGTATAAATTGATGGTGGGAATGTAACAGAGTACAGCTACTTTGGAAAACTTAATCTACCTTATATGTTACCAATTCTATTCCTAGGCATTTATCCTGGGGAGGGGGGAGAAAGGTATATAAAAAGACTTGCACAAGTACCTTTATTCACTATACTAAAAAAATATGAATCACACAACTGCCCACCAAGTTTGCCATTCTCAACTTTGGCACTGTTATCAGTTGAAGTGATTTAATTCTTTGTTGCGGGGAGCTCTCCTTTGTGTTGCTCTGGCCTGTGCAGACTCTATTCCCTCCTCCAAAAACTTCTGATAGCCAAAAGTGTCTCCAGACCATTGGAAATGTCCCCTGATAGGTAAAATGTCCCTCATTTTCAACATGCAAATAATTCTTGAATCTCAAAAATATTATGATGAAGGAAAAAAGCAAAACAGAGTTCATATTCTATAATTCCACTGATAGATAATTACAGAATATAAAAACTAATATATAGTGATAAAACCAGATTAGTATTGGATTGATGATGTGTTGGAAGTCAAAAAGAGAGGCATGAGATCTCTTTATGGAGTGATAGTTTTACAAGTATGTGCATACGTTAATGTTAAAAAAATTCATGCCACAAAAATGTGCAGTTTACCAGATGTTTACTATGTCTCATAAAGTTATTAAAATTTAATCTCAAAATTATAGCTTTAGTGCATTTTAGGGCATTATCCAATTTTGAATTGAATCCAGTTAGCATAGCATTATGAAAATAATGCAGTATTATAAAAATAATGTCTATCAGGTTTATCAAAGATTGTATGGCTGTAGATATGCTGTGTTGCCTCTAATGCCTCCGTTCTGTTTCATTGGTCTATATCTCTGTTTTGGTACTAGTACCATGCTGTTTTGATTACTGTAGCCTTGTAGTACAGTTTGAAGTCCAGTAGTGTGATGCCTACAGCGATATTCTTTTTGCTAAGAATTGAC